>SSNR01000233.1:864807-888335 GCA_006937965.1 Callopanchax toddi
ATTAGTTTTAATATGATTCAAAACTTTATTGAAGCATCACATTGACATCCTGAGTTAAATGCAGTTTGTATTTATGAGGATTGAGCATAAAAAAGTTGCTCAGTGTTTTAGAAAATAATGAGAGAGCAAAGTTTTTTGTCTTTTCTTTTTCATTCTGCTGATCCGAAAATTGATGACTTGTGACTCAAAACCGTGAACCGATCCGATCCGTGAGTTTTCTGATCCGTTGCACCCCTAGTATCTACACTCCCTCCGTCTCCAGCACCAAGGACAGCGACAGAGCAGGCTGGTATCTACTCTCCCTCTGTCTCCAGCACCAAGGACAGCGACGGAGCAGACTGGTCTCTACACTCCCTCCGTCTCCAGCACCAAGGACAGCGACAGAGCAGGCTGGTATCTACACTCCCTCTGTCTCCAGCACCAAGGACAGCGACGGAGCAGGCTGGTATCTACACTCCCTCTGTCTCCAGCACCAAGGACAGGGCCACGCCGATCCTAACCTTTACTCAGGGACTTTAAGGTTCTGGTTTGGATCCCGTCTCCTCAGGACGCACAAGGAGAAGGGACTACACCACCTACCTGCCTCTGGGCGTCCTCCTCCGTCAGCGGAGCTGCTGATGGCGGCAGATGCTCCAGCTGGCCCGTTGGCCTCGCTGCTCGATGACTCAGCCCCCTCCTCTTCCGCCTTCGGAGCCACTTCTTTCCTGGTTTCTACCTCCTGAGGAAAGGACAGAGCATTTAGAGGGTACTGACTAGATCTGGTCTTAATCTCTGGACCAGAACAGATGGAGGGCTGCTGTAGTCCTCTCTCCTCCAGTCCTCTTAACCAAATCTGGACACGTCCACAGAGCAGAGACAGGGACCTGAAGCTCCACGTTGGGTCTGTCTGAGAGCAGCAGCTCGTCCTCTAGAGTCCTTCATCTGGAACCAGAACCGCTCCTGGGTCTTCAAACCCTAGAGTCCTCTAGAGTCCTTCATCTGCAACCAGAACCGCTCCTGGGTCTTCAAACCCTAGAGTCCTCTAGAGTCCTTCATCTGCAACCAGAACCGCTCCTGGGTCTTCAAACCCTAGAGTCCTCTAGAGTCCTTCATCTGCAACCAGAACCGCTCCTGGGTCTTCAAACCCTAGAGTCCTCTAGAGTCCTTCATCTGCAACCAGAACCGCTCCTGGGTCTTCAAACCCTAGAGTCCTCTAGAGTCCTTCATCTGCAACCAGAACCGCTCCTGGGTCTTCAAACCCTAGAGTCCTCTAGAGTCCTTCATCTGCAACCAGAACCGCTCCTGGGTCTTCAAACCCTAGAGTCCTCTAGAGTCCTTCATCTGCAACCAGAACCGCTCCTGGGTCTTCAAACNCCATCCCATCCCAGACCACACCATCCCATCCCATCCCATCCCAGACCATCCCATTCCAGACCATCCCATCCCAGACCATCCCATCCCAGACCAGACCATCCCATCCCAGACCATCCCATCCCAGACCAGACCTTCCCATCCCAGACCAGACCATCCCATCCCAGACCAGACCATCCCATCCCAGACCAGACCATCCCAGACCAGACCATCCCATCCCAGACCAGACCATCCCATCCCAGACAAGACCAGACCAGACCAGACCATCCCAGACCAGACCAAACCATCTCAGACCATCCCAGACCAGACCATCCCATCCCAGACAAGACCAGACCAGACCAGACCATCCCAGACCAGACCAGACCATCTCAGACCAGACCAGACCAGACCATCCCAGACCAGACCATCCCAGACCAGACCAGACCATCCCAGACCATCCCAGACCAGACCATCTCAGACCAGACCAGACCATCCCATCCCATGGTTCCCACCATGGGAACTTACAGCGGCTGTTCGGTTCAGACGGCTAGCGAGGACACGCCCGTAGCCGTACGAGCTCACGCTGAAACAGGAAGTGCTGATTAAGACGACCTGCTCAGACCGTGGACTGTGTGACCGTCCTGTCCCAGTCTGGACCGGCCCAAAGTTCCCATCAGCCCACCCACAGTCCAGCTCTGTGTGTGTGTGAGACACACGAGGACAGTTGTCCACCAATCTGAAGGTGAGCAGACTCCTGGTCCTGGTAGGACACATGTCCCTGGGTTAGATACTGAACCCTGAAAGCTTTCCTCCAAAGGAAGTCCACTGCTCCTCAGGGACGGGTCCAAAGCAGTAAATAGCTCCCCAAGCAGATCAATAAAGCATTGACTATCAGATATAGATGTTCTAGATGTGTCCAGGATCAGAGGACACCCTGACTCTACAAGACAATCACAGGTCACATCCAGAAGAAACCTTCCTAATATTTTAAATGATGCGTACCTGAGGTGGGTCCTGTGACGCTGCGGGCTGGACGGGGAGCGGGTCCTTGATCTCCGGCGGTCGGGTCTAGACGTGGACGGGGAGCGGGTCCTTGATCTCCGGCGGTCGGGTCTAGACGTGGACGGGGAGCGGGTCCTTGATCTCCGGCGGTCGGGTCTAGACGTGGACGGGGAGCAGGAATGGGACTGAGGACAGGAATGTGAAGGAGAACAAGGACTCCTCCTCTGGTGTTTGTTCTCGTTGACCTTTTCTTTACTGGAGCTGTCCTGTGTGAGAGTAGAAACAAGCTGGAAACACCTTCTAGCTGACCCACCTAGAAGAACTGCCTGTAGCTGATGGGACAGAACCACATGCAGGAGGGAGCAAGTGCTCACTGGTTTTAGTGGTTACGGAGGTTCAAACGTCCTAAAGATTGTATAAAATAAAACATTATGTGACAGAGCTGCTCAAACTAGGGATGCACCAGTACCACTTTTTTTCAAACCAATACGATACGATACTTATATGTGAGTACTTGCCGATACCGAGTACCGATACTGCTACCGCACACAAAAAAAAACAATGAATTGGAAGACAGATTCTATTTTCTTATATATTTTCATAGGAGTATATGGTATCAGTATCGGCCCAATACGATACTGGTATTGGTTCCTGGTATCGGTTAACTTTAACGAGTATGAGTACATGGTATTGTATCGACCCGATACTAATATTAGTATCATATTGGTATATTGGTATCAGTATTGGTATATTGGTATCATATTGGTATATTGGTATCAGTATTGGTATATTGGTATCAGTATTGGTATATTGGTGTCAGTATTGGTATATTGGTGTCAGTATTGGTATATTGGTATCAGTATTGGTATATTGGTATCACTATTGGTATATTGGTATCAGTATTGGTATATTGGTATCAGTATTGGTATATTGGTATCATATTGGTATATTGGTATCAGTATTGGTATATTGGTATCAGTATTGGTATATTGTTATCAGTATTGGTATATTGGTGTCAGTATTGGTATATTGGTGTCAGTATTGGTATATTGGTATCAGTATTGGTATATTGGTATCACTATTGGTATATTGGTATCACTATTGGTATATTGGTATCACTATTGGTATATTGGTATCATATTGGTATATTGGTGTCAGTATTGGTATATTGGTGTCAGTATTGGTATATTGGTATCAGTATTGGTATATTGGTATCAGTATTGGTATATTGGTATCAATATTGGTATATTGGTATCAGTATTGGTATATTGGTATCAGTATTGGTATATTGGTATCAGTATTGGTATATTGGTATCAGTATTGGTATATTGGTATCACTATTGGTATATTGGTATCAGTATTGGTATATTGGTATCACTATTGGTATATTGGTATCAGTATTGGTATATTGGTGTCAGTATTGGTATATTGGTATCACTATTGGTATATTGGTATCAGTATTGGTATATTGGTATCAGTATTGGTATATTGGTATCGGTAGTGGTATATTGGTATCGGTAGTGGTATATTGGTATCGTATTGGTATATTGTATCAGTATTGGTATATTGGTATTGGTATATTGGTATCAATATTGGTATATTGGTGTCAGTATTCGTATGTTGGTATCAATATTGGTATATTGGTATCAGTATTGGTATATTGGTATCAGTATTGGTATATTGGTGTCAGTATTGGTATATTGGTATCAGTATTGGTATATTGGTATCAGTATTGGTATATTGGTATCGTATTGGTATATTTTATCAGTATTGGTATATTGGTATTGGTAAATTGGTATCGGTATTGGCATATTGGTATCGGTAGTGGTATATTGGTATCACTATTGGTATATTGGTACCAGTATTGGTATATTGGTACAGGTTTTGGTATATTGGTATCGGTATATTGGTTTCATATTGGTATATTGGTACCGGTATTGGTATATTGGTACAGGTATTGGTATATTGGTATCGGTAGTGGTATATTGGTATCGGTAGTGGTATATTGGTATCGGTAGTGGTATATTGGTATCGTATTGGTATATTGTATCAGTATTGGTATATTGGTATTGGTATATTGGTATCAATATTGGTATATTGGTGTCAGTATTCGTATGTTGGTGTCAGTATTGGTATATTGGTGTCAGTATTCGTATGTTGGTGTCAGTATTGGTATATTGGTGTCAGTATTGGTGTATTGGTATCGGTAGTGGTATATTGGTATCGGTAGTGGTATATTGGTATCGTATTGGTATATTTTATCAGTATTGGTATATTGGTATTGGTAAATTGGTATCGGTATTGGCATATTGGTATCGGTAGTGGTATATTGGTATCACTATTGGTATATTGGTACCAGTATTGGTATATTGGTACAGGTTTTGGTATATTGGTATCGGTATATTGGTTTCATATTGGTATATTGGTACCGGTATTGGTATATTGGTACAGGTATTGGTATATTGGTATCGGTACTGGTATATTGGTATCGGTACTGGTATATTGGTATCGGTACTGGCATATTGGTATCGGTAGTGGTATATTGGTATCGGTACTGGTATATTGGTATCGGTACTGGTATATTGGTATTGGTACTGGCATATTGGTATCGGTAGTGGTATATTGGTATCGGTAGTGGTATATTGGTATCGTATTGGTATATTGTATCAGTATTGGTATATTGGGATTGGTAAATTGGTATCGGTGCATCCCTAGCTAAAACACTTCATTTTCATCCTGGTCCTTTACATGGTTACCAGGATTTGATTAACCAACCAAAACATAGTTAGAAGATCCAGACTGGATGGATGAGACTGAAAGTGGCCTGTTGACCTATAAGATGATTCTATATCATTTTCTGACAGTTTACAGTGTTTGGACCTGTTTTGGGATGATATCAGGAAGCTCCTCCTGCCGTCTCAGCAATAACCTCGAACCCCGCTCCTCGTCCCTCTGCTTTGAAGCCATCTCTGAATCAGAATCGGACGTGTTGTCTCCACTTTTCTGTCTCTTCTTCTTCTTCTTTTTCTTCTTCTTCTTCCCTGTGGATCGCTCCTTGTGACTCCTGGACTTGCTGCCATGATCCTCACCTCCAGACACAGAGTTAGATTCACTCATTATTGGAGAATATAGGGTCAGAGTACTTTTACAAGTGTAAGACCAGACCAGTAGCGACTCTAATCCTGTTGATTCTGTGTACTGTATCATTATTGAACAGTTTGTGGTCAGGATGCTCATTCTTAATGTGAGAGTAGCTGCTGGTCTGAACTGGGACTGAGAGTCTCACCGTGTTCCTTTTTCTCTGACGTCGGTGTTCCTCTCCTACAAGACAAATACACTCTGGGTTAGCTCAAGAAACAGAAATTCTCTAGTACTACATACATACATATACACACACATGTAACAGGTACCTTCTCATTTGTCCCTCCAGATCTGATCCGGAGTCAGAGCTGCTCTCCTTCTCCTGGTTCCTTTTCTTCTTCTTACTTTTATGCTTCTTGTGTTTCTTGGCTTTCTTCTGGGAGCTGCTGCTCCTGACATGCTTGTCTGGACTCTTCTTTCCTTCGTTACTCTTATAGTCCACGTCTTTAGCGCCGCAGCTGGAAACATCAGAGACAGAAGAACGAGACGTTAGACACGAGTCCGGCTGGAGGCTCGTTTAGAGGGGCTGTCTGACTTCCAGCCTCAACAGGAAAGTTTGGGGGTTTTTTAAGTAAAAAGTACAGCAGAGGTTTTCTCTCATTTAGTCTCTTTCTTAGTGCTGAATCATGACCTCTGACCTTAACTTTAACCCAGTGAGATTCCCAAATAATGTGTTTAACCACAATTTAACAAAGAGGGAAATCAGGACGGGGTTGGACCCAGAATACCACGTCTGTAACTTCTGAGTCTCTGGTCCGGTGCCCTGAAGTCTCACAAAGTCCCGTATCTCAGAGGGTTAGGCTAACCCAACGTGGCTAGCTGTTATGCTAGCTCCGGAGTGTTTTTAGCTCATGATTCCTGATTTTTCCCATCTCTCCCTGCTTGAACAGCTGATTTCTTTGACTGAGTGATGAACCGCTCCAGTAGGAGACATTTAACAGGTAGATTTAGGGCGTTCTGAGCAGAAACGATGGGGCTAACGGTTTTTCTTTTCCTTTTTTCTTCTCCTAACAATTAACATGCTAACGTTCTTTTTTCTCCTATGTTTTCTTTTTTCTCCTAACATTTAACGTGCAACAGTGACTTCAAACGGACACTAGGGGGTGCTAAAAACAAGCAAAACCTGCATAAGTGTGCCTTTGATTTAAAAAAAATAACAATAAAATATATTTATTAGTTAAAAGGTAGAAACGTTTAAAAAGCAGACTAATTTTATAACAACAAATATTTTTAAATTAAAAATAGATAATTAAAGATATATTTGAAAAGAGTTTCGTGTTAATGAAATCCTTATCTGACAGACCTCCTTCCTCGTAGTTTCTTATGATTTTAAACTCTTTGATAAAGTTTCCTTTATGTTTCCGGATGGAGATAAAGCTGAGCTGAACGAGCCTCTCTACTTCTTAGAGCTAGATGATGAGCTCAGACGACGCCATGTCTACTAGGAGCTCCTTCCTCGTCTCCATCCTGCTGTAAACACACTGCTGTGGTGATTTCACCTCATTCACGTCGTTCCGGTAGCGAGCAGCGGAGCTCCGAGCCGAGGCTCTCCGCCGTCAGCCCCACACCGACCCAACACCTACCCGCTCCCCTCCTCCTGCTCTTCAATCTCTCTGATCTTCTGCAAAATAAAATCCTGAAAAATCTGCTCCAGGTTCGCCGCCATGTTTTAGTGTGCAACTACAAAAAGCGTCCGGATGGAAACCGAAACCGGAAACAAGCTGAGACCCGGGTACAAGGCTCGATGCTGCCCCCTGCTGTTTGTCAGCTTTCATTTGCTTCGCTCTTGAAAAAAATACAAAATAAAATGATTTGTTTTTGCTTCTTCTTTGCATCCATGTTGAGTTTTGCCTAACAATTATGACGATTTTAACCCTCTAAAGGTCGTTTTTAAGGTTTTTTTTAAATACAAATATTGAGTAAAATTAAAAAGTAAAATAAAATGAATAAACCAACAGAAAGGACTCTCACTGAAATACATACATTTAACGCTTCATTGATGGCTATAAAATGACATTTTCTGTTTTTTTCTTTTGGTTTTATTTTTAAATTTTATTAAAAATTTTTACAAATTTGTTTCATTTATTATTTTAATGTCTTTTGTTTGGTATTGAATTTTTACATTTCTTTCCTTAATTTTCTTCTTACCGAGTTATTTACCTTTTTTAATATAATGCGTGGAACTCATACGTTTCTGTTGAATTTCATTTCCTTTTCTCTATAAATTTAGATTATTTTTAAGTGTTTGCGTTAATCTTTAAATTTGAACATTTACATGTTTGTACATTTTTGTTGTTAGGATTTTTATTTAAGAAAAATGCACAACGTTTGCTGTTTTTAGAAGTTTGATACGTTCATAGTTTTTGAATGGCACCAGTTTTAAAATGTATTACCTTCTTGAGCCAGTAGGGGGCAGAAAAGTCCATAATCTGCTATTAAAACATTTTTTAATTTTTTTAAATATTTTATTTCTTTTTTAGGTTGAATCTATTCATCTCCTACAGTCCTGATCATAAGAATCAAATATTGACATTTTATCAGGACATCAACATTAAAAATGACTTTTTAAAAACAATTTTTCCTCAAAAACTAAACCCTGAGGTCACACAATGCAGGGTTATTTGTTGTAATTTCTATGAAATTCAAACTGTGGTTTTAATGGAACATTTTTGATCTCCAGTACATTTAAAACTGAAGATGAACATTATTTACTGGCTTTTCCCCTCAATAAATGATCAAATATGTCGGATCATGTTGTTTGTTTCCTGAACTGAAACACGAGACTAAAGATGGAAAAACACAAGAAAAAGATGAGTTCTCTTCAAAGAGACGGCTTGCATACAGAGATGATTTTATTTAAGAGATAAGAATTATTAAACATTCATATTTATTGTCTGGTGCACTGTACAGAAGAGTGTGTGTGTGTGTGTGTGTGTAGGGGGGGACTGGGGTCGAACACTTTGGTACATTCTGGTTCATCAGACATATAATAGTGCATTCAGTGAGTAAGTCGTTCTCTAGAAGTGTAAACAAGAAGAGACGAGGGTCAGAATCCCGGCGTTCCGTCTGGACTCTAAACATGGGCGTGTTTAGCTCAGTGGCAGTGTGTACTGTCTTTGGTTGCATGGTGGTACGCTCCATCTGGAACAGGAAAAGCTGAAGAACAAACAGGAAACGGGAGAAATATACATAAATATGTCACGTTTCTGTCGAGCGTTCTTATTTTTGTTTCCAGACGTGACACTTTTCGGCTCTGACTGGTGGATTTTGCAGCAGATATTTGAGGTTTTCTTCTGGGCAAAAGGAGGATGAACTGTAAAGTTCAGGGGGTTTTATGGAAATGATCAACATTTAAAGACATCTGAAGAAGAATCAGATTTAGATGTGTGATGATGAATCTGTCTGAGGATCACAAACATGTCCAGCAGAACACACAGGTGTGGTTACAGGAGTGTGTAAAGAAAAGCCACTTTCACATTTCACTGCTTTCCTTTAAAGGATGTTTGGTAATGACCCAGATATTCCTTTAACCCTTTGATGCATCTTTAAAACACCAGCGTTAAAGTCCCTTTGCATGTTTATGTGCTCATGACAAATCAAGATTAGTAACCACTAATCAAAAAGCATCCGTCCTACTTAGGGATGCAAACAAATGGACAAATCAGGGGTTACAATGTAAAAAATTCGATATTTAATAAGTATGATTAGGACTAGGGATACCGATACTTCTACCACACACAAAAAAAATGCAATGAATTGGTAGACAGGTTCTATTTTTTTTATTTTCAGGTAACTTTAACACGTATGAGTACTCAGTATCGGCCTGATACGAGACTGGTATCGGTTAACTTTAACGAGTGCGAATACATGGTATCGGTATTGGCCCGATATTGATATTAGTATCAGGCCGATACTGATAATGATATCGGCCCGATACCGATATTGGTATAGGGCCAATACTGATATCAATATCAGTATTGACTCGATACTAATATTGGTATCGGCCTGATACCAATATCAATATCAGTATCGGCCTGATACCAATATCAGTATCGGGCTGATACGATATTGGTATCGGCCCGATACTGATATCGGTATCAGCTATTGGGCCGATACCAATACTGATATTGGTATCAGGCCGATACTTGATATTGGTATCGGCCCGATACCAATATCAGTATCGGCCCGATACCGATATGGGTATGGGACCGAACCTGTGGTTTAATTATTGAAGCCTGGTATATGTAGAAAAATTAGCTGAAACATTTATTTACAAAATTATTTTTTGGGAAGTGTCGTATTTCATAAAATAGATTAAAGGCCCTTTGACACATAGAAAGGTAACTTTTACTGCCCCCTACTTTAAAATCAGGCATTTTCTCCTTATACCATATAAGGTAATATGACATCATCCTGTAGAAAATCCCTCAGAGCTCAAACTAAAAGCTACAGGCCTCAAATCAAATGAAGAAGAGAGAAAATGCAGGTTTTATCATTTAAATTAGAGTGTGAATTCAATGGGTTTCTTTGGGCACATTTTTGTGCTTAGGGACGCTAACGCTAACATTTTAGATCACAAGGTTTACAAGAAGCTAAAACAAAATTTAAAGAAAACACTGAAACGTTGCATAATATTTCAACAATATGCATTAAGAATGAATCAAACATGCCACAATGAAAACACCAACGTGTTTGGATGCATCAAAGAGTGAATAATTCAATAGAATCACTTTAAACAGGCCTAATCTGTCAGCTGTTCAGCGTAATCTGAAGGGTCCTCCTTGTGTAAATAAATAAATAAATATTGTTTCACGGTGAGGAAATAGATATGAGCACGTCAACCAATTAACACCAGTGGTCCTCCACGGTCTTATAGGAAAGCCACTCCGCGTGATGTCACAACAAAATGTCGTTACATTCAGGTCACAACGTGTCACGGCCACATCGGTAGAAAATCGCCTCCCGTAGATCAAAATATCCTCGTTTGGTACAAAAGCTTCGGACCGGACTCCAAAACCAGCTGCAGGCAAAGTCCGTTTAAAAACAACAAAACGTAAGCGAAGTGAGGAGCTGCGAGGCTCTACAACACCAGTGCAGTTACCTGATCCGACCACTAGAGGGAGGCTCACCAGTGCATCTTTAAAGGCGTCCATCCGAGCTAAAGGATGAGCTTGTGTCAAGCAGGTCTGTGATTGGTCGGGTGTGACGGCAGTCTGGAAGGCAGTGTGGGTCTCCGCTTGTCGCGAACACACAGGTTACCGCGTCCAGCAGGTGGAGGAATGTGTGAAAGTGCAACAGAAAACATTCAGTTCGATCATCTTTACATCCTGATTTCAGCTCCCGCTCTGGGTGTCCAGATCAAAACCGCGTCCCAACAGGAAAACCAGGTGTCGGTGGACATCGGAGGACGTCTCTGTGTCGTGCTACACTCTGTACCGTCCTCCTCGGCAAACCTCACTCCAGCCCAAAGGTGCTGGTCTCCTCCACGGCGGTCAGCATCTTCTCATACAGCATGGAGAAGGACTGGTAGGGGGGCAGGTCCAGGCGGTTGAAGCAGGTGTGAGCTCTGAGGGAGATCACACACCTCAGAGTTAGAATCAAGAACAGTAACGATAAATAACAACAAGGTGAGCGGCGTCATCACCGGGGCAGAGAGGTGACTTTGCCCCACTTCTCCACGCAGAACCTGCGGGGTCCGTTGCTCCCTCGCAGCGAGGCGAAGCCCTCGTAGGGGATGCTGGAGGTCCCGGTCACGAACTGAAGAGAGCAGAAACAGAACGGACCGATTCAGAGAGGCAGACACCAACACGCCGCGTTCACACCGACACAAGGTCCCACCTGCAGGAGTCTCAGCCTCTGCTCGTTGTTGAACCTCTCCACCGCCGCCCAGAACCAGCGGATCACAATGTGGTTGTCGTGGTAACCTGAACACAACACAGTAGGCGTATGAAAAGCAGAGCTCCTGGTTATCGGCGATCACAGAGCTCCCGCGTACCTCCTCTGTACTCGGTGTTGTTCCTCCAGTCTGACAGGTCGATCTCAGCCGTTCCAGCGATGACCAGCTCCAGCTCCCTGGCGTCAAACACCGACACCAGCCTGGCGTCCACCACCTGCAGCGACAGGTTTATCATCACAAGATGTGTAGCTGAGGCTAAGCTAAAACCTGAGTCTGACCCGGACCTCGTAGAAGCCTCTGACCAGGCTCTCGGTCTGCTGGACCACCCCTCTCTCTATCCTCCACTTCACCATCCTCTCGATGTACTCCTTCTTGTTCTTCTCTGACACAGGGATGTTCCCTCCTCCAGGCTTCAGCTCCCGCTCTGTGATCTGCAGACAGGAGGTTAAACCAACGGTCACGAGTGAACCGGGTCAGGAACAGCATGGATCCACCTCAGGACGGGGTCTGGGTCCAAAAGACCAAGCTGCACTGGTCTGAGGAACACATAATATACCACCTCGTAGCTCTGTCCAAGGCTCCACCATGTTCTGGCCTCAATAGTAGAGTCCTCATTCTCCAGGGGGTCTAGAGTCCAGGCTGGACTCCTCATCTAGACCAGGGGTGGGGACCTTTTCCTGCAGGGGGCCAATTTGTTTTTATTATAAAGTCCTCCGAGGGCCGCGTTCAGAACGTAAACGGAGCCACGCGGGCCTGATGAAAGGGGGTACACGGGCCTGATGAAAGGGGGTACCCGGGCCTGATGAAAGGGGGTACGCAGGCCTGATGAAAGGGGGTACACGGGCCTGATGAAAGGGGGTACCCGGGCCTGATGAAAGGGGGTACACGGGCCTGATGAAAGGGGGTACGCGGGCCTGATGAAAGGGGGTACACGGGCCTGATGAAAGGGGGTACGTGGGCCTGATGAAAGGGGGTACGCTAACCTGATTAAAGGAGGTACGCGGGCCTGATTAAAGGGGGTACGCTCCTGATGAAAGGGGGCACACGGACCTGATGAAAGGGGGTACGTGGACCTGATGAAAGGGGGTACGCTAACCTGATGAAAGGAGGTACGCGGATCTGATGAAAGGAGGTACGCGGATCTGATGAAAGGAGGTACGCGGATCTGATGAAAGGAGGTACGCGGACCTGATGAAAGGGGGTACGCGGATCTGATGAAAGGGGGTACGCTAACCTGATTAAAGGAGGTACGCGGGCCTGATTAAAGGGGGTACGCTCCTGATGAAAGGGGGTACGTGGGCTTGATGAAAGGGGGTACGTGGGCCTGATGAAAGGGGGTACGTGGGCCTGATGAAAGGGGGTACGCTCCTGATGAAAGGGGGTACGCGGACCTGATGAAAGGGGGTACGCGAACCTGATTAAAGGAGGTACGCGGGCCTGATTAAAGGGGGTACGCTCCTGATGAAAGGGGGTACGCGGGCCTGATGAAAGGGGGTACGCGGGCCTGATGAAAGGGGGTACGTGGGCCTGATGAAAGGGGGTACGCTCCTGATGAAAGGGGGTACACGGACCTGATGAAAGGGGGTACGCGGATCTGAAGAAAGGGGGTACGCGGGCCTGATGAAAGGGGGTACGCGGGCCTGATGAAAGGGGGCACGTTGACCTGATGAAAGGAGGTACACGGGCCTGATGAAAGGGGGTACGTGGGCCTGATGAAAGGGGGTACGCTCCTGATGAAAGGGGGTACGCGGACCTGATGAAAGGGGGTACGCGGATCTGAAGAAAGGGGGTACGCGGGCCTGATGAAAGGAGGTACGCGGATCTGATGAAAGGAGGTACGCGGATCTGATGAAAGGAGGTACGCGGATCTGATGAAAGGGGGTACGCAGGCCTGATGAAAGGAGGTACGCGGATCTGATGAAAGGAGGTACGCGGATCTGATGAAAGGAGGTACGCGGATCTGATGAAAGGGGGTACGCGGACCTGATGAAAGGGGATACGCGGATCTGATGAAAGGGGGTACGCAGGCCTGATGATAGGGGGTACACGGGCCGTATACGGCCCGGAGGCAGGAGGTTCCCCACCCGTGATCTGAGGGTTCTAGACTTGACTTGGATTCACCGTGGGTCTCTAGTCAGTAGAGCTGACACACAAACACACACTCTGTGTCTGACCTGTCCGAACACCTCTTCATTGACGGTGAAGGTGAGGTCCAACATGTCCTCTATGTCGTTGTCCTTCATCCACTGGAGGGACTGGTGGAACTCCTCATCCAGATACTCCAAGTCACTCAGGTCACAGGGACTAAAGGTGGAGAATCAGAGTCAGTGCACATCAAAACATACGAGGTCAACTTTGTGTGTGCAGTGAAGGACGTACATGCGCAGCAGGCCCTTGTAGAAGGGTCTGGTGAAGAAGGCGTCCAGCAGGTACTGATGGATCAGAGCCAGACCCAGAATGCGCCCACTGAACCGGAACCTGATCAACAGAGACACGAGGAATGTTGGCTCTGTGGTGCTTCTAGTCCAGGTCACCATCAACCTTACCATTCATGGTGATTGTCTACGAAGGCCGACATGGGGCTGATCTGAACGGTGTAGGTGTCGTTAGCGGAGTACTCAAAGAGACCATAGTACGGGTTGAACAGTTCTCTGGAAACCAGGAAGAAGAACTCCCTGGAAGGTCCGCTGTAGTCCAACCTGGAACACAAGACAACCTGAAACCTCTTCCTCCAAAGCTGAAGAATTCAGACTTTTTCTATATGAACGTAGCTCTCTGTTATCAGGAGGAGGCCTCCTGTCATCAAGTTTTCCTTCCCTCCAGTCACTCACCCCTCCTCTCCCACAAAGCTGACGTAGAACTTGCTGCGTTGAAGGTCTTTGCGGGAGTAGCACATGATCTGGTTAAAGGCGTCTTCCAGCAGGTGGTCACGACGGATGCTCAGTCTGAAGAGGAACAAAGAGACGGGTGATCTACAGTTTATAACAGAAATCTGAAAAGTGTTTATAGTCGTTTTGTTAGTGGACATCGTTGTCCTTATTGAGTGGAGTGAAGCGACCCCTGAGGGGTCAAACCACTTACTTGAGCTTCCCTGGACCCTGGCCGTAGCCTTTGGTCTCCAGCTTCCTGTAGAAGTTGCGTAGTTTAGCCTCAAAGTCTCTCTTGTAGGGGGCTGGAGCTCTGGCATTGGCCCTCTGAGTGCCTACAGACAGGAACCAGGAGGTGGTGTAGTTACAACCCACCACCACTAGATGGCACCAAAGGGCTTTAGAACCACTTAGGAAAAGGACAATTCTGGTCTTTTGATTCATTTTTTACATTTTAAACATATGTATTCTTTTAACTTTTACATTTTTAACCATTTATTTTATTTCGTAATTCAGTTTACTCTTTAAACAATTGTACTTTTACATTTTTAATGTGTAAATAATTTTTAAAATTTTGTTATTTGTCTAAAAGTTTTAGTAATTTTTTACTTTGACATTTCAGTTTTTATTATTTATTTTTCGTATAATAAAAAATGTATTTTATTAGATATTTAGTGATTTTCAGGTCATTTTATTCTACTTTAGATCAGGAGAAAGGTCAACTTTAATAAAAGCCTCTAGAATCAAGTACTAACATTTAATTGTGATTATTATTGATGCTGGTTAAAGACATTTAAAATTTTCTTTTTAAAAATGTTAAAACCTCGATAGTCACTTAAAAATATGAATTTTGTGAAATATACCAAAAAATGCACATAAATAAATGTCACAGCAAACTTTTCACAAATACCAGTCTGCATGAAGTTTGATACAACAGGAGTTATTGTGTTTGTGTGGCTATAAATGACAAAATCGTCTCAGATTAAAGGATAAAATATAAAACAATCCTTATTATTTATTATGTATAATTAGGACTGATGATGTAAAAGCTTAAAAATCAGTAAAAACTTAAAAACTGATGCTTGTTTTCAGCGCCCCCTAGTGTCCGTTTTAATCAAATGAACTGTTCCCCTCCCCTCGCTCCATGATGGACACGATACAGTAGATCTGTTAGCTCCTATCTATGATGTGTGTGTCTTCAGCTCGGCGTTTACCAGGTGAGTTCTGAGGGGAGGAGACCGGAGAGCCTCGAGGTGACTGACAGTAGCTGGGGAGGAGCAAGGCGTGAGGAGGCACGTAGGACATGACTTCATCTTCAAACAGGCTGAGAAGAGACGAGAGGTGAATGAAGTCTACGTCAGCAGGAGGAAGAGGACCACGTCTAAAACGCCTCACCTCAGCAGCATGACGAGGTCGGCGTCTCCCGACAACCGGTTCAGTCCTGATACTCCATCAGTACGGATCAGCTGGACCTTCTCCCTGTTACCACGACAACGCCACATCAGCTAGGTCAACTCCAGCTAGAGCTCATCACCTAGTTACCTAATAAATACCTAACCTAACAGAAAACTAAATACTAAACTGAAAAGACCTCAGGGTCATTCCAGAACCAGAACCAGATCAGTACTAAACAGGATACCACCCAAACCATAACATATTAAAATGAATGGAGCTGATAGATCATCATTGAGGTCAAATAGCATTAGTGCGCTAACATGCTTGCTATGGTATAGCATGTTTGTTTGCTAATGCTAACATTAGCATTAGCGTGCTAGCATGCTAAAGCTAACATTGTATGTTAGCATTACACTGCTAACATTAGCATTAGTGTGCTAACATGCTTGCTATGGTATAGCATGTTTGTTTGCTAATGCTAACATTAGCATTAGCGTGCTAACATGCTAAAGCTAACATTGTATGTTAGCATTACACTGCTAACATTAGCATTAGTGTGCTAACATGCTTGCTATGGTATAGCATGTTTGTTTGCTAATGCTAACATTAGCATTAGCATGCTAACATGCTAAAGCTAACATTGTATGTTAGCATTACACTGCTAACATTAGCATTAGCGTGCTAACATGCTAAAGCTAACATTTGTATGTTAGCATTACACTGCTAACATTAGCATGCTAATGCTAACATGCTAAAGCTAACATTTGTATGTTAGAATTACACTGCTAACATTAGCATGCTAATGCTAACATGCTAAAGCTAACATTTGTATGTTAGCATTACACTGCTAACATTAGCATGCTAATGCTAACATGCTAAAGCTAACATTTGTATGTTAGCATTACACTTTTGGCACAGGGACAGGTCAATCCCAACATTAGCATGGTAGCATGCTAATGCTAACCTGTTAGCATGACATTGGGTTTTTGAACATTTCGGACGCTAACAAGAGGGGGACCCTATACAAATTATATATCAAATCAACTGGCTCGCTCATGTGATGCTTGGTTGAAATTGTCATAACATTTTGAATAACTATCACAAAGTTATTCACAAAAGACTACGGCAGAAATGGTGTAAAAACAGATTAGCCCTTTGAATTTCCGCAAAAACTTACTGATGTTTCAGAGCCTGCCATTTCGACACACTTTAACCTAGAAACTTCATTCTTGGTTTTAAATCGTCATGGGACTTTGGACTCTAAAATATTGAGGAGTCATTTTGATTTCACTGATGCCGCCGGTAGCACGCCCTCTCAAAGTTTCTTCAGGAACTTTCTAGTTTTACATGATCATTCACATCATATACAGGGTTCATATACTACGTGTGACAAAATCAAACCCTTTACAGGTGAGTTTTTAAGATTTCCAGCTCCTGAAGAGGATTTGGTATTTAGATTAGAAACCGTGACTAAGTCGTGACATCCCTAGATGATACCAGATTTTCCTCCAGTGGTACTTGTTCCACAGTTTGAGTCACGGCATGTTTGTACCTGAGCACATGGTTCCGGTTGAAGTCAGGCTGTCTCTCCTGCAAAATCTCAAAGACGTTGGGCTGTCGAAGAAAAGCCACGATCTTGTCGTTGTAGGCTAGAAAACAGCAGTTTTATTTCACTTTGATTTATCAGGAAAATATGAACTCAAAACCTCCTGAGAAGTCCTGCACTGACCCACTGGCACCATCTCTTGGTGCTGGCCCCGGGCTGTTGAGGTGAAGGTGCTTGAAGGACGTGGAAGGACAGGTGGACCGGCGTGGCGAGGGTCCTCACCCACCTACCAAAGCAGGAGAGACAACGTGCCGAGTCAGCACTCATAAAAGCTCAGAATGGCTACGAATGATCTTACCAGCCGCCGTGGGCTGACCTCCCCTGCGCTGTGGCTACGCTGGCGTGTCAGGTGTTGGCGGTGAGTCAGGAGACTGGGAGGTCTAGTACTCTGAAGAGGCAGTCGGGGGTCGATGAAGGTGGTGGCGCGGCAGTTGTGATCCACAAAGAAAGCCTGGATTTGGGCACAAACACAGACAGATGAGCGTAGGGGTTCAGCTGGGTGGGCGGGACTGAGCGGGGAGTGGTGCTAACCTTGGCGCTGTGGTCGTGTTTCATCTCCCAGCCTCTGGGCAGCTCCAGCTGTTTGTTAGCGAACATGTTGAGGAAAGCCACCAGGTCTCGGTTGTGCTGGTAGCGCTCAAAGTGGTGCGCGTCTCGGCGGACTTTACTGATCATGTGCTTCAGACACGTGTTGGTGGTGAACATACGGTAGGCACTCTGAGAGGGACAGGGTAGGAACCGGGGTTAGAGACGTCTTCAGGAGGCAGGCTCTCTGGCTCTGATGAAGGCTGGTGTTCTTATGAGTCTGATGATTAGGGATGCACCGATAACACTGTTTTCTAACCGATACTTTAATCTGAGTACTCGCCGATACCGAGTACCGATACAGAAACTTCAACCGCACAAAAAAATGCAACGAATTGAAAGACAGGTTCTAGTTTCTTCTATTTTCTGTTAACTTTAACAAGTACGAGTACATGGTATCAGTATCGGACCGATACCGATATCAGTATCAGTTAACTTTAACAAGTTCAAGTACATGGTATCAGTATCGGCCACATTCCGATATAAGTATTGGTTAACTTTGAGTAAGAGTACATGGTATCAGTATCGGTCCGATACCAATATCTGTATAGGTTAACTTTAACAAGATCAAGTACATGGTATCAGTATCGGCCCGATACGATATCATTATCGGTTAACTTTAACGAGTACATGGTATCGGTATCGGCCCAATACCGATATCAGTATTGGTTAACTTTAACGAGTACATGGTATCAGTATCGGTCCGATACCGATATCAGTATCGGTTAACTTTAACGAGTACATGGTATCGGCCCAATACCGATATCAGTATCGGTACATCACTATCGGTACGAGTACATGGTATCGGTATCGGCCCAATACCGATATCAGTATCAGTTAACTTTAACGAGTATATGGTATCAGTATCGGTCCGATACCGATATCAGTATCGGTTAACTTTAACGAGTACATGGTATCGGCCCAATACCGATATCAGTATCGGTACATCACTATCGGTACGAGTACATGGTATCGGTATCGGCCCAATACCGATATCAGTATCAGTTAACTTTAACGAGTATATGGTATCAGTATCGGTCCGATACCGATATCAGTATCGGTTAACTTTAACGAGTACATGGTATCGGCCCAATACCGATATCAGTATCGGTACATCACTATCGGTACGAGTACATGGTATCGGTATCGGCCCAATACCGATATCAGTATCAGTTAACTTTAACGAGTATATGGTATCAGTATCGGTCCGATACCGATATCAGTATCGGTTAACTTTAACGAGTACATGGTATCGGCCCAATACCGATATCAGTATCGGTACATCACTATCGGTACGAGTACATGGTATCGGTATCGGTCCGATACCGATATCAGTATTGGTTAACTTTAACGAGTATGAGTACATGGTATCAGTATCGGACCGATACCGATATCAGTATCGGTTAACTTTAACGAGTACATGGTATCGGTATCGGGGAAAGAGTGACTTGCCCACTGTGTGTCAGGGGATGTCCTACCTCAGGTTCTAGTGAAGGTAACTGGACTTCTTTGGTTCGTGGACGATGTTCCACTTCTCGTCCCGGAGCTTGATGACATCACGGCGTTCTCAGGGGGTAGGAGGGTGAGTCACATGCTAGCTCAGCTGGTTGAGCTACAGTTATCAGGTCCCAGTTAGACTGGACAAAGCTCCTCGGACGAGAAGCGAAACGTCTCAGAGGAACCAGAGAAGTCCAGGTTCCTTCCCTTGGACCCACTAGGACTCTGGGTCTTGTTCATGAGGGAGGCGGGGACCCCCTCTTGGTGAGTAAATGAGAACGTGGGTGTGATGCTACTTACGGGGTTGGAATGCAGCACAGTGAAGAAGTCGGGGCTGGTGAGGAACTTGGCACTGGGGGCCTGGAGCAGCAGGGAGATGCGGGACCTGGAGCTGGACTGAGGCGTGTTGTTGTCCCTACGGAGCTCTGACACACACAGACACACAATGAAAAGACGAAGAGGAGAAACCGGGGTCTGCCTGGAGGACCGGGGTACCTGGGAGTGAGGGCTGCGCGTCGGTCTCGTCCCCCGGCAGCTCCGACGCCGGCTGCTCCTCCGGCCTGTTGTCATTGGTCATCGTCCTGCGTATGCTCTGGTACCTGGACAGGTGAGACGAAGGGACGGTGGGTGAGGTGTGTGGGTGGGTGGAGTCTGTGGGAACAGGAAGCAGTGCTGACCTGCGGTTCAGCTGTTCCATCTGCTGTATGGAGCTGGACCTCTGGAGGGTCTGCGGGGCCGGGGGGGCGGTGGGTCTCTGCCACGTGGTGGTCCGGTTCACGTGGTCCACGTAGAAGATCCGACTGTGGCTGTCGATCCGAGCCTCCCAGTCTGGGGACGGGACGGAGACGGCATGAAGACGTACCGGCGCTAGAGGGCGCTACTACAGTGTGTGGACCGCACAGGTCCTGGTCCTCTTTAGACCTGGACCTGATCCTGGAGCCAGGTCTCAGTAAAACCCAGGAGCGTCTGTCTGGGACCTGATCAGAACTCTGCAGTGACCGTTCTGGGTTTGTTAGATTAGAAAAGTGACAGGTTTCCTCCTCTTTGTGGGAGATAGACGCTTTAGTAAACATTAGTTCTGAAAAGAGAATCGACTTCTAAAGAGATCCTTTAGGTTTAGGTTAACGTTTAGGTTTTAGGTTTAGGTCGGTCTCTGGGCTCAGAGGGGAGGAGGAAAACTCCCCACGGTGAAAGACCCAGCTGCTTTCTGAAGAAAACAGGTTTAAAGGATTCTATCATCAGGAGTTTAAAATGTTCCCTGTTCAACAAAACAGTAAAGTGATAATATGCAACTTTTTCATATTTTTAAATCTTCTCCTTGAGCCAGTCTGTGCTAATCTGACTCTTTACAGAGTTAATGAAAAGTCACTTAGCCCCATCTGGTGGTTAGATCCAGAATACCACGATTGTAAGATCTCCGTCTCCGTCACGGTACCCAGGAAGTCACGTGTCTCACGAGGGTTAGGCTAACCCAAAGTGGCTAGCTGTTATGCTAGCTCTGGAGTGTTTTTAGCTCATGATTCCTGATTTTTCCCATCTCTCCCTGCTTGAACAGCTGATTTCTTTGAAGGAGTAAATAACCGCTCCTGTAGAAAGCTATGAAGGCTGAGGAGACATTTCAACAGGTACATTTAGGCGTTTAGAAGCTGAAACAATAGGCTAACTTGTGTAATGCAGTGATTTAAAACGGACACCAGAGGGCGCCCAAAACAAGAAAAACTGCATATTATCACTTTAAACTCACAAGATTTTATTTAAAAAAAAACAAGTATTTATTTCTTTTAAAGAAAAGGATGTGTGACAATATGAGACATACGTAAACGGATTTAGTACTTAATAGTTTGGTTTAGTAAAACATTAGGGATGCACCAATACGATACATGTACTCATGAAAGCTAACCGATACCAGTATCGATACCAGTATCGATAACAGGCCGATACCGATACCATATACTTGTTAAAGTTAACTGAAAATCTGAAACTGCTTTCCCAGTTCATTGCATTGTTTTGTGTGGTAGAAGTATCGGTATCGGTAAATAATCAGATTCAAGTATCGGTTTGAAACCTGTGGTATCGGTGTATCTCCAGTAAAAGTCAGTGAGGGTTGTTGTTCTACTGACCAGGGAAGAACATTTAAACCCCTCTGGGTTGGACCGGACCTGAAACAGCTGAAAAGCTCGGAGCTGAGAACCAATTAAACAGCTGCTGGATCACAGACTGACCAGTCGTTCTTTGTTTGATCACATGACCACTACCTTCGATGAAATATTGATTTCTTCCTGAATTTCTGAATCCTGTTTTTATGATGAAATTTTCATCTAAAAGCTGTTGTTAAATATCTTGTTAAAGCACTTACACATGCTGGGCTGGGCACCAAAGCACGGTACTACACCGGTACTCGGTAGGTACCGGTACCGAGACAACACGGTACAGATGTTGGTACTTTTACTTTAAAATGAGCCGCTTCATTTCTCCACTGGCACCGCTCCACGGGTGGAGACACAGGTGAGACGTGGAGGAGCAGAGAGCCCCTCCCCTCCCTTTAAAACAGCTAGCGTAGTGAGTTTCGGGTTAAAAACTCAGAAACACTCTAAAGTCTGGCTGCATGTTGGGAAGAGACTTAAAGTGTAGACCAGGTCTGAGCTCGTTGAGACGGGTCAGAATCTACAACCGTCACAAAAACGTGATATTTAAACTGATGAAAGCTGACATCATGCGATGGAGAAACGTTGTAACTTTAGCTGCTCAACAGCACTTTAAAGGTATCCGATGATAATACTGAGGAGGGGTCGGATTCTCTGGTCCTGATTGGTCGATTGTTGGTTTTTGACACTTGATATTGGCTCTAGGTGTAGGTTGGAGCACGGCGACACACTTACTGGGCGGCAGCGGCTCGTCGACTCTCTGATAGCGGCTGATGTCATGGCGGACGGACGGCAGTGAGCGGACAGACGGGTGACCGTTGATCTGAGCGGCAGCACCTGGAGGAGGCAGCGACACACCGAGCACACGGCTTCAATCACAGCTAGAGGAGAAGGTTCACTAAAGCCCACGTCGTCTCACCTGTCCCGCTCTCGCTGCCTCTGGACCCGGACCCTTCCTGGTTCTGACCCCCAGCGGCCTGAATGGACTGCCTCCTCCACACCTCCCCGGGTTTCTCCTCCCCTTCCTCAGATCCACCTTCAGCCCTCAAGCCTTTGGATGAAGAAGAAAACGGGTTCTTTGTGTATTTTACAGATGATTGCGCGCCGTGGTTTTGGTCAGTCTAGTACAGGACTGGCGCAGAGCGCCATAGAACGCTGCTTGGAAAATCACATCCATGACCTTCAGTGTTCTCACGTATCTTTATTTAAGAGCGAGAGAGACCTGATCTGACGGAACTTTTTTCTCTTTTGTCCCATTTGATGGAATTCCGTCCCCATGACGGAGAACTTTAACCTCTGATCTAGAGAGGAGAAGACAGGACGTCCAGAGACAGGTTCTTCTCTACCTGCAGCCCTGGGGTAACTGTCCCTATCACTGATGCTTGTTACGGGTGGCTGGCTGATGAGGAGGAGAGTCGCTGTCTGCCCCGGCCTGCTGTCTGTACCTGATCAGCGCCAAGGACAGCGACAGAGCAGGCTGGTATCTACACTCCCTCTGTCTCCAGCACCAAGGACAGCGACAGAGCAGGATGGTCTCTACACTCCCTCTGTCTCCAGGACCAAGGACAGCGACAGAGCAGGCTGGTCTCTACACTCCCTCTGTCTCCAGCACCAAGGACAGTGACAGAGCAGGCTGGTATCTACACTCCCTCTGTCTCCAGCACCAAGGACAGCGACAGAGCAGGCTGGTATCAACTAGGGGTGCAACGGATCATCATCGATCCGTGGTTCGTACGGATCACCCTCTACGGTTCGGAACACACGTGGTTCGCGGTTCATGTAGAGCGCGTGCGTCGCTAAATCATCCCCGACGTTCTGTGCTCACGCGCTGTGAATCTGCAGATAATTCCCCTCTGAGAAAGGCGTTCGTTTTGCATCACGTATAGAGGTTCACTCTGTTGGCTTCAGCCGTTTTAGTACACCAGAACGAAGGATCCCTGATGATCCAGTCTCTGCTGCGCGCTGCCTCTGATTCCTCCGTCTCTCTCTCCGTCAGCTGGAATCTTTCTGATAGACAAACTAGATTCACCTGTTTCTGTTTAAGATAACGTTATGTTGGGCTTTTA
>SSNR01000233.1:913472-931000 GCA_006937965.1 Callopanchax toddi
GGGGACTGGGACTCAGCTCCTGATACGAGTCAGGTTACCAGGTCACCATAACTTAGCTTGGGTAGAAATGATCCCAGACACGATTCGTAAAGGGCAGCATCTCTTTAGCGGTTAAGCTAACTACATCGTGTGTACAGTAAGTGAGCGCCATTTTTATTCTTTGTTTGTCAGTTAAACACCCGACCCGACCCGACCTGACCCAGACGGACCGACCGACGGACGACTTTCAGGACTGGACAGACCGAGTCGTTTTAGTGCAGCGTTTTTGTTGTATGTCAGCGTTTGGTTGCTACTAGCGATGCACCGATACCACGATACGATACCGATACTTGAATCTGAGTACTTGCTGATACTGAGTACCGATACTGATACTTCTACCACACAAAAAATGCAATGAATTAGAAGACATCTTCTATTTTCAGTGAACTTTAACGACTACGGGTACATGGTACCAGGCTGATACCGATATCGGTATTGGTATATCCCTAGTTGTTAGGGTTAGGTGGTTTACCACTAGGGCTGGGCGATATGACCAAATATTTCATCTGGATGATAGAAAATGTCTAGTGTCAAACACAAAGCTCCATGGTTTACGCCACAGTAAGGAGTGTCTACGGAGAAAACGTCCTGAGAGCAAGTGCTTTGGCTCATGTCTCCCTGACACCTGGAACTATTCATGTCTAGGGTTATTTTATCAATTAACATGAAGGAAAAACTAAAGATTTTAGAGTTCTAGTGAAAATAAACGAACTGGCCAGCGAGGATACACCAGACCCGTCCTCGAAGTTGGGGTGGAACGAGGACACATTTAAGGACAGCACTCGTCGCGGCGCGGTGACGTCATCGGCCTCGAAATGCGTCCTCAGAAGCGTCCTACCCCTGAATTCGAACACAGCCAACGTGATGTAAACTAATGTTACAATGTGGAGAGTTGACACTAGCGCCCCCTGCAGTCTGATTTTGTTCTAACACTAAATAAATGAAGGACGTTTTCTCCTTCTCATTTATTTCAGTTTTACTTTACGACGTGCCAAAGGACTAAACAGATGTTTGAAGATTTATTACATTTAAAAAGTAGAAATGTTTGTTTTTGGACAACTGAACCTTTTACAGGGTACATATGGCAAGCCGTTTTAACATTTATTGAGTAGACTGGATATGTATTCCAGATATCTATAAATCTATTGTTCCTAGTAGAAGTGAACATTCCAGATATCCATATAACATTCTGACTATCTGGAATTAACATTTCAGATATCTGAAATGGAATTCTTCCTAGGACAAATGACATCACATTTCCCATTCATGTCTATTGGGTTTGCAGCGCCTCCTATCTACAAATACATTCCTCCTGTCTGGAATGAACATTATGGATAGGAGAAAGTGAATTCTGACAGGAGAAACTCTCGTTTCAGACGGCTCTAATAACGGAGTTGTGTTTTGAGCTCAAGCTGATATTGATTATTATTATTATTGTTGTTATTATTATTATTATAACAGCTGGATTAATGTAGTCTCCGGTCATAGCAGCGCTAGGTTTAGCTAACGGAGTTGTGTTTTGAGCTCTAGCTGATATTTATTATTATTATTATTATTATTATTATTATTATTATTATAACAGCTGGATTAATGTAGTCTCCGGTCATAGCAGGGCTAGGTTTAGCTAACGGAGTTGTGTTTTGAGCTCTAGCTGATATTTATTATTATTATTATTATTGTTATTATTATTATTATTATAACAGCTGGATTAATGTAGTCTCCGGTCATAGCAGGGCTAGGTTTAGCTAACGGAGTTGTGTTTTGAGCTCTAGCTGATATGTATTACTACCTGAGGTATGTATTAACCGGTGGAACGCTGGTTAAGGGTGTGACTAGTCCAGGGTCACAGTTCTGTGGGTTTATTGTTCTGTTATTAGTGTCTGACGCTGCCGGGAGGAAACATGTCTTCTTCACCTGCTAACAGACAGAAACCGGACTAAATAAAACCAGCTTTTAGAAGACGAGACGGTAAATCCAACCTACCGGCTGTGAGGAGAGGTCTCCCCCTTCCCGGAGGACTCAAACACCGCCTACAAACAGCCCAGTCGGTCGACGCGGGCTCATAAATGGCGGATCTCGGTCTCCACTGGGCCCGAACACCGCCGGCGTCATCCTCCGCTTCCAGGCGGGACGAGCGGCTCCGCAGCCCGGCCACAGCCCCACCGCGGCCCCGCTGCCTCTCGGAGGTCCAAACCCGGTCCTACAGCGGGAATTCTCCGTTAAAACGCCATGTCCGTCGGTAAATCACGGCTCCGCGCACTCCTCGGGATGCCACCGGGCGTTCATGTGTTATTAACGCGGTGTTCCGTTACTTCAGCTTCCCAGGAAGCGACGGGAAACGGCTCCAGTCACCGCGGGTACATTTCTATTTAGAACACCGCTCCTCGTAAACAGGCCTTGTTGTGCTCCGGAGTGTCGGTCGGAGCTGTGCGTCAGACCCAGATGAAACACCTCCCACCAACCGGAGGGTCGGGGCCTCCGGAGACCGAGACCGTGAGACCCGGGTCCGTTTACAGACGTGTCCTACGCTTTAGACCCGGTGCTCTTCATCAGAAACAACATTTTGTTTCTATAATCCGGGATCCAAATAACTAGGTCAAATTACAAATACACCCCGAACCAAATCAGAGCACCATACCAGAACAGCGGTGTCCCAACAGCACCTGAACGCAGCATGGTTCATAAGTAGGAGGTGTCTTGTTTTTCTCATAGATATAAAATAGATAGACTAGATATCTTAGCCACGCTGTTCGCCGACGGACTGCGACGCAGCAACAATGGCGTTTGGATGTGTCCAAGCTCAGAATTATGTGTAGTCTTCTGACTCTACATGAATTATTACAGGATTTAAATAATTAAAACTGTGTTTGAATGTGTGCTGCTAACAAAGGCAGCGACGTATCTGTGTGTGAACCAAACGAGAAGAAACAAAAAACCGTAAAGTACTTTATACTTTAGTATCCAGACTTCTCCAACTGGAATAACTCAGGTGTGACGTCGTTCCCAGTTCCAACTAGGGATGTTCCGATACCGATACTTAAATCTGAGTACTCGCCGATACCGAGTACCGATACCGATACTTAAATCTGAGTACTCGCCGATACCGAGTACCGATACTTAAATCTGAGTACTCGCCAATACCGAGTACCGATACCGATACTTAAATCTGAGTACTCGCCAATACTGAGTACTGATACCGATACTTAAATCTGAGTACTCACCGATACCTGATACCGATACTTAAATCTGAGTACTCACCGATACCGGGTACCGATACCAATACTTAAATCTGAGTACTCGCTGATACCGAGTACCGATACCGATACTTAAATCTGAGTACTCGCCGATACCGAGTACCGATACCGATACTTAAATCTGAGTACTCGCCGATACCGAGTACTGATACTTAAATCTGAGTACTCGCCAATACCGAGTACCGATACCGATACTTAAATCTGAGTACTCGCCAATACTGAGTACTGATACCGATACTTAAATCTGAGTACTCACCGATACCGGGTACCGATACCAATACTTAAATCTGAGTACTCGCTGATACCGAGTACCGATACGATACTTAAATCTGAGTACTCGCCGATACCGATACTTCTACCACACAAAAAAATGCAACAAATTGGAATACAGGTTTTATTTCTTCTTCTCTGCTTTTTACAACAAATAACTGAGTTAGATAAAAAAATATATATTAATAAAAATGATCACAAAACTAAAATATAAGGTGAAAAATAACCATTTTCTGTGATTTCACTGTGGAATTATTGCAGTTTTCCACATTTTAACCAAATAAAATGAACTATTTGGCACCATCTCCAGCTCTCAACCCACACTGTTCCTCTGTAGCTCAATAGCTCCCCCTAGTATTCAATATAGGACACTACAACAGAAATCACAAGTCACAGACGGTGAAGCCACTGGTATCGGTTCCTGGTATCGGGTGCATCCCTAGTTCCAACCTGTCTGTGTTTCAAATTTCCAACAGCCCTTGAACGCAGCGTGGTTAATAAACATAAATGCAGGTTAAAAATGTAAAATGTCTCCTGGAAAGTTTTTCTCACCAAAAAGCTAAAACTTCAAATCTCCATTTTAAAATCACTTGTGTTTTTCAGGGTTAGGTTAGCCATCTGACATTTTATTAATAACTTTTCAAAGTAAAGTGTCAACAACAGACTTGTGATTTTTTATTGGTGAAAGGAACATGGGCTTTCAATTTGCTGAAAGTTTTAATGATCTGACACAAATCGAGTAGTGTAGAGCAGTGTTTTCAACCTTTTTTGAGCCAAGGTACACTTGGTCATTGAAAAATATCACAAGGCACAGGGGGGGGGGTTACTAACCTAACAAGAATGACTAAAGCCTGTCACAACTTCCCTCAGAAGCCCAGACACCTCAGATGAGATGAGCTCTGAGCTCAGTGATGGTTGATTATCGGATTAATTTTGTCCAATTAAACATTTTAACACTAAAACACACTGATCTGTCATCAGAGGTCTGTCTCCTTTAACTCTACAGCTGTTTTCTAAGGCTCACTCTGTTTTAATAGTTTGACTGTAGGAACTTTCTCATCTGGTCACCTGACAATAGGTTTAGTTTACAGGTGACCTGATTAAATCATCAACTCTCTTTTTTACTATCAAATAACTTTAAACTGATTTATTTTTCCACCTGTCAAAAAGTGATTGTAGCATCCAGTTTGTCAGTAATCTGCCTTAAAATGACTTTATTTCCCTACTGTTTATTTCAATATCCACATCATAGGACTCTTTCATGTTTTTGTTTAATAAAACTATTTTGGGGGAATTGAACATTATTATTAATGTAAGTCTGAAAACAAAGACAAACCAATGATCAGTGTGTTTTTAGTGTTGATGTTGTTTGATATGTTGAATTTTAAGCTGCCAGTTATTATGCTGAGAAACAGTTTGAGCGGCGCGCGCTGCCACATTCACGCTATTGAGAGGCGCGTGCACGCTGAGTTTGGAGGTGATCAGATGACGTCATCCATCCTTCAGCCAAAGGGAGGAGACATGGGAGAAAATAACCAACGGGCTGCTCAGACCGTCAAAAACAAACTGTTGTGCTAACTTCTAAGAGGTTTTTTTTTACGTTGACTTATTTATTTATTTATTTATTTAGCTGAATGCTCGGAGGATCAAAGTAAAACGATGTTGGTCCAGTCCAGTGTCAGTGGACCCGCTGATCTCTTGGTTTAATGGACCAATCAGATCAAAGTATGAATTTAAAAACGTCTGGACCGTCGGTTCACCAGAGACCCAGTCGGCTGACGCGGAGCGTGGCCGGTGTTCTGCCCAAACTCTGCCAAGTTTTTGCCGTGGGTCCACGACTCGCTTGGCGGCGGCCCCTCCCAGCAGGACCAAGTCCGAACCACAGACTTGATGCGGTCCAGTTCGGGGGAGGAGGGGTTCCAGATGCCGAGCGTGTTGCGGGCCGCGGGAGCGTCTCAGGGGCAGACGCGCGTCTCCCCCTGGCACCGGCTCGCTGCCGGGTGCTGTCGCTGGACCCGGTCCAGGTCCTGGATCTGCTGTGTGTCTGACCCCAAACAGAACCTGAGTCTGCCATTTGGTGATGACTGGCACAGACGCGCGACAATGGAATATTATTAGAGGATAATAATTTAGTTTAAAAAATTTTTTAGACCAATAGGTGAAAATGAATAATTTCCCGCAGCACACCTGAAGATCTCCCACGGCACACTAGTGTGCCGCGGAACAGTGGTTGAAAAACACTGGTGTAGACAAGTCCTACATAATTAGACAAACTGTCTCCCTACTCTGTGATCCTCTACGACAGGACTTCTTAAAGTGCCCATGACATCGGTTTCCATGTTTTCTGACTTATCTATCATGCGTTGAGTTCTCACCTTCAACCTGCCAGAAAGAGCAAAAAACGGCGTCCATCTGTCTCCTAGTCCAGCCAGTGAGAAGCTCTTCCAGATTTCAGACCCAGGTTTCAAACAGTTTTTTTCACTCCAGCCCGCTATGAGGTCATAGTGATCCGGACTTCCTTATATGGTAAATTCTCCTCCCACATGCACGTTCACGACACCTGGAGCGAGGCAGTGCCGCCGCCATCGCCCATAGACCGTGTAGTGTTTAGTTTCAGTTTCGTTTCTCTTTCACGCGACGACACTGCCCCCTACTGGACACTGCCCCCTACTGGACACTGCCCCCTACTGGGCACTGCCCCCTACTGGACACTGCCCCCTACTGCAGCAGAAGTGTCAGGCTGCCAAATAAGGAGAAACCCAGCAGAACCGGAAAGCGGCGCTTTCTTCTGATCTCTGAGTTGCTCCTTAGGAAATAATGACAGCGTATTTTGAGTTCTAATGGTGCAACGCTGATCTAGAGGCATCAAAGATTACACCTGTTTAATATAAAGTGATTTAAATATGGAGTCACAGGCACTTTAAAATCTGGATCAGCAAGTCAGTGGAGACCATAGCAGACTCTCTAACAACCGTGGCGTTTCCCTCTCCACACCACTAAAAAGAGCCGCGTATGTCGAGTTCCTGCCCTAGTCAGCTTCTAGTCAGGCTGCAGGTTAAAGAGCATCATGACAGGATGTGTGTCCGCTTCAGGCTGAACCAGCAGAGTCGTAAATGTTTTAGAGACGTACTTCAGGCTGAGTGACGGTAAAAAGCAGCTAGACATTACTGGTTGATCACTGCAGAGTAGGCAGGCCAGAGCTGTTGATGATGAGCGGCTAGAACAGAAACTCAACCTCTCTAATGACCTCAGGCTGTTGAAGGACCGTGAGTCCAGACGGCCGGCCGTCTGCTCCACTGAATCAATGTTTTAGGGACAACGGGGCCATGTTGGGTTTATGTCCAGGAAGACGCTCGTCTCTGGTTCAGGAGTAGCCGGACACAAGAAGAGGCTGATTTTATTTTCCAACAGGATTTAGAACCTGTCAGCACTGACAAAGGTACCAAAAGCTGCTTCAGTGATCAGTGTTTCTGAACTTGATTAGACTGGTCTGACCTGAACCCTTAGAGTCTGGGTCAAGTCCAGAGGACGACGAGACACCAGACCCAACCGTGCAGGTGACCTTAAAGGCACACGATGCAGTTTTGGCTTGTTTTTAGCTCCCCCTAGTGTTCGTTTTAAGTCACTGCAGTAAAAGCGTTAGCATAGTTTCTGCTCAGAAAGCCCTAAATCTACCTGTTAAATGTCTCCTCAGCCTTCACTGCTTTCTACTGGAGCGGTTCATCACTCAGTCAAAGAAATCAGCTGTTCAAGCAGGGAGAGATGGGAAAAATCAGGAATCATGAGCTAAAAACACTCCGGAGCTAGCATAACAGCTAGCCACTTTGGGTTAGCCTATATGGAACTAGAATTGGGACTTTAGTTTTGTACTTCTAACTTACGTTTTGTACTTGTACCTTTTAGTTTTGTACTTGTAACTCATGTTTTGTACTTGTACCTTTTTAGTTTTGTACTTGTACCTTTTTAGTTTTGTACTTGTACCTTTTAGTTTTAGTTCAGCAAAACTGAAAATCAGTGACTTTAGTTTTGTGCTTGAAACTTATGTTTTGTACTTGTACATTTTTTGTTTTGTAACCTATGTTTTGTAATTGTGACTTTCCGTTTTGTACTTGTACCTTTCAGTTTTGTACTTGTAACTTACGTTTTGTACTTGTACCTTTCAGTTTTGTACTTGTAACTTACGTTTTGTACTTGTACCGTTTAGTTTTGTACTTGTAACTCATGTTTTGTACTTGTAAATTTTTTGATTTGTATTTGTAACCTATGTTTGGTACTTGAAACTCAGTTTTGTACTTGTAAGCGAGTTCTATGACTTGCACACATTTAAAAGTATATAAGTTTTAAATTACATGTTCAAATTGCAGGGTTTTACACGTGCACAAAGCTAGCACCTTCACTGCCACCTACTGGTAAAGAGTGAACGTAATCAAGTTTGGTTGAGAGCACTGCCTCCCTCTTTCATGATTGGTTCTTCTGGGCAAACCATATATGGTAAAAAAAAGTTCTGTGTTTTGTGTGTAACTCATAGCTTTGTGCGCGTGTAAAACCTGCAGTTTGAACATGTAATTAGAAACTTGTATTTTTTTAAATGTGTACAAGTCACAGAACTAAGTTACAAGTACAAAACTGAAAGTTTCAAGAAAAAAACATAGGTTACAAATACAAAACTAAAAATGTACAAGCACAAAACATGAGTTACAAGCACAAAACTAAAGTCCCAATTCTAGATCCACACAAGTCTAGTTCCACACAATTCTAGTTCCATAAGCCTAACCCTCTGAGAGACGTGACTTTGTGAGACTTCAGGGCACCGGACCAGAGACTCAGAAGTTACAGACGTGGTATTCTGGATCCATGCAGCAGATGGGGCTGGCGGTCCTGTTTGAAGAGGACAGGAAACAGTAAAGATGGTGGATTAGCCGTGCTCGTCCACAACAGATGATGTCATCCAGGATGTTTCTGTTAATGTCTGCAGATCGGTTAATGAAGTCTTCAGATCCTCTATAGAGGGAGCTTCCTGCTTATATAACCTAAATGAGTTACTTCTAATGAATTTCCCTATTTTTAGACAAACAACTGTCCATTAGAATCGACTGTACGTGAAGACATCCTCTTCCTGTGAAGACACTTCAACTAAAAGTGGGGTTTTGATGTATTCAAGTAATTTTCTTAATGCAGTCAAACCCAAACATCAAAAAGTTAAACAATGACAAACCTGTCATTTTTACTGTGAGCTCTACGTAGAGATGAATGCTTTCAGTACTACTAGATTTAAAACATCTTTAAGACCAGATTGTTAAAAACCATTTATTTAACTGACAGAATTGTTCATTTGTACACTTTTTACAGTACACGGCGTGCTGCATCGAGTCCTGTTTCCTAGCTGTGACATCACATCAGAGTGTCACACAGTACAGTGCGTTCTGATGAGCTGCCGTGCCATCTCCATGTTCCCACTAGCCTGGTAGATGAGCGACAGGTTGAAGGCGATCTCCCTCCTCAGGTCCACCTGGTCGTCTTCAATGCCCTGCAGGAGAAACGGGAGCAGAACGCCGTAGATAAGTCACTGATTGAAATGAAAACGTGATTTTGTGAAGTGTGGTGCACACACGTCCAGCTTCTCTGCAGGCAGCCGAAGCGCCTCTTGGTAATAATGAATGGCTAAGTGTGAGAGTCCCAGCTGGTGCAGCGCTCGGCCCAGGTTGTACATGCTCTCCTGACACTGTCCACGCAGCTCCAAGTAGCGCCACAGGAAGGAGAAGCCCTGAAAACACGACCACACAGAGGTAGGGTTCAACATAAATCAGACTTTATGGAACCATATCATTTGAACATTGGCAGCCCACAAGGCTGTAGTCTGGGCCCACTTCTGTTTACACTCTTCGTTATTTACCAAAATAGTCATCTATATCGTCATTGGACCATTTGTCCACCCGACGAGGACGAGGTCAGACGACGTTGTTCGACCTGTGTCTAATGAAGAGATGTGACTAAATGAGAATTTAGTGAAACTCACAGGGCGGCCATCTTGAATTGAGTTAACTCAACATCTATTGTCAAGTTATTTTCATAGGACATTAAAAACAACTGGCCTGTCAGTTTGATATGTGTCACTTTATAGTGTGCCAACAAACAACATGGCCGACCATGGTCTAAGGCAGTGGTTCCCACGCTGTTTGGCTTCTGACCCACAAAGTAACAGAGACTCGTGACCCCAACCATCACCGGACACCGGTAATGAACTAACTAAACAGGGAGATAATGAATACACAAACGCCTACAGCTGTTACACCAGCTGTATCCAACTGGGTCTAACCGTTCGTAGGGAAATTTATGGAATTAGCAATTCACTTTAGTTCTGGAGAACACCCCAGGTCAGGACCCCCAGTGGAGTCCCGACCCCACTGAGAACCACTGGTTTAAGGGTGGAGAGGCTGCCACTCAAGTGAAGGCCCTGTGTTCAAGTCCCAGACCAGCCATGTGTCCAGAAAATTAGGGATAGTTAACGTTAACCGATACCAGGAACCGATACTCGTTAACGTTAACCAATACCAGGAATCGATACCATGTACTCGTTAAAGTTAACCGATACCAGGAATCGATACCATGTACTCGTTAAAGTTAACCGATACCAGAAACCGATACCATGTACTCGTTAAAGTTAACCGATACCATGTACTCGTACTCATTAAGTTAACCGATACCAGGAATCGATACTCGTTAAAGTATCCCTAAAGTGCATCCCTAAAAAAGTATTGATTATTGATTGATTCCTTTATTTGGGTATTGCTATTTAGTGTTAAATAATAAAGTGTCTTTTCTTATGGAAACCCGACGCGGCCCAGCCTCTCCCAGACTCTGCCTCCAGCTAGAATCACTCAGAGTCCTGATCTAAGAGGACCTGGTCTGTTGGCCAGAGTCAACTATATTTATTAAAACATTAAAAGTGAGCAGTAGGACCTGATTCTAAGCAGGCGTCCGGTGGTTATTTGATCATGTTCCTGTTCAAAGACGATTCGTTGTGTTCTGGACAGTTGGTAGAAATAAAGTCTTTCTGATTTGACATGTTGTAAATGTTCTAGAAGTTCAGCCCAAAGGCAGCAGACCCAGAACAGAGATTCAAGTGTTTCTGAGGTCCTCTGTATCCACATACCTGCAGCACCAGAGCGTGTCGTTTGGCGTACCTCTGAGACGCCATGTGTATGAAGGTGAGGCCCACACACAGGCTGTACATTGGGATGTCAGGGTGGGTCCTTAAGGCCTGGACGTACTGACCTGAAACATGAAGAACCCTCAGCAAACGCCTGGCAGGTGGAACCAAACTACCTGACGTGTGATCGCTGCAGCCGAGTACCCAAAGCGTGCTTGAAGCTGCCGGACACCATGGCGTTGTGTCCACACAGCACGCTCAGAGCGTGGTTTTCAGGGTACTTCAACAGCATGCGCAGACAGAAGCGATGGTGACGCTGGTGCCGAGAGTTTATCGTCAGCTGATGAGAAGAAAACACACAAATCAACCGAGACATTTAAGGAAAACCACTCCGACAGACTGCTTAGAAACTACGGAGAGAGAGAGAGAGAGAGAGACCTGGTTGAAAATATTCCACAGCTGAGGCTGATCCACGGTCTCCAGAAGCATCAGTCTGCAGGACAAACAAGTGTTTTCAGTCTCCATCAGTTACAAACAGGAAGCTGACTGGAGTCAGATCCAGACACAGTGGTGGAGTCCTGTTCCTCTAGATTTAGGTCAGAAGTCATCACGTTCTTTAAAACCTGGAACCCTGAGGGGCTCTGAGTGAGCCGATGCTTCCTAGTCACACACCTGATGTAGTTGTAGGCCTTGTAGTTGTTGCGGTTGAGGATGGTGGCAGACAGCCCGATGAACTCCAGCTCTTTTCTCTTGGGCTTGTTGTCGTAGAAGGAGTAGAACTCCATGGCCGACTCCACCAGGAGCTCCGCCTCTTCGTAGCGCTTCACCTCGCACAGCGTCAGCAGGCAGCTGACCAGCAGCTGCCACCAGTCCTCTTTGGATAAGATGCTGGTTTTACCTGAGCCCAGATCGGACCACATCGTCAGGACACGGTTATAGAAGTAAAATACTAAAACTGTCAGAACAAACGTGTGGTTCCATTAAATGAATCTCTGCTGCAGGTTGAAGTCTTTCTGAGAGATGGAGCAGCAGCAGCTGATAGCTCTGCATTAGCTTAGCATCCTCAGCAGGAGGCTGTTAGCTTAGCGGCTGTTAGCTTAGCGTCCTCAGCAGGAGGCTGTTAGCTTAGCGTCCTCAGCAGGAGGCTGTTAGCTTAGCATCCTCAGCAGGAGGCTGTTAGCTTAGCGGCTGTTAGCTTAGTGTCCTCAGCAGGAGGCTGTTAGCTTAGCGTCCTCAGCAGGAGGCTGTTAGCTTAGCGTCCTCAGCCGGAGGCTGTTAGCTTAGCGTCCTCAGCAGGAGGCTGTTAGCTTAGCGGCTGTTAGCTTAGCGTCCTCAGCAGGAGGCTGTTAGCTTAGCGTCCTCAGCAGGAGGCTGTTAGCTTAGCATCCTCAGCAGGAGGCTAGCGTCCTCAGCAGGAGGCTGTTAGCTTAGCGTCCTCAGCCGGAGGCTGTTAGCTTAGCGTCCTCAGCAGGAGGCTGTTAGCTTAGCGGCCTGTTAGCTTAGCGTCCTCAGCAGGAGGCTGTTAGCTTAGCGTCCTCAGCAGGAGGCTGTTAGCTTAGCGTCCTCAGCAGGAGGCTGTTAGCTTAGCGTCCTCAGCCGGAGGCTGTTAGCTTAGCGTCCTCAGCAGGAGGCTGTTAGCTTAGCGGCTGTTAGCTTAGCGTCCTCAGCAGGAGGCTGTTAGCTTAGCGTCCTCAGCAGGAGGCTGTTAGCTTAGTGTCCTCAGCAGGAGGCTGTTAGCTTAGCGGCTGTTAGCTTAGCGTCCTCAGCAGGAGGGTGAGCTCTAGATGCTGAGCTCTTTGCTGACACCTACACATCTGACCAAGCAGCTGGTTTGAAGCCACAGTAATCCCAAATAGGAGACTGTGTGTTTGTTGGCAGCTAATTTTGGACTTTTGAGTTCTAAATTGTGAAATCAGTCCATGTCTGTTTACATTGCTCCGCCAGCGATAAAGTCAAAATGTCACCTGCATTAATAAATCGCTCATCATCAATTTTTGGACTGACGATTAGCGATTGGAAAAAAGACGTCTCTAGCCCTTATAGGTTTATTGCTGCTCCTTCTTCGCCGTCCGGCCCAGTTTGGTTCAGTTCAGCTGCAGGTGTTACAGGTCCACTCCCGGTCTGACCTGCGCCAAGCTGAAGAGCCGCAGCGCACCGCCATACTTGCATCGCTGAGCTGAAGCTGATATTTTTAACTAGAGCTGGACGTCAGCTCAGCGCACAGATCAGTACCGTCTTCCTGCCTAAAACACCTGAATGGTTTTGGATCCAGATCTGGTTTTCCCTCAGACCTGGTCTAAATGAAACCATGGTGAAACTGATGGAGTCCAGTCAGCATCACCTGGATTTACTGCTTTTATACAGTTTTAGATGAAACACTGAGTTCCTCAGACCCAGACCCTATTTGAAAAGATAAACCAGTACCAAACCCACACTGGTCTATAAACAATAGAGACCCTCATTAAAATGAGGCAGAGCCTCCAGACCAGACCCTGGGTCAGTCTGAACACTGCAAAAAATAATTCTCTCATCCAGGTGTTTCTATGTTGGAAATATTTTATTATTAATATTTTAAGACAAAATCCTTCTGAAATTGTGCATAAAATGAACAAATAAAATAATAAAGTCTGTACTTTAGGGTCTGTCCAGTTTTAGTCAGGGGTATTTTTGTTTTTCAAATGTTTTTAACTGAAATGCTATTTAAATGCATTTTTTCATCAATTAAAAAGTTTATAATATTAAAGGTCAGGTCTCTTATTTGATTCTGTCCCCCAATAAAATTATTATAAATAAAAAAATGGCTCTTTAACGGTAAATTGTATTGTTAGTTTAAAATGCAATTAATTGCGATTAATTAATTACAAAGGAAGCAATTAATTTGATTACATTTTTTAATTGAGTCCCACCACTAATATAGAGTTTTGAGCTGGCTGTGATACATTGGGGGCTCGTCCGGGATACAGAAACTCTAGAACCGAATGGGGCAGACATTTTCCCAGAAGTTTAATCCTGTAGATGGCATTTTTGTACCAGTTAGAGGAATTTATTTGATTATTTTTAATAAGACAACACAATTACTACAAAAAAATTTAAGCTAAATATACAACGGAAGTGTTTTCTGCAACATCGAGAGAAAAATGGATACACTGTACCCCAAACTTGATTTCTCCCCTAATAATTTTTTTTAGCAGAAACAGATTTCTAAGACATCACTGTAAATAATCTAATGACACGTACATGTGTTGTCCAGATACGCCGTTTCGTGATCGGTGATTTCTGGCAGGTTATTCTCCACCTTTATCAGCCTCAGGTGATTTTCTCCTGACAGAGTTACAGAACGCACCACCACCTTGGCCCGCAGCATGGCCACCTACCACACACACACACACACACACACACACACACACACGTCGTGTGTGATGCAGAGACAGACGTACAGTATGTAGCGGTGAGGTGTTACCTTGAGCAGCATGGAGATCATAGTGATGAGAGCATCCAGGTAGTCCTGCATTAGGCCCTGAGTTTTCAGCAGGGTGGAGCGATGCAGCAGCAGCTTTAATTCCTACAAACCGTTAGCACACAGACTGTGTCACACAGACAGCTGGTTCTGGTTCATGTAAATCAGTGGGGGGGTCTGACTGTGACGAAGGGCTCAGAATGTTTTAAACACTGTGCTCAGAACACTACTAGTATTTTGTGGTACTTTTTTGTCTTTACACATATTTTGAAGGATTCTGTGTTTTGATGTTGTGACTGAAGCTACCTGCACATCACACTGATTCAGGACAACGAGATGTGTCGTTTACTAGATAAAAGCTCACCTGGAACCAAGTCACAAAAGCGTTTTTTAGAGATGAAACTGATTCAGGAGCACAATGAGATTCACTTCCTTAGTTAGTAAAAAACTACTTTTACATTATAAAATCAACTCTCTGGACTTTTCTCTGGAAATACTTTGAATAGTTTAAATAATCAAGAGATATTTAAAATTTTGGCTCCAAATTTTTTTGACTTTTTCCTCGAAATATGGCCTTTATAACTTTATTCTGGAAATCTGTTTATAGAAATATGTAAAGTATGTTTTAAAGTATTTCCTTTTTAGCAGTATTTAAACTTTTAACATTTTGACCTCATTCTGGGGATGCTGTTCAGACATTATCAGCCTATTCCTTTTCTTTGATTATTACATTTTCTTGACATTTTGACTGTTTTGGAAGTAGGACGACCCCGATTATAAGACGCTGTCTGAGACTAATCTTCAGGGAAAAATAATAAATTCACTTCTTAAAGAAACTATTTTTGTAGAAAGTTTGAGGAAGTACTGGTATTACTCCAACAGTTAGACTTTTGTCCTGGATATTACTTCAACTTTTTCCCCTCGAATTGGATTAACTTTTCCCCTTGACATTTAATTTTTTAAAACATTTAGAAATGTAGATTTCTCAAACATTATTTCTACTTTGATTTTGATTTTTCCATCATTTTCTGAATCAACATTGAATTTTATTCTGAAAATATTGACTTGTCCTTTGAAATTGTGACAAAATTCTGGAAATATTTTAATTATTTCAGGGTTTTTTTCGTAAATGTTTTCGTTTGTGACATTTTTACTTCAATGTGAAAATCTGACTCCATCATTTAACCCTCTGACTGGCCGGTCAGCGTATTTTAGTCCCTACATCTCAATGAGGACTGCCGAGAAGGAAAAACCAAACTACACAACATAAACATACACGTAGAGATTGTAATGTTTCTTGAACTATTCAGACAACTTCTGGTTCTTTGTCTTTATTTTCGTCTCTCACCAGCTGTGTGTCCCCCTAATCAAAACTTCCTTCTCTCTAAATCGGCTCCTCCATTCCTAAAGTCCTGCTGCCCCCTGGTGGATGGAGACCTATCACTTCAGAGACGTTGTCATCACCTTAATGCATTACATGTGTGTTTCTAGTCGACTTTTAGCCATATTTTATTTTAGTTCTAATTGACATTTACTTATTTGACTTGTCCTTCTTTTCCCCTTCACTACTGGCTTCTACACTATTATTAGCCTCTAACCACATTCATCAAAGCCCTGTCAAACCCAGTGCTGGACGACCTACCACTCTATCAGCTGTATTGTTAGACTATACTATACTATACTATACTATACTATACTATACTATACTCTACTCACAGAGAGACAGTTAGGAATGTTCAGCTGACTGGTGAAAACTTCAGTGATACTACAGTGATACTCATGAAAGTAGGGCGACTAGAAAACGGCTGACTACTTCCTGTTCCTGTTGACATTTTAACCCATTCAGAAGAAAGCAGTGAAACCGTCGTTTGTTCCTGTGAATCAGCCGGAGTATCTAGTGGAAAAGCCCAGAGCGCCTTCACTCAGAGACTTGGTCTAACCTTCTGTACGGCGGAGGAGTCCTGTGCCAGCGTCTCACTATCGTACATGGACTCCAGAGCTCTCAGAGCACAGTCCATCTGTCCCAGCTGCTGCTGTATGGTGGCCAGAGAGAGTCGGGCCTCTAGGTGCTGCGGCGCCATCTCCACCACCTTGGTGTAGCTCTGTGCGGCTATCTCCATGTGGCCCAGGGCCTTCAAACACTCTGCAACAGAGGAGGACACCAGTGGTTACATCCCTCGTGTCCACTGGGCTGGAGAGACCTCTGGGCTGAAACCATTCATCAGATCCCACCAGAGTTGTAGGACGTCCGTGTTGACATGTCTCTCTGACATTGTGTGGTCGTGGAAGGTGGGACCTGTGGAGTGGCAGACCCCATTGTTGTGAGAGGGGACCAGAGGGTGTGTCCTAACGATAGAGGACCCTACAGAGGGTTTAAAGGTCTAGGACAAGGTTTTCATGGGTCGTCTTAACCAACGTTACAACAGTCAGCTGTGTCCACAGGGAGCATGTCCTGTTGGTCTCACCTGCATGTCGCAGCCAGACCACAGCCAGGTTGTACTTTTCAGATGCAACCAGAGCCGACAGGAGGGGCAGCGCAGACGCGTACTCCCCTAGATCCAGGTAGGCCTCCCCTACATCCAGGTACAGGTCCCCGATCTCCTCTGGACTCTGCTCCATGAGGGAGGACACCAGGCCCTAAAGAAACAAACGTCTTCACTGAAACTGACTGACGGAGGTACGATCAACAGCAGGTGAAGTGTAGTCTCCTGTCAGGACTAATAAAGTACTTTTTACAACACGGAGTAACGTCTGCTTACCTCAACAGGTGTGACGGTGTGCAGGTGTATGAGGCAAACGATCAGCTTGGCCTTCAGGTCGACTGGGACGCTGTCTGGTACCTGGACACCTGTTATCTCACCTGAAGACACGTCACGGATTTACTAGGGACGCACAGATACCAGTATCGGGTCAATACCGATACTATATACTCGTTAAAGTTAACACATACCAGTATCGGGCCAATACCAATACTATATACTCGTACTCGTTAAAGTTAACAGATACCAGTATCGGGCCAATACCGATACCATATACTCGTACTCGTTAAAGTTAACACATACCAGTATCGGGCCAATACCGATACTATATACTCGTTAAAGTTAACACATACCAGTATCGGGCCAATACCGATACTATATACTCATACTCATTAAAGTTAACACATACCAGTATCGGGCCAATACCAATACTATATACTCGTTAAAGTTAACACATACCAGTATCGGGCCAATACCGATACTATATACTCGTACTCGTTAAAGTTAACACATACCAGTATCGGGCCAATACCAATACTATATACTCGTACTTGTTAAAGTTAACAGATACCAGTATCGGGCCAATACCGATACTATAT
>SSNR01000233.1:939957-953400 GCA_006937965.1 Callopanchax toddi
ACTGACATAATGAAGTTGTTATTAGCTCCTCCTTACTGACATAATGAAGTTGTTATTAGCTCCTCCTTACTGACATAATGAAGTTGTTATTAGCTCCTCCTGACTGACATAATAAAGTTATTAGCTCCTCCTGACTGACATAATAAAGTTATTAGCTCCTCCTGACTGACATAATAAAGTTATTAGCTCCTCCTGACTGACATAATAAAGTTGTTATTAGCTCCTCCTGACTGACATAATAAAGTTATTAGCTCCTCCTGACTGACATAATGAAGTTATTAGCTCCTCCTGACTGACATAATGAAGTTATTAGCTCCTCCTGACTGACATAATGAAGTTGTTATTAGCTAACAGCTACAGGACAGAGTGTTGTTATTTTCATGACGCAGCGGGTTACCTCCCCTTTCCTCTCGTCCCTCCGTCTGTCGAACTCCTCAAAAGTGATTCTTCCCTCCAGATAATCGATCAGCTCGGCGCTGAATCCGGACATGATGCTCTACCGGAGGAGCTTCAGCAGCTGAACGTTAAAACCTCCCGGAATCCACCAAGTTAGAGCCTTTCATTCACCGATAACCCGGAAACAAAATGGCCACGGTGTGTTCATGTGCCTCGGAATTTACGCTGCTCACGTCATTTGTGGGCAAGTCTGGTTTTAGAACCAAACTACCCTGTAGTTTTCCTCTGGTTCGAATCCGGTCTTTTTTTTATTAGCAGCTTTTTACAGGTTTTCCTCCTCAAACATAAAATGAAACGGTCACTCAGTCACGACAAGGTGTTCGCTTCATATTACCAGCCGGTGCTTTACATTTCCAACACTTCCTCAACGCAGCGTGCGTCATCAGTGTGCGCAGAAATCTCAGGTCTTTGTCGCATAAACACACACGGGTAGGATTTAAAAAAATAAAAAGCTTTAGAAAAGAAACTTAAAGTTTTACAATATATAAAAAGAATAGAAGCCTTAGAAAAATACCATAAACATTAAGTACTTTCATAAACATTAAGTACTTTTATCCACAGGCAAAAATACCATAAACATTAAGTACTTTTATCCACAGGCAAAGCCTTAGAAAAATACCATAAACATTAAGTACTTTTATCCACAGGCAAAAATACTATAAACATTAAGTACTTTTATCCACAGACAAAGCCTTAGAAAAATACCATAAACATTAAGTACTTTCATAAACATTAAGTACTTTTATCCACAGGAAAAGCCTTAGAAAAATACCATAAACATTAAGTACTTTTATCCACAGGCAAAAATACCATGAACATTAAGTACTTTTATCCACAGGCAAAAATACCATAAACATTAAGTACTTTTATCCACAGGCAAAAATACCATAAACATTAAGTACTTTTATCCACAGGCAAAGCCTTAGAAAAATACCATAAACATTAAGTACTTTTATCCACAGGCAAAAATACTATAAACATTAAGTACTTTTATCCACAGACAAAGCCTTATAAAAATACCATAAACATTAAGTACTTTCATAAACATTAAGTACTTTTATCCACAGGAAAAGCCTTAGAAAAATACCATAAACATTAAGTACTTTTATCCACAGGCAAAAATACCATAAACATTAAGTACTTTTATCCACAGACAAAGCCTTAGAAAAATACCATAAACATTAAGTACTTTTATCCACAGGCAAAAATACTATAAACATTAAGTACTTTTATCCACAGACAAAGCCTTATAAAAATACCATAAACATTAAGTACTTTCATAAACATTAAGTACTTTTATCCACAGGAAAAGCCTTAGAAAAATACCATAAACATTAAGTACTTTTATCCACAGGCAAAAATACCATGAACATTAAGTACTTTCATCCACAGACAGCACTAGAACCATTCTGAACCAGTTTAAACACTAGGGGGCGACAGAGTACAGAAAGAGGTTGAACTATTTTATTGCTTTTTCTTTAGACTGAACAGATTGATTTGTTTTGATAGACAATGATTTATAGTTTAGTGCCTCTGGATTTACATTTATGAATATAAACTGCAGCCATAACAACAAGGTTGATCCTTTAAACCTCATCAGGTTCTTTTTAGATCTGTCCAATTTCCTGAACTCAAGTTACAAACCGACACCAGAAGGACTGAACAACAATGCACAACAACAACAACAACAACAACACATGGACAGATGTTTCAGGATGCTCAACTACTACTCTTTGAAAGTGTTTTTGTATTTAGACTTCAGCAGTTCGTTACAAGTAAGTTTACACTAAATGTCAGATAAGAGGCAGCAGCAGCCAGAACTCTTTTCTTCTTTAGTCTCTTTTCTTTCTTCCATCTCTTCTTCCTCTTTACGGTCACATGACCTTTCATGTTTCATTTTCAGCGCTCCATCTGGGTCCTTAACAGGGAGGTACCAAGATGGCGGAGTGAAAGGATTGATCTGTGCAGGCTCCGATTAAACGTCACCTTTTATGTCCTTAAACGACAGAACCAAAGCTGAAAGACTCAAAACAGTAAGATAAACCGACAAGTCAATATATCGACTAGATAAACAACATATTTTTTGTACTTAAACTAAAAACCATCGTAATAAAGAAACCATCATGCATACTGACCACGACTACGGCCAAGCGGCTACTGGAGGGGAATCTGATGTCACAGACGACCAAGATATTACAGAAAAGGCACCGGTGTTAAATTCGGATGACAAAACGCCCACACCAAGTCCTGATCCAAAAAAGCTCAAAAGAAAATACAAAACTGACAAAAAGACCCACGGTGAAGCGTCAAACGAGGAGATTCTGGATGCTATCCAGACTTTAATTAAGAAATTCGATGACCAGGATGCACGTTTGACCAGGTTTGAACGCAAAATGGAAGAAACCGCTCAAAGTGTGAAAGAAAATAAAGAGGAGATCCATAAAGTGAAAGACCAAGTGGCTCAACTGCAAAAAGAGAACGGCCCCTTAAACAGAAGTGTCTGGAACACGCTCGGTACCAGAGAAGATGGAACCTTCGCCTCATCGACTACCTGAAAAAGAAAGAGAGGAGACTAAAGAAGTTGTGGTCGGCGTTCTTAGCCGTGTGTTGCCGGTGTCAGTTGACAAGCTCCGTGAAACAGTGGACTCTGTTCATCGTTTGGGGAAAAAAAACGACGCAGCCACTAACATGATGCCCAGGCCGGTGATCATTCAGTTTGCGATGCGCACCACACGAGATGAAGTATGGAAAAGATCAAGAGAAGCTAAGGTCTGTAAGGATTTGGGAATTCGATTCAAAGAAGACCTCTCCAAAGAGGACAGGGAGGCAAGAGCCAAACTGTGGCCAACAGTTGAAGAAGCTCGCAGAAATGGGAAGAAAGCCTCCCTAAGAGAGGGACATGCCCTCATTGATGGGAAAAGAATCGATCCATGACTGTTACTTTGGCATAAGTTAAGGAATTGTAGGTAAGCTATTACCTCAAACATTAATGTTTACATGGGAGTTTTGATCGAGAAAAAAAAAAGAGTTATGTTTTATGACTCCCATAGTTAAAAGAAAAAAGTTGTTTCCTCAAGTTACAAATATGTTTTATTCAAGGACAACATAACTATTCCTGCACTGATTTTCTGATTATCTCTTAGTGCATAAGAAGTTCATTATACAATGTCTGTTTCTTTTATATCCATTAATGTTCGGGGACTCAGACAGAATATTAAGCGTAAGGCTATTTTTCTTTTTTGTAAAGAGCAGAAAGCGGAAATTATTTTTTTACAGGAAACTCATTCCGGAAAAAATGATGAAACATTTTGGAAAACACAATGGGGAGACTCGACGTTTTTGGCACATGGATCTTCACATTCAGCTGGTGTCATGGTTTTATTCAACAGATTTAAAGGGAATGTTATTGAGCATACATGTGATCCAGAAGGTCATTGGTTAATGATAACTGTTGAAATGTTTAATGTGAAATATATCTTGATGTGTATTGATGGATATAATAACCAAACCTTAAATAGAGACTTCCTGAAAAATATTGGCCAATTGTTAAATACAGGGAAAATAAGACACCAAACAGATAAAATAATAATAGGTGGGGATTTTAATATTGCTCCTAATTCATGGTTGGACAGAAAGCCACATAAAGGGTCACAGCCTCAGTTAAATGACTCGCTTTAAAGATTATGTTACGACATTAATGTGACAGATATATGGAGAGACGCTAACCCAAATACTATTCAATTTACCTGGTTCAAGGCTGGCATTAATGACCATTGTTCAAGGCTCGATTACTGGCTGATATCCTCTGAATTGTGCAATAATGTATTGAACTGTAAGATTTCTGCAGCACCATTGACTGACCACAGTGTTATAAGTTTATTGCTTATAGTAAAAAACAGACCATTAGTCAACACAACGATCTGGAAGTTTAATAACTGTTTATTACAAGTTCTGGAATTTCAACAACAGGTAAAAGATCAAATAGAAGAAATCAAATCTCTTAACATGTCAGACTTGAATAAATGGGAATGGCTACAATTTCAGATAAAGCAAATTGCAATCACAGTTGGGAAAAAAGTTACATCCACCAGAAAGCAAAAACAAACTGAGCTAATAAAAAAGTTAAATGCTTTGACAAATAGTAGTGACGTTACAGGAAATTCAGATGAGCTTCAAGCCCTACAAACCCAGTTAGATGAAATATACACAACTAAGGCAAAAGGGGCCTACATCCGATCTAGAGCTAACTGGATTGAACAGGGGGAAAAAGCACAGCTTATTTTTTCAACCTTGAAAAACATAGACAGTCTAAGAAAACAATAGGAAAATTGCAAATAAATGATGTTATGATAGAGGAACCAAAAAAAATTGAAAAAGCTATTTATTCCTTTTATTCTGATTTATATAAAACAAATTTTCAACCTGAAAGTTGTTCAGATCTGTTTAGAAATTTAAAAAGTAATATACAAATCTTAGATATGGAAGATAAATTCTGCCTTGAGGAGGAGCTAAAAATCTCAGAATTGGATAAAGCTATTTCTGTAATGAAAAATGGGAAATCCCCAGGAATTGATGGTCTGACGACGGAGCTGATTAAATTCTTTTGGACAGACATCAGACTAATGGTACACAAAGCATTTAAAGAGTGTATAACTCAAGAAGCTCTATCTCCATCAATGAAAACAGGATGAATTACCCTCATACCCAAGCCCAATAAAGACCAGCTATCCCTTAGTAACTGGAGGCCTATAACCTTACTCTGCAATGACTACAAATTATTAGCATCATGTTATGCTAATAGACTCAAATCTGTCCTTACAAAACTAATTGCAGAATACCAATCTGCATTTATTAAAGGACGTTTTATCAGCAATCATGTTAGGCTTATCCTGGACATGCTAGATTATAAAAACTGTATTGAGTCTCAAAGTCTCATCCTGTTCCTTGATTTTTTCAAAGCCTTTGATACCTTAGAACACAACTTCTTATTTACAACACTTCACAAATTAGGTTTTGGAATGAAATTTTGCAATATAATTAAAATGCTCTATAATGATATATATAGTTATGTAATATTACCCACAGGAATATCTAAAAGAATTAATATCAAAAGAGGAATTAGACAAGGATGCCCTATATCTCCGAAATTGTTTATTCTCTGCACTCAAATATTAGCTTATTTGATTATTGACCATCCAGAATTAAAAGGAATTACTATATTTAATTATGAATACAAAATTGGTCAATTTGCTGATGACACAGTCATCTTTGTTGAAAATAAAAGTATAATCCAAAAAGCACTCCAGGTTATTTCAACTTTCTCAAGGGCTTCTGGTCTTTCTTTAAACCTTAAAAAATGTGAACTTTTACCACTTTATTCCTGTCCAGAAACAATCTTAGATAATATTCCAGTCAAATCACATGTCACATATTTGGGCATTGCAATACACTCAGAAGGATCAATTACAAGTCAAATAAATATAGAGAATAAAATTGCACAAATGGAGAAATCTCTAAATCACTGGTTGATTAGAGAGCTTTCCATATTTGGTCGGAATTTATTGGTAAAGGCGGAAGGTCTGTCAAAATTAATATATCATTGTCAAGTTTTAAATGTGGATCAAAAAAGTATAAAAAAAGTTAATCAAAAAATATCAAATTTTATATGGAGAAACAAAACCCACTATGTTAAGAAAACTCGTTTGATTAAGGATTATCAAAATGGTGGCTTAAAAACGCCTGACTTTGAATCAATAATTGGGATGTTAAGAACAAACATTTTTTATCTTACCCAGATTCAATGTGGTTTCACATATACCAAAAAGCTTGTTAGAGAAGGTTGGAGGAATACATTTTTTGATGAAATGTGATTTTTTAATTCCCAAACTGCCCCTAAAATTATCAGATTTTCATAAACAAACTTTACTTTATTGGAAAATGGTGTTCTCACATAATTATACTCCTCACAACTCCACCTTGTGGAATAACAGGGTAATAACAATCAACAGAAAAACTTTATTCAAAGCAGATTGGTTTAAAAAAGATATTCTGTTTGTTTCAAACCTCATGGATGAAAATGGGGATTTAATTGATTTTAACAATTTTATTAACAAATTTAAGTTAAATTGCCCATACAGAGATTTTAAAGCCGTATGTAAAGCAATCCCACTTCCACTAATTCAATTAATCAAAAATACCCTACTATACTCCAAAGTGTCTGCTGCACTACCAAAGTTAAAAATTGGAAAATTTATTTTACTGGAAAAAAAATGTAATAACGAATTCATTAAAAACACATTTAAATCTCATCTTTTTACAGATTTTAATAATCCAGAGAGGGTACACTTGTTAGGTTACTCTGTCCCAAATAATAATCTCTACAATTATCTTAAATGGCCGATCCTACCCAAAATCAAAGAAATTCAATTTAAGATTATAAATAATTACTACACTGTATCAGAAACCTTAAAGAAACGATTTAAAATTGAAACGGAACCATGTGTCTTTTGTGGAGAAAATAATGAAACTATTCTACATTTGTTCTTCTCTTGTCGCGTCACCTTAACGTTTTGGAAAGAAGTTCTCACCTGGTTTAGAATTGGCCATACCATTATTCTGGATCCTGTTCAAACCCTTCTTTATGTTGAAAACATACCCAATAAATATCGGAAACTTATTAATATTGTTTTTAGTTTGGGTAAATATCACATACATTGCAAAAAATGGAACAATGGTCTGCCCCCTGCTGTTGGTTTTAAAAATGAACTGAAAAAATACTTCCAAAAATACTACCATTTATAAAGGATCTGCTCAAATGTACTGCTGCCTGGCTCCTACCTCTGTAAAAAAGTTGTGAATGTGACGGCCTTACATTGTAAAGATGCTGTAACCCCCTCATTTATTGGTTCCTTATTTACTGGTTCAAGCGCTTCCAGCAGCACTACAGTCGCCTCAGTTATCAACAATTAAGACTCATTCACATTAAAAGGCTCGATATGTCCTCAGTTCTTAGTTTATCCAGATCAGGTGTAGGTGTTAAGATGAAGTCAGTCATTCATTTTTTCTTCCATTCGTGAATGTTTGGTGTAATAACAGAAGCTAAAGTTTTCTCTTTTAGGATAATAAAGGTTTATTCTCTTTATTCCAGGGAATCTGACTTTTATGAACTCAGATTAGGTTAAGGTTTAAAAAGCAAAGAGGACTGAGTTTGTCCTAGATACAAAACCAGTCCCAACGGCAGGTCACAGGTAACACATTCACAGTGTCCACTGCTATGCTCATGGACCTCATTTGGTGCTGCCCCACACTTACAAGGCTGTGTCAGAAGCCAGCGGTGCCTCCAGAAAACAAAGGCGTTTAGATGACCATGTGGTGGCGTCTACCACGGGCACAAGACCTCAAGCGAGCTCTGGGATGAGCTGAGAAACCACTTTCTACCATGTAGCTACAGAATGCTGAGTGAGCTGGAGAGCTAAAGCACCCAGATAATGCGGTTAGAGCTCAACTTCTTTTGAATGTAAACGGCTCAGTCGAGCCAAGACCAGCTGGACGCTCCCCCTCCGGAGGTGAAGAGATCGCAGAAGTAGGATTCCATTTTACTTTAGGCGGAAGCAGGATGTCATGAAACCAGCTCCTGCTCTCTGCCCCTCCCTCACCTGCTAATCAATCATCATTGTTTCCACCTGTCCCTCTGACCATATATACCACAGTCCCACTGCCACTCAGTGCGAGATCGTCTGTTGTAGTTGCCACACAGCTTTCAAGCCTTCATAGTTCTGATTTCCTGTTCATGACCTTAGTTCTTTGTCCCCTGACTACCGCCTCTAGCCTGCTCCCTGCCGGACCTCGTTTTGGATTCTTGGATTTTGGACCTACCTTCTGTTATTGGATTACCGTCTCTGCCTGCTCCCTCTGGATTCTGCCTGCCTCGTCTCCGAACCGGACCGTCTCTGACCACCCCGCACTGGATTACGGACTCTACCCCTACCCTCAGTGGTGAGACCCATTTTCCCTCCGTTCCACTCACCTCCTTGTCCCATTTCTCCTCCATCAGCCGGACTGACATCCTGTTGGATTCTACTCCTCCTCGTTTTCCCCTCTGGACGAACTCTCACCGGACTCACAGCCGCATTCCACCTCCCTTTTTCCTTTTATTCTAATAAAGACTCTTTTTGTTTTCACATCCTGTTGTCTGGGTCTCGTTCTGGGTCCGACTCGTGCCACAGTCATTACAGAATGATCTCGCCAACATGGACCCGAGATCTGAGACGACACCAGACCGAGAGTGGTACAAGAAGGTCGAGACCGCCATCAATAAGTTGGAGGGCAACGTCCTGGGTCTGTCCCTGAAGGTGCAGACTCTCACCTCAGCTGTTAGCGCTCCTGCTGCTAGCACTTCCTCTGCTAGCACCTCCGTCTCCCCCGACCCTCCGATCTCCACGTCACGTCCGGTTGCGCCGTCGCCTAGCAACGAGCCCAAACTCCCGCCTCCAGAACGTTTTACTGGCGACCCTAAGGAGTGTAGGTCTTTCCTCGTCCAGTGCTCCCTTCATTTCGATCTCCAGCCATCCTCCTACCCCTCCGAACGATCCAAGGTGGCTTACGCCGTCTCCCTCCTCTCAGGTAAAGCCAAGCTGTGGGGAACTGCTGAATGGGAGAATAACTCCGCCTCCTGCAGCTCTTTTTCTGCTTTTACTGATGCACTCACTAGAGTTTTTGATCCTGTCCGCCCTGGGAGGGAGGCTGCCAGGGGAATGTTCAGCATCCGGCAGGGTTCAAGACCCGTGGCTGATTATGTCATTGACTTTCATGCGCTCATGGCAAACTGCAAATGGGACTCCGAGGCCCTTTTTGATGCTTTTTACCAGGGTTTATCCGACGAGATCAAAGATGAGATCGCCACCCGGGACCCCCCTGTGACCCTCAGAGAACTGGAACAGCTGGCGTCACGAGTGGATCAACGGCTTCGGGAGAGGAGACGGGAGAGGAACAGAGACGTACAGGTCAGACCGGTTGCTCGCTATCTACCCAGGTCTCCTCCCACTCCTGCCTCTCAACCAGAGTCTCCACGCCCCCCTCCTGAGGAGCCTATGCAAATCGGACGCACCCGATTGTCCCCGGAGGAGAGGGAGAGGAGGACCCGCCTAGGACTCTGCTTCTACTGTGGTGGGAGAGATCACAGAGCCGTTCTGTGCCCGTTAAAAGCCAAGGCTCAGTAAAGGTAAGGGGAACTTTACTGAGCCCTATGTCTAAAGTTAAGAGATGTCCCCAGACTGTTTTAAGAGCTGTTTTCCCTCAGTCCCCTGTTTCCTGTGATTACCCAGTGTTCATCGACTCCGGAGCCGACACTGAATTCATGGACTCCAAGCTGGCTGCTGCTCTTAAACTGGACTCCACACCCCTCTCACAACCCAAAGAGGTTTTTGCCATTGATGGACGTAAGATTTTCAGTATCACACGTTGTACTGTTCCCGTTACCATGATACTGGCTGGTAACCACCGTGAAACCATCTCCTTCCTGCTCATTGAAACCCCGGATCTACCCATCATTTTGGGCAACACCTGGCTCAAGAGACACAACCCCGTCATCGATTGGACCACGGAGGAAGTACGCACCTGGAGCCCCTCCTGTTCAGCTTCCTGTCTCATGGGGGCCTGGTCCAGCACTAAGACTGTTAGTGATGGGATTTCTGTTAACCTTGAGTCATCTGGCATACCCCCTGTTTACCACGACCTCAAGGAGGTTTTTAACAAGTCTAGGGCGTCTAAGTTACCCCCCCATAGACCTTTTGACTGTACTATAGACCTAGCCCCTGGCACCACTCCCCCTAGAGGAGGACTTTATTCCCTGTCTGTCCCTGAAAGGGAAGCCATGGACAAGTACATCACCGAATCCCTCCAGGTGGGTCTCATACGCAAGTCTACCTCACCCGCTGGTGCGGGTTTTTTCTTCGTCGGCAAGAAGGATGGTTCCCTACACCCGTGTATCGACTCCCGGGGTTTAAACAGGATAACCATCAAGAACCGTTACCCTCTGCCGTTAATGTCCTCTGCTTTTGACCTCCTTCAGGGCTGCCGTATCTTCACGAAGTTGGATCTCCGCAACGCCTATCATCTGGTTCGCATCAGGGAGGGAGACGAGTGGAAGACGGCTTTCAACACTCCATCAGGTCATTATGAATATCTGGTCATGCCTTTTGGTCTCACTAATGCCCCAGCCGTTTTCCAGGATCTCGCTGATGACGTTTTGAGGGACATGAAGGACAAGTTCGTGTTCGCTTACCTGGATGATATCCTCATTTTTTCTAAGGATCTCCAGTCTCACGTCTCCCATGTCCGTCAGGTACTACTTCGCCTCCTCCAGAACCAACTTTACGTCAAAGCAGAGAAATGCGCTTTTCACCAGACGTCCATCTCCTTTCTTGGATTGAACATCTCCCCTGGGAGAACGGAGATGGATCCCCTTAAGGTTTCTGCAGTCACCACCTGGCCTGTCCCTGCCTGTGTTAAGGACGTACAGCGTTTTTTAGGATTTGCTAACATCTATCGTCGTTTTATTCGTGACTTCAGTGCTGTGGCTGCCCCCCTCCATCGCCTTACGTCTTCCAAGACTAAGTTCTCCTGGACTCCTGAGGCACAGGCCGCCTTCGACTTCCTTAAGTCGTCCTTTGCCTTGTCCCCATCCTTCGGTCTCCTGACGCCTCCTTGCCTTTTGTAGTCGAGGTGGATGCCTCCGAGTCCGGAGTGGGCGCTGTTCTATCCCAGCGCTCTGCCACCGATTCAGAGCTCCACCCGTGTGCTTTCTTCTCCCACAGACTTACGCCTTCAGAGAGGAACTATGCAGTAGGAGACCGGGAGCTGCTCGCCGTCAAGAAGGCTTTGGTGGAGTGGCGTCACTGGTTGGAGGGCTCCAAACACCCGTTTCAGGTCTGGACGGACCACAAGAACCTGGAGTACCTCAAGACTGCCAAGAGACTTAATCCTCGTCAAGCCAGGTGGGCCCTGTTCTTTGATCGTTTTAACTTCTCCCTGTCATACCGTCCAGGCTCTAAGAATTCTAAACCCGACGCTCTGTCCAGAGTTTTTGAGTCCAGCTCCAAGACCGCTGCCTCGCCTGACCCAGCCTACATACTGCCCTCCTCAGTACGATTAGCTGTTACCCGGATCAGCCTGGAGCGCCTAGTCGCTCGTAGTCATGCAGCTAACCCACCACCTGTTCAATGTCCTGCTGACCGTCTGTTTGTGCCAGACACCCTGATCTCTAGGGTACTGGTTTTCTGTCATGACTCTAAGCTCTACTGCCACCCAGGCATCACCAAGACCACTGCTGTTGTCCAGTCTCGTTTCTGGTGGCCTACCCTGCGCAAGGACACCCGTGAGTACGTTCTGGCCTGTACTGTCTGTGCTAAATCTAAGACTTCTCGTCGTCCTCCTGCTAGTCTCCTCTTGCCCCTGTCCATCCCTAGGCCCTAGGCCCTGGTCCCATATCTCCATGGACTTCGTCACTGGACTTCCTGTCTCTGTGGGTAAGCGTTTCCTGCTTACTATCGTAGATCGTTTTTCCAAGATGACTCACCTGGTCCCGCTGTCCAAGCTGCCCTCTGCCGCTGAGCTGGCTGACATCATGGCCCGGGAGGTGTTCCGCCGTCATGGCGTACCCCGTGACATCGTCTCTGACAGTGGCCCTCAGTTCATCTCTCGCTTCTGGGGTGAGTTCTGCTCTCTGTTGGGTATCGACATCAGCCTATCCTCAGGGTTCCACCCCCAATCAGACGGGCAGACCGAGCGGATGAACCAGGACGTTGAGACTAAGCTTAGAGCTCTGTGCCTTGAGGACCCCACGGAATGGACGGCCAACCTCCCCTGGGTGGAGCATGCCCTCAACAGCCTCCCCTCCAGCGCCACAGGTCTGTCACCGTTCCATGTTGTGTATGGTTTCCAGCCGCCTGTGTTCTCTGTTCAGGAAAGGACTGCCTCTGTCCCTGCCGCTCACGTGGCTGCTCGCCGCTGTCTCAGGGTGTGGAGGAGGGCCAGGGCTGCCCTCTGCAAGACCTCTGCGGTCTGAAGGAGTTTTTAATGATTATGATTCATGTCTGCTTACAAATGTATCCTGCTTGTAACCTTTTAATTTTCAGCATCAGCTTTCGATGCACGGACTAAAGGTTTTGAACAATCAAAACACATTCCATTCTTGTGAGGAATCAGCAGAACTGTGTTTTGAATCAGCAACATCAACGGAAAAAGTTATTAGTTAGCTACCTGTGAACAGTAATAAACCAGCAGCAGCAGATTCTTATCTTTTTGTCATGAATGCAATCATGTGATGTTGTGCAACCTGTGTTCTAATAAATACTGAGCTGAGAAAAGATCCCTCAGAGTTCCACTCCGATGCCTAACCAGCAGACGGGTGGTCTCTCATCCACAATGCTCAAAAAACTTAAACTGTCTGGTCTGATTCTGTTCTTTAGATCTCGGGGTTTCTAAGAGTAAAATCTCTAACATCTTGGCGCCGTGACCCGGATCCCGAAATTCTCCTACGCCGAAGGATCGGAGGAGGCCTACTTCATCCGTCGGCGTGGAATTGACGGGATCTGGACACCGAACTCAATCAGACCACAAATTGGGTGTGAGTATAAAGTTTTACAGCTAAAGAAATGACAGCTTCAGAAAGAACAGAGAAAGTTGCAAAAAAAAAAAGAGAAAGTAAAAAGGCGGACGGCGTTCCTGCCTGAGCGCACGGCTGATTAAAAGCTCCGTGGCTCAAAGACGATCGAGGCGGCGTTCCTCAGATCAGGGATCGAACGGCGTTTTTGATACCCTTAAAAGTAAACAGAGCTCTTAAAAATAAAAGTAAACGAGGCGGCGATCCTCAATCCGGGGCTCGACGGCGTTTCGAGACCCCTAAAAGTAAAAGAGGCGGCGATCCTCAAACCGGGCTCGAACGGCGTTTCGAGACCCCTAAAAGTAAAAGAGGCGGCGATCCTCAAA
>SSNR01000233.1:970185-1000397 GCA_006937965.1 Callopanchax toddi
TGCTAGCTTCTCCCCATTGTTTGCGGTGCTACTTACTAGCTTCTCCCCATTGTTTGCGGTGCTACTTGCTAGCTTCTACATGAGTTATCCTGACACCACGCATGCACAATAAAGCTGTTGTGCGCATGTGCATGGCTATCAACAGCGTTCAGGGTTCTGCTGTCCTGTCAGCACGATAAAAAGACGTTTTTAGTTAAACGAATGGGGAAGGTTAAAATATTTTAATTTTGTGACAGAAATTTACTACCAAGTCGGAATTTTTTTACTACCAAATGCAGTAATTTACTACCTTTTAAGGGCCTTAATTTGAGCACATTTCATTTACTACCTTTTACTACCTTTTACCACCGCGCAGAAACCCTGAGACAAATGTGTGCTCCTTGCAAATACCCCGTTTGCACTTGGAGCAGAAACATGAGCTCGAGCTCCGCTTGCCATAGCAGAGGTAACACCCTGACCTCCCCCCGCTGTCCGCCTGGGGCCAGCACCAAAGCCCCCCTCAGAGTGCGGCAAGCGCTTGCGGCGCTCGATGACTTGCTGCACCATGGAAGACCCGAGCTCCTGCAGGAACAGCTGCCGGCGATGCTTTTTTTCTTCTCCCAGCCAGGGTTCACTGACAGCCACAGCACCAGAGCGTTGTAGGCGCTGATGTCAACAATGTTACTGAAAAGAGTCATCGGCCAGCGTCTGGACCCACGGCGACTGGAGTAGGTCGAAACTAGCTAAAAAACAAACAAATATCCATTACAAACTTATACAAAACCTCCCGCAAACAAAAATTCAGCTTGATAAAACTGTGTCTATATTACCAACTGCCCCCTTGCAGCGGTTGTAGTCGAGGACATCTGCAGCTTCATGTGGGACTCCTCCAGAGTCCAGGTGCAGGGAGTCAACTGCAGGAGCAGCTACGGGGGAAGCTCCGGTTTGTTTTCTCTAACTGTCCTTCAGGAGCTCTTCTCCCAGGTCATGGGAGGTAAAAAGTGTCGGTGGTAGCGGTGTGTCCACTGAGCCCCTGGGTGAGCTCCAGCACCACCCGCTGCCCTGGCCCCTCTCAGCCGGCATGTCGGAGGTTTTTTCCGAGGTAGGGGAGGATCCGGTAGACATAGGTGGTGGCCACGTCGCAGAGCATCCACATTTTGAGGCCATATTTTGCCAGCTTGGACGACATGTACTGCTGCAGCGGCCCCGGAACCCGACCAGCTGCTCGCCAACACACAGCTCTATACTATCGTCTGTAAGCGAGGGGGAGCCGGGCCACCCAGCGGTTCCAGACATCCCGAAGAGGAGCCAGCTTGTCGGGATTCCTCCTCTGGTCAGTGGTTCGTCAAACCGGAGTGCGGACGTCAGCGCTTTGAACCGCTTCAGGGACATGGTGGCCCTGAAGATCGGTTTGCCGGTTATTCCAACCAGAGGCTGCGTGTTGCTTCACCCTGAGAGCGGTGAACTCCAGCCAGGACGAGCAGACCGAGATAGGCGCGAAGCTCCAAGGCGTCCACGTCCGTCCGGCCGTCCTGTTTACGGGACCCTTCGGTATTTGTGTGACGAATGAGGACGGTGAGGATTTCTTCAGGAATGAAAAAGTTAAAACGGTCCTCGATCGAATCTATTCGACTCACAGCATACTGCGTGATCCCGAACCGGCTGATCTCTCCTGGCTGGAAACGGACGCCCGGTGATTCCAGCTCTTCATCCTGCGCTTCCAGCGATTGGAAAAGCTCCCAGGCTTCTGCTACGTTTAGTCGACGTGACATCCCTGCAAACACGTCCAGTTGGGGCCCACGTGGGCCTCACTTGGGCGTGCAGGACTTTAGCTGGGCATGGGCTCAGTGTGGGCAGTCGTTGTTGGGGCCCACATGGGTGTTATGTGGGCAGGTTTTGTGCTAAATTAGGTTTGGGCAATGAGAGGGGTCCAACTGGGCTCCACTCATTCAAAATTGAATGGGTTTGAGCAAGGGTGTCCAAAGTTTTCAAGCCAAAATCTCCAAGTAGAAGTAGTTTTTTTTTTTTTTTGGGGGGGGGGTCATCAGATAATGGTTTTATAGTGATTTATTTGTACTGCTCAAGAAAGGGTCTCTGCCATAGTAAAAGAAGTGTTCACAAGTCTGTTTATTTGGTAAAAGTCAGTCAGGTTCTGTGGATTGATATTTAAAAATATACCTAGGTCATAAATACAAATACTTTGGATTGGACATAAACTTTTACATTTCATAACTACCATTTTCTTGGTATTTTGTGTTTGGGCCTCACATTTGAAAAATTCTGTATGAATGAGTAAAAATTTTAATGAATGAGTAAAAATTTTAAAAGTAGTAAAAGTGCTTTGTCAAAAATGTTAAATGTTTAATAAATGTGACTCTTAATAGCAATCCACATTTTGTACAAATATTAGGCTATTACAGCTAATATTAGGCTAACCACTAGACTACAGTGTCTGATAGGAAAGACCTGAAGTTATAATGTTTATAACTTATATTTTCAGCCTTTCAAGGTCGACACATTGAGAAGAAGACTGAGTTACATTTATTTTTCAAATATGAAACTGCTTTTACAGTAGCAAGATGATTGTATCTGCACAGTTTAAACATCAGCTCTGCCTTTAAAACCAGCTAAACTGCATAATATTACCAGAAAGCTTTCTTGGGGGAGAGAATTAGTTCATGAACTAGGAGATGGACTGCTTAAACCGGAGAGTTGGCTAGCTTTGGAATTATTTCAGTTATTTTAAATGTCTATCTTAAATATTTTTCGAAGATTGGTTGTGTGTAAAGGCAGTCAAACAGACTTATACCCTGCTCCAGAGACGCTTGCCAAGTCTGTTAGTCCATGTGCGTCTTTGTTCCAAGATGGCGGCACTCGCTAGCTTTTGTTTCATTCCCGCGTGCGCGCGGTCAGTAGCCACTGGAACAGACCATGTCTGAAGCTTGCTGGACTGATTGATTGCCGCTGGCCACCGGAGCGCATTCTTCGCCGGGTCCTACAGTGTCCACTCACAGCCCGTATGATTAGGTACACGTTAGCCCCTGAGCCTGATCCAGGTCCAGAAAGTCCAGGTCTCCAGGGTTCACGCCGGGCCCAGACCTAAGCCTGGTCCAGAGCTTCGTCACGCGGGCTGCCGCCCAGCCGCTACACACTGGAACACTATCAACACCCGGAGCCTGCAGCGACTGGAGCCCACCATCATCCAGACCTCGCTGGATTTCAAAGCCCAGTCCGTATCCGTAGCCTGTTAGCTGCTAGCTACTGGAGCACATTATTCACCAGTAATCAAAGCCTGCTCGCCATTGGCCACTGCTACAACCTGGTGGGAGGTATAGGCCAAAACAAAACAAATTGGCTGCTTTACAAACTTTATTAAGTTGTTGCTACAGATCAGAGGTCACTAACGTACCAACAGCAAATTCAGGACTCGGTCCGTGGTCCATGATGAGCGGGCGTGACCGAGGAGACACGCGACCGTAGGATCATTGCTCACCCGGAACCCGCGGTCCCGGAAGCTAACCCGATCGAGTGCCAAGTGCACTCCCTGTGCTGGAGGAGAGGAAAAAAGGAGGAGCGACGGAGCAGGACCGTTTAGATGAATGCTGCAAGAGGAAAAACTGCATCTGATCAGCATAAAGAGGACAATCTTCATTTGGTTATTCTCATAAAACTGATCTGAAAATGTTTATGCTTTTTAATATGTAATGAATCTATTTAGACTTATCTATATCTGTAGTTGCCTACACTCCTGGCTGAGAGGTTTATTGTCACAAGAAGTGACTGTTATACTTGTTTCTTGCAGGAGGCTTGAAGAAAAACGCCATGACCAGCCAAATCACCTGAAAGGATGCAGAGAAAGCAAGTGGTTCATTGGTTCTAGGGACCGTGGAGGTAATAGACAAGCTCGACAGACAGCCCCTCAACAAAGACTTCAGCCTTCAGACTCGAGTTAAGGTGGACAAACTAACCTTTAAGACTTTCAAGGTTACACTCCAATTGGAGAGGGGTTTTTTTCTGTCCTCCTGGGAATGTTTTAAGTGTTCTGAAAATGTCTGAAATGCAGACAAGTTTTGTTTTTGCATTTTGTACCAATTTGCTGCTTCAGCCATGTTCCTATATAACTTGGATGTTACACTTGTTTTGGCGTTTGCAGAAAAAGGAAAAAAAAATTGCAGTTTCAGTTCTGTGTGATTGTGTAATAAAATCTTAATTCTTTTAATTTTACTAATAAAAAGGCAATTATTAGTAATGCTGGTGTCTTTGTAACTTGTTTAAAAGAACTGTATAGGCTGACTGTAAAGAGACATTTTTGAGCCCATAATCATAAGGGTTATTGCCCTTATGGGTACAATCAGGGGCCCATCATGAGGCTTTAAGTAAAGCCCATATAAAACCCATCTTTAGCCCACATGGGCTAAAGATGGGAGCAACTTGGGTTGCCCAAGTGGGTTTTGTATAGGGCCCTTATAGAGCCCACCTTGAGCCCATGTGGGCTTGCCCACATAGGGCCACCATGGAACCCCAGACAAAACTGACTGGGGCCCAGATGGGGCCCACTCACCAGCCCATGATTAACCCATATAGGCCCCACATGGGTGTGTTGACAGGGATGGTTCAGATAGAAATAACTGAACCCCAATTTGAGTAAAATACATCAACATTTTCAGAAAGACACGACACCCGTGTAAACAAATTCGTTCTCACGGGCTTTTGTTTTTGCAAAATGAGTCGCTTGTTTTGAGTTGTAGCTGTTCTTTTGTTCATCGTTCTTTCATGAACTTTGATCCATTCTGGTTGACGTTACAATGTGCAACAGCAAAAAGTTAGTTACATCCCACGTTTGGCAGCACTTTCAGTGTTTATTCAGCAATGGCGAGGATTGGATGAACATTCTGCAGGAGTGAAGTCAGCCGTGATCCCACCACCACGCCATAAAGTCACCTTGAAGTCACCTAAAAGCACAGACACGTCTGTCGTGGGAATATTTCTGAATTGCTTTAAGTCCCGAGTACACGTGCGTGTGCCTAAACACACACACACCAAATCCTGGTTTTGGATTTTGCCTTGTGATAATGACAGACTGTTTGGATGAACACTCTGGTAACATATGTAACACACACATGCACAATAGAATATGACATCTCCTAAAAACACTCAAACCTATTTGTTCAAAATATGTATTCCATTATAGATCCAGAGGCCAAGATATCTCATAATTTAAATCTGTAAAATCAATTCAGTCTCATTTATAGAGAAATGGCGCCATCTAGTGGAGAAAAGTAAAAACTAGAATTTAACTTTGTGTTGACTGGAGAAACACAGGCAAAGTAAAATATATACCATATATTTACGGCGATATTTTGGCTTGTTAGAAAAAATGTCATTTGAATGGGAGTCAATTGTGCAAAAAATGCACCAAAGACCGGATGCAGTAAGGAAAACATTTTTTTTTATTTTGCCCAGAAATGCATATCTTACCAAAAATAAAAATCAGAAGAATTGCATTAGCACAGCAACAGTTATTCAAAACATACAACCACCTGTGCAAAAAAAGCTCCCAGGGACCTCCAAGGGTTTAAAAATAAACAAACAAAAACAAAAAGACACTTGAAAATTTGAGCATGTTGTGACGATGTGGCCTTCCAGGACAATCCCTGGGCTTCACGCCGTTTCACTGTGAAAGTCGTTTCCTCAACATGTTCTTCAAAGGCTGCTTCATCGTCTCCCTGCACAATGGTTCGTAATATATCATCTAGTATTAAATAATTAAAAACATCCAAGTACAAAACTCAATACAGCAGACAAAGATGGTACCCAAAGAAATCTAGAGCTTACACTTTGAAGGTGTGTCCCAACTACCAGTTCCTGTTTTACATTTGAGGAGTTGCTTCCTTTTTCTAAGAGTTTAAAGGCATACGTTGCAACTTTTCATATTTTTACATCTTTTCCTGCAGCCAGTACGTGGTCATACGACCCGTTACAGGATTAATGAAGAGTCACTCAGCCCCAGCTGGTGGTTAGATCTGGAATACAGCGTTCTCATTGGCCGGTCTGGTGCCCCGGAGGTCTCACAAAGCCACCCATCTCGTGAGGCTTAGGGTTCATGGGTTGCACATTTAACATGGAGAGGTGCGGTAAGTGTCCATGTGTTGGACAGTGGCCGTACATTTGACTGTATCCGGGGAAGGTGAACGCTTTCTGGGCGTGTTGGGTGGATGAGTGTAAGTGGAAAAATATTTTTTAAAGTCCGGCACCGAGCGGGGATTGAACCCAGCTCCTTGGGTCTGGTAACCGCTGGCCTACCTGTGCAGACTAAAGAGGAGCTGCTGTGTGGCCGTAAGTCCCAGGTAACTTTCTCCAGCACCCACACCCCCCTGCGCGGGCGCTAGGTAGGGTAATTAGGGACACCTGCCGCTCAATAATGCTCATTCACAAGCTAGCCAGCAAAATATACTAGACAACCTTTTTCCTCGGTGTCAGAGTGGATCAACAGGAAGAATGTTGAAGGCAGAGTGAGCATTGGCATAAGTGAACACAAAACCGCTACAATGGAAGAGTCTGCCCTAAGTTTTTTTTCTTAATTTTTCAATTTTAATTGAGTCATATATTCAAAATGAAATTGTTTGTCTCCACAGATGTTGGAGGCATATTACCTTCATGTGAGACCTGATTCGTGTAACGGGGAGGAAGAAGGGCGTTTTCTTTTTTTAAGTAGCAATGGGAAAGGACTGAGAAGTGCTACAAATGACGTCAGCCGTCTTCATGCCCAGTGAGTATTAGAGTTAGTGACATTTATTAATCTAATTCAATTCACAAAAATGACCACAATCTTTCCACAGGAGTCGTTGCCACCAGACCATTTAAAACAGGCTCCGTCTCTGTGATCATCATGGAGAGGTTGGAAGTGCCAAAAAGGGGAAGAAACTACTCGAGAAAACAACATGGGATAACGGTTTGTTTTTCTTTTCAACGACAAACTATGCATTGATGCCCAGACCTTCCCATGTAGGTGCCTCCCAAAGATGGAAACACTTGGGAGGAAGATGAACCGTTCCAGAAGACACCCAAACCTCAGAGAGACGTGTCATCATGTGTCATCCATTTTGGATGACATCACTCATCCAACCACATCAAATAATCAAGTGGATTATCATTGGATCAAGTGATTAAAATCATTCGATCACTAGAGCATGATCCAGGGGGTTTGAGAATGTAAAATGACAGAATTGTTGTATTTTATGTAGGATTTTTGTTTTATTGTTGTTTTATATTTTTTGAATTCTTTTTTTTTTTAAATAAAGATCATATGATGGTTTATTGACCCAATATTCTAGTTTAATTATTTTATTTTCTTATGACTTTTTTACATTTTAGTTGTGTCAGCATTGTTTGTGATTGTTAAAATAGTATGCTTTCAAAAGCTAGGCTTCAGCCTAACATTTTTTGGTTTATTTTTTTGATTGTGAATAATTGTAGTGTTCTCTTTTACTACACAAAAATAAAGAAGTCTGAATCACTCAAAGAGAAGGGCTCTGCTGTAAAAGGTTCTATGGGAGTTCTAATGTTAGAAGCTCAGGATACAATAAGAGCATTTTAAATTAGCTAGGACGTAAAAATGTCACCAGAAAATAGATTCATTGAACAGCCTGTTTGAACCACTGAACCAGCTCTTTACCCTCGCTAGGGTGATGGAGGGGTCATGGGAGTTTGCCCAACCAATCCACATGTTTTTAGTGGATTTGGAGAAGGCTTATGACCGTGTCCCCAGGGACACCCTGTGGGGGGCGCTCCAGGAGTACGGGGTGGATGGTCTTTTGTTAAGGGCCATTCAGTCCCTGTACCAGAGGAGTGTGAGTCTGGTCCTCATAGCCGGCAGTAAGTCGGACCTGTTCCCAGTGAGGGTTGGACTCCTCCAGGGCTGCCCTTTGTCACCGGTCCTGTTCAGAACCTTTATGGACAGGATTTCTAGGCGCAGCCGTGGTGTGGAGGGTGTGGAGTTTGGTGACAGGAGAATCTCGTCTCTGCTTTTTGCAGATGATGTGGTCCTCCTAGCTTCATCAGGCTCTGACCTTCAGCTCTTGCTGGGGAGGTTCACAGCCGAGTGTGAAGCGGCTGGGATGAGGATCAGCACCTCCAAGTCTGAGGCCATGGTTCTCGGTCGGAAAAGGGTGGCTTGCCAACTCCGGGTCGGGAGAGAGGTCCTGCCTCAAGTGGAGGAGTTCAAGTATCTCGGGGTCTTGTTCTCTAGTGAGGGAAGGAGGGAGATGGACAGGCGGATTGGGGCAGCGTCTGCAGTGATGGACGCTGAACCGGTCTGTTGTGGTGAAGAAGGAGCTGAGCCGGAAAGCAAGGCTCTCGATTTACCGGTCGGTCTACGTCCCAATCCTCACCTGGTCATGAGCTTTGGGTAATGACCGAAAGAACGAGATCGCGGATACAAGCGGCCGAAATGAGTTTTCTCCTCAGGGTGGCCGGGCTCAGCCTTAGGGATAGGGTGAGGAGCTCGGACATCCGGGAGAGACTCGGAGTAGAACCGCTGCTCCTCCATGTAGAGAGGAGCCAGTTGAGGTGGTTCGGGCATCTGGTAAGGACGCCTCCTGGAGAAAACCCACGCTTGCATGGGGAGAACGTGTTGACTACAAGCAGAAAGCTGGAATTCTAACCTTCTGCGTCACCATGCAGCCCAAATGTTTTTTACTTCTTTTTGAACTGTATCATGGGTCTTTGCTTTTAATCCATTCAATGAATTGACTCCAGATACTGGATGCTAGATGAGGCGTCGTTGGGAGGCTTGGCTTGGGTAGCATTAAAGGTGGTCAGTTTGCCGTTCAGGTAGAAGATGTCTTTGTATAGTGGGGATGTTTAATGCTTGGGTGCATCATAACTTTAGCCCCTGAATACCAGAGATTTCAAGGCCCGCGCTGGAGGACTGGTTTAGTTGTCCTTAAAGGAATGAGATTCATCTGCTTCGGTATATTCATGGGATTTGTCGCCTTTGTATTGTATAGTCCTGTTTTACATGTTAAGGTCTGTTTTGTGCTGGGCTGCAGTGTGACATTAGTGCCCTGAATACCGGTGACTTCTGTTCCTGAAGGCTCACGCTGGAGTTTTGGTTTTATCCTTACAGGTATGCGACTTCTGGGATAAGGCTGAATCCAACGCTTTGTATCTGGTGTATTATTCAACCTCGGATCCTTCAATTCCTCTGTGTTTTTGTTAAATTCATTCAGTAGATCAGACTGTTGCTTTTGTGAACGTTTAGCCTCTACTGAATTATCTGCTTTATTTCTCTGTTCCATTACAAGAGAATTCTTTCTCAAGTTGACAGTTTGTCTTATTTAACTCTTTTGCAGAAGTTTTGAGTTCTGCTATCTCATTGTGTAGCGTTTCGATTAAAGCTTGATTTCTAGAACTGTCTTGATTTAATCTAGAAATCTGAGTTTTGAGATCAGTAACTTCACTTCTTGATGGTTCAAACTTCTGTTTGTACACTTCCAAATGTTTTAACCTCGTTTTAAGAGAACCAGTCTTCATTCAGTGGCTCCCACTCTGTCCTCAGCAAACTGGGGCTTAAGAAAAAAGAGAGAACTGTGACGCCCCGTTTAGATGGCAAAGGAGACGGTGGAACCCAACTTAGTGTCAAAGCAATGCAGCTGGTGTTGGGATTGTGGTCTACGGCCATTCCTCTGTGGCGAATGATTTGATGCACACAGCCAACATCCGTTCCACTATAGGAGGATTCTTTGAGCCATTGCCCCAACTAAGGTTATTCTAAATGGAGCTCTTTGTCATTGTGGTAAGTTCTTTTTGAGCATACATGCCGTTATTGTGCACACGGTTTGTAAAAACAATTGTGTGTGTGTTTGTGTAATATGCACTTTGATTTTCTAGAGCGGGTTGTACCTCTGGAGGTCCCTACTAAAACCTGCAGCTTGAAGCTCAGTGCTGGAAAGGCTGTGGCTGTCGTCACTATGCATGGTACAAGTACATGTTGTGCATCAAAATATTGATTGTCTGTTGTGTTTGTGCTCCTGCAATAGAAAGTATGTTAAATTCATGTTGCATTTCTGTTTTCTTAAAGGACGTCATGACCTCGGTGTCCCCGAGCTGACCTGTGGGGTGTGCAACGCCACATGGACTCCGGGGATTGATGACCAGCTACCATGCTCTATGAAACAATCTCTGCATGTGATATTTTCTTCACATTTGATGAAATGAAAGTGGTAGCGCCCGGATTGTCTTGTCAGGTATTCATAAGAATGCTGATCAGAGAACTGAGAACCGTGTGAGTATAGACGTTTTTAGTGATCTCCACAGTGTATGAAACGGAGTCCTTCTATGTTTTTACATTTTTATAACTGACTGGAAAGACCTCAGCAGACAGATTCATGAGAAGTTTGAGTTTGGAGCCCTTCGCCTGTCGGCCAGAGATGCGTGCGGTCTCTGTTGATGGAAACCACAAACATCATGGTTTTCAGAATGCTGCAGGTACAATATGATGTCAGCATAAATATCAAATCACAGGCCTTATTATACATTCACATTTCTGCTTTTTACAGATCTGAGGACAAGGACATCTTTGAGGCTGTCTTTATTGCCGACGATGAAGACGTCACACAGTTTGTGGACCGCATTCAAAGAAAGGCAAAACCTGTAAGACAAGACTGTCTTTACCGTGTAAACGGATAATATAGTACCGTAGACGAAAAAGGGCACTTATAGCATGATCATGACAGTACAACATACTGATTCCAAAATGACTGAATAAGTGTGTGTGTGTGTTAAACCTAGAAAAGTGTGATTCCTAATGTTTTTTTTTTTCCTGTTTCAGCATGGCACTCTCCAAGATTGTGTGGGAGAAGATGGTCCCTACAGCAGACCTCCCACCCATACAGCAGACCTCCCACCCATACAGCAGACCTCCACCCATACAGACCTCCACCCCATACAGCAGACCTCCCACCCATACAGCAGACCTCCACCCATACAGACCTCCCACCCAGACAGCAGACCCCCACCCATACAGCAGACCTCCCACCCATACAGCAGACCTCCCACCCATACAGCAGACCTCCCACCCATACAGCAGACCTCCCACCCATACAGCAGACCTCCCACCCATACAGACCTCCCACCCATACAGCAGACCTCCCACCCATACAGCAGACCTCCACCCATACAGCAGACCTCCCACCCATACAGCAGACCCCCCCCCATACAGCAGACCTCCACCCATACAGCAGACCTCCCACCCAGACCTCCCACCCATACAGCAGACCTCCCACCCATACAGCAGACCTCCACCCATACAGACCTCCACCCCATACAGCAGACCTCCCACCCATACAGCAGACCTCCACCCAGACAGCCCACCCATACAGCAGACCCCCCCCATACAGCAGACCTCCACCCCATACAGCAGACCTCCCACCCATACAGCAGACCTCCACCCATACAGCAGACCTCCACCCATACAGACCTCCCACCCATACAGCAGTCCTCCCACCCATACAGCAGACCTCCCACCCAAACAGCAGACCTCCCACCTATACAGCAGACCTCCACCCATACAGCAGACCTCCACCCCATACAGCAGACCTCCCACCCATACAGCAGACCTCCACCCCATACAGCAGACCTCCACCCCATACAGCAGACCTCCCACCCATAAAGCAGACCTCCACCCATACAGACCTCCCACCCAGACAGCAGACCTCCACCCATACAGCAGACCCCCACCCATACAGCAGACCTCCCACCCATACAGCAGACCTCCCACCCATACAGCAGACCTCCACCCAGACCTCCCACCCATACAGCAGACCCCCCCCATACAGCAGACCTCCACCCCATACAGCAGACCTCCACCCATACAGACCTCCCACCCAGACAGCAGACCTCCACCCATACAGCAGACCTCCCACCTATACAGCAGACCTCCCACCCATACAGCAGACCTCCCACCCATACAGCAGACCTCCACCCCATACAGCAGACCTCCACCCCATACAGCAGACCTCCACCCCATACAGCAGACCTCCACCCATACAGACCTCCACCCCATACAGCAGACCTCCCACCCATACAGCAGACCTCCACCCATACAGCAGACCTCCCACCCATACAGCAGACCTCCCACCCATACAGCAGACCTCCCACCCATACAGCAGACCTCCCACCCATACAGCAGACCTCCCACCTATACAGCAGACCTCCACCCATACAGACCTCCACCCATACAGCAGACCTCCCACCCATACAGCAGACCTCCACCCATACAGACCTCCCACCCAGACAGCAGACCTCCACCCATACAGCAGACCTCCCACCCATACAGCAGACCTCCCACCCATACAGCAGACCTCCCACCATACAGCAGACCTCCCACCTATACAGCAGACCTCCACCCCATACAGCAGACCTCCCACCCATACAGCAGACCTCCACCCATACAGACCTCCACCCCATACAGCAGACCTCCCACCTATACAGCAGACCTCCCACCTATACAGCAGACCTCCCACCTATACAGCAGACCTCCACCCATACAGCAGACCTCCACCCATACAGCAGACCTCCACCTATACACATAAAAGTTTTGAAAACTGGTGAACAAACCCGGGTTGTGAAGTGGAATTTTTTTTTAAAATTCCACCCGGAGTAACAAAAAACAACAAGATAGCTGCAATAACTGATGGATCAACAATTCTAAAAATCATGTTGTTATTTGAGTAATTTTTAATACAATTAAAAGAAATATGGAAAAATATTTTTAATAATACTAAGATTGGTGAACCCTTCACTATCAGGTGTTTGTCCTGATGCAAGTCATTTATGTCCTGAAAGCACAATTTTAAAATACTTTATGAAACCTTGACAATTGGTGGTTTTATTTTTGCAGCCTGGTTTATGTGAAAGTCTAGCAGCAACATCTTTTTAATAAAAAAAAAAAAAAAAAAACAGACTTGAAACCAGTCAATGTTTTTCATTTTCTGTCACAGAGTACCGGAATGTCCGTGTGCCGTGGGTGTATTTATTTAGGATCAGTTAAAACAATGGTTCTGTTCTCTGGCCCTCCTTGATTTTTAGCCAGCATGGTCCTCCTTGTATTTCCTCCACTGGACGACCTCCAGTGAGACTTAGAAAACGGACCTTGTAAAAAGAACAAAGTTAATTAAAAATGTCAAATTTTATCAAAATCTTTTTCTAAAAAAAAAAAAAAAAAAAATTCTACTTTACAGCTTGATGGAAATATCCTTTGTCTAGAAATTTGGTGTCAAGCAGACGAACAGTTTCGTGCACTGTTCAGGCGCAGAGCATCTGGCTCTACGAAAGACAACAGGTCAACATTTGGAGCATCCTGGTTCTCTTCAATCATGCTAAATTTTCTCAGCATTAGCCTTAACATGTCTTTTGTCTCTACAAATTTAATAAGTAAAAAATAAAACCTAAATTTAAAAAAAATTACGAATTTTAACATGCCGGTTTCGAAAAAAGGTTTCTTGCCGTCAGTGACTCTTTGTCTTGGGGAACTTCGTGTGGCACTCAAAGACAAAGTTTTTAGGGGCAAAAATACATAAAACATTTTAGTCACAGCAGAAAATCAAAGAATAAAATATGTACTGTAGCCCGCCTACGCTGTTTAACAGCTCGTTCACACCACCTCCAGATGGGACCTAGTCTGGGTTCTGCAATGACGAAAAGCCCTTAAGACCCGGCTCTGGTGTGGCTACGGAGCTTCGTTGACTTTCTGCATCAGGTCCATTTGTTCCACATCAGCAGCTGGCTTTTCGTGAAGTTAGACATTACTTGTGCCAGACAGGAAGTTAGTTAACAATTTGGATATTTAAAAAGGCAAAGAAACAACATAAGACCCAACATTAACTTGGTGCTCTCCCTGGAGCACATTTCTGGAGACGTTGTGCACACAAACCGCCGTCCGTATAGAAGCCGGACCACATCTGCTCCAGACCCAAAGGGAACCATCTGCAGGGTCATGAAAAACCTGGAAAAGTCATGGAATTTGACTAAACCTTTGTTCAAACTTAGAATTAATGCAAACTAAATGAGTAATGGCTCAAAAAAAAAAGAATTAAAATAAATAATAATAATAAATAAAAGTCAAGGACCCGTACTTTTTTAGTCAGGCAGCTGAGGTGACACACCTGTCCCCTAGGTCTTTTTTTTTTTTTAAACTTTATTTAACAATACATATACAAACAAATATGGCATCGTTATATTTAAACATTGTCAAGTTTGAGTTCAAACAGGAGCATTCACATAGAAATTGAGTAAACACAATAAAGTAATGAACAAAATGAAAAGTTAAGAAAAGAGAGAACACATTACAGTTAGGATCAAGTTACATTTGTGGGAAATTCAATGAACATGTCCTACAGGTCTTTATCACTCGTTTAATATATTTTAGGGATTTCAAATAGGAATGGAGTTCATTTAGGAACACAGTAAAGACAGGGACATATTTCATCACTGTGTTTATGGATAAAGAATGTGTCCAAACAAAGGATGAAGTTACAGCAGAGCTCATTTCTTTTGTTGTTCAGTAATATTCCAAATATGATCCTGTCTTTACTGATCGATTCTAGAAGGGTCATTTTCTGTTTCAACCATTTTTCAAGTTTTCCCAAAACACTTTTGTTTTACAACATTCATAGAAGATGTGGTCTATTGTTTCACAGAATGAGCATTAATAACTCTTTGGAAGGATAAATCACATTCATTATTTTGAAGTGTGTTTCTGTAGCTTTTGGAAGTAGAGAAAGTTTTAAGTAAATAGTTCTTAGCCTCTCAATTGATTTTTTAATCAAATTTGTAAATGATATTATTTTTTTCATTTTACCAGGAAATAAAGTGTCATTTAGAGCTATTCTAATTGTGTGATTGTTGCATTTCTTGTCAGTAATCGGAGTGTCTTTAATAGTTAGGTTTGCTAGAAGTGGGGTTATACGTTGGTATTTTAAGATATTTTGAGACTGAGTAGTAAACTGTTTGGTAAGGCATTTTGTAATCTAATAAAGTCTATCTCAGGAGGATTAAATTCATATTTTCTGCAGAACGCTGTGTAGTCTAACAGCTGACCATCTATGTCCATCAGATGTACAATAGACCCTAGAGGTCTTTAAATGTAGCTGACAGAGCTAATGCCAAAGTGGCTCGTTCGGCGAATGCAAACTGAAATGAAGGTTTCAAAATGCCAGGGGAATGTAGCTTTAACAAGGCGTGGTTATTCGTGGACAAATTTAGACGCTGGCTGCAAATTAAAGGATGCAAACTCAATACACACTAAATGTAAGCTATGCAGTAAAACCTTCGGTGTTTGAACATGGCCAGCCATATGAATGGAAAAAGCACGAATTAGCCATGCATGCAAATAATGCTACTATTCCTATCAACCAGTTTTTTGACGTGACTGCACAGAACACCCCTGTGACAGCTGCAACAACAACAACAACTAGAGGAACTTTAGACTTTCCATCCAAAAACGAGGTACTGAAAGCCGAGATGGTGTGGGTGTTAAAAGTTAGGAATTCCCCTTAATTCTATAAATCAGACGTCATTTTATTTTGACTTGAGTTATAGTAAAGCCCTGCAGCCACTTTATTTATTCTAATGAATTAACAGGTAAACAGTCTACTACGGATGCTCGATATTGGCTTTTTTACCGATATTGTAACTTTTAATTTCTGATATAGGTGTAGTAGCCCTCATAAAAAAAAGAAAAAAAAAGAAAGACAAACACCGTATTTAATGCAAGGTGTGCCAAATAAATAAAAATCTCTCTCTAAAACTATACATCAGATTAGTTATATTTTGGGAGAGGACAGTTTGATGTTTAACATGTGCACGGTGTGTAAAGGTCATGTGTGTCATCATTACAGAAACCGATATTCGTCCCTGTTCCAACCCTTATAAATTAAATGTCTAGGACATGAGGTGTGACACAATAAAATAAATTAACTAAAAACCCAACACGACCAAGATCTGGCTTTCTGTAAAGAGATAACTCTATACATAAAATGGAGATTTTTACAGAACTATAAAGAGGGAAGCATTAAACTTCAGGGTGTCCAAGGCCAACATAATAAACAAAAGAGCCCTTCTTACTAAAAAGAAAACAACTCTTCTCTAATGATAAAAAGAAAATACCTAAACTACACTAACTATCCACAAAACAGGAGAAAACGGTTGTAAAAGAAAAAGGCAGAGAACCCTACCAAAACTTCCCACTAACAAAAACTCACTAACTAACTAAACCAAACTAAACCACACACTGATCACTTCTTTTCAACACCACAAACAGCAGACTGCTAGCTAGTCTGTGGCCAGGGCCAAGGGCTGGAGCCTTTATAGAGTCCTCTGATTAGGTGGAAGTGGCTCCAGCTGTGCTGCTAACCCTTTCTTTAAGAATTGAAAATCTATGTTGACTGTACCGGGTTATTATTAGCAACGGCACTAAAGCTACTTTTAATGTCTTTTGGAAAACTGTAGACGTGTTTCTTCCTACGCTTTAAGAAGTATTTATTTACTGTTGTGTTTTCTGAGTAATATTAAATAAATGAGTTTGTTAGCTGGGGACCAGAATATCTTCCTTCACTGACCGTTTATGACTTTGACGGATAAATCTGAAGACTGTCTGTCTTTTTGACGGACTCACACAGCGAGCAGATTAATGAGCGCTCTGGATGACCCAGCTGAAAGGCCAAAGTTTCTTTAATAACTGCACTAATGTTGAAACAGGGACTGACAGTGGAGGATGAAGGTGTTTTTGATGCAAACTGTTCACGTTTTCAGCCGTTTAATCTCATTATTTAAATGAAAGTGAATCTTCTATGAGGTACTCTAGTGAGTATTTGGTTCCATCCATTTTAATCGTGTATGAGCTGAGACTCATACACTCGTTGGGTCAAATACTGAAGCTAATTGTTCGGGGTGAGTTGGTTCAGATGGCAGAGAGAGGGAATATCTTCCGGTTCAGACCCAGAGTTTCCTCTGATGACCTCAGACTGGGTTTGGGCTCATCTCGGGTTCGGGGTGAATTCTCAGGTCTGCTGAGCTCCTATAAACTAAACCTCATGGTGAGCTGCTGTGTGATATATATTACAGATAAAAAGATTTTATTCTAACCTGTCAAAGTGACGGACAACGAAAAAGTCCAGTGCAACCTCTGCTGGGGACATGACTCTTCAAAAGAAAACAGAGGATTTATCTCTACACTGTTCATGAACTGTTTTAAAAATGTAGCCGGTCAATGACATGTATGAATGTATTCTAGTTTATTATAGATTAAAAGGCAAAAAAACAACATAAGACCCAAGTATAACATTCATTTGGTGCTCTTCCTGGAGACGCACAAACCGCCGTCCGTATAGAAGCCGGACCACAATCGTTCCAGACCTGGTGTGAACTAGTGCTCTGTAGGCAGCCTCATTTTTTATTTTTATTTTAATTTTTTTAGCTCCAAGAGCTCCAAGATTTATTTCGAACATGTATGTCATGCAAGGAAAAGAAAACATAAATAAATAGTAATAATAATAAAAATAATAATAATAGTAATTCAAAAGGTGCAAGAATAATGAAAAATTCAAGTGTTCAAAAAGGAAGTGGGTTGAAGCAAAAGCTTGTCTGCTCCTACTCCTTTTTACACAGTTCAACAAGCCCACATAACCTGAGTCCTCCTGTGCAGTTACACCAGCACAGAGTCATTTAGCAACCAGTAACAAGTATTTACACCTGAATACATGTAGACTCCTATATACACTGATATGTACAAGAACCAAAAACAACTCTAACACATTCATTCCTAAACAGTGGATCTACATTCACACATCCCTCATCCATAAACATAAACACCAACATAGATTCACCTCAAGCATTTAAAACCCATATCTTCACCTATATACACATATTACATAAACACACCGATATACACCTATATACATAAACACACCGATATACACCTATATACATAAACACACCTATATACACCTATATACATAAACACACCTCAGTCTTCTTGTGAACCGAGTAGTACTGTATCAGCTGGTCAGAGAGGTCCACACCACCCATGAGCTTATTGTAAGCAAGTACGGGTGTGGGACAGAATGTCCCTCACTACCCAGCGTCCTTCTTCACCCTTCACTTGTCTCTGCGGTCTCACCAGAAGTCGCGGGGTGGATGTTAGAGCAGACCGACACTTCACGCGTGTCCGTCCACTTGATGAAAACCAGGCTGTCCTCTCTGATCCACCTCACAGGTCCACGTGGAGACTTGGACAACCTCTGGGCACCCCTCGCCGGTTCTCCCTGTCTGTACCACCAGCACCAAACTTCATGCTCCCCGGGTCGATGAACAGTTTAGGACTGGTGTAAAAGTTGTCCGTATAAACATGGTACCCAGTGCCAAGACAAGCTGGCTGCCCCAGACCCGTTACTACGTCGTACGACAGCCCGTTTTCTCTCACATCCTCCCTCTCACCAGTGTAGACTCTGAACGTGACGGTGTAGCCGCTGGCTGACTGCCAGGACAAATAACTTCAGCCCCCATTTAGCCTGTCTCTNATATACACCTATATACATAAATACACCTATATACACATATTACATAAACACACCTATATACACATATTACATAAATACACCGATATACACATATTACATAAACACACCTATATACACCTATATACATAAATACACCTATATACACATATTACATAAATACACCTATATACACATATATACATAAATACACCTATATACACATATATACATAAATACACCTATATACACCTATATACATAAATACACCTATATACACATATTACATAAACACACCTATATACATAAACACACCTATATACACATATTACATAAACACACCTATATACACATATTACATAAACACACCTATATACACATATTACATATATACACCTATATACACATATTACATAAATACACCTATATACACCTATATACATAAACACACCTATATACACATATTACATAAATACACCTATATACACATATTACATAAACACACCGATATACACATATTACATAAACACACCGATATACACATATTACATAAACACACCTATATACACATATTACATAAACACACCTATATACACATATTACATAAATACACCTATATACACATATTACATAAACACACCGATATACACATATTACATAAACACACCTATATACACATATTACATAAATACACCTATATACATAAATACACAACTTTTAACCACAGATAGAGCTAACATGATTCTACATTCACTGCCTGCATGTAGTCAGTGAACATTACCTTTCTGTACTGTTTTTTGAACCGTCTCATGTTTGGACTTTGCTTTATTTCTGGACTCAGTCCATTCCATAACTTAACTCCTGAAACTGAAATAAACAGACTCCTCAGTGTGGTTCTGACTGCAGGCTGTTTGTAATGAAACTCTCCTCTAAGCTGATCTCCTCCATCTCTACTGAGAAACAGTCTCTGAATATTATCAGGGAGGAGACTCTTTGAACGTCACTGTTGCTGTTTGAAACTGGACCAGATCTGAGAATTGGATCATTTCTGAGTTTAAAAAACGAGGATTAGTGTGATCTCGGTAACCACTATTATGAATTATTCTTATAGCTCTTTTCTGTAATATAGTTATCATTAGATCAGGAACTGAAGGGGTGGGGATAAAACCTATGACTTTACAAGGTCTTTAAGCTGTTTTGACTACTTTTAGTGTTCGCCTTTGTAGTTCACCTTTAGTTTTTATGACTTGTTTGATATAAATATTTTTAACACAACCTGTTGCCAGATTGGAAATGTTAAAGTATCGTACCAGGATCTTAAAATTATCGTATTAAAAAAAAAAATGATCGTACACTACTAAGTTACAGCCTTAACCCAGGTTTTAATATCAGTATATCAAACACTGTGCAAATCATAATCTTTAAAGTAGTTTTAGCTTTAAATAATCTAACACAAGGATTGAAACAAGCATCTCTTACACAAATTCCACACCACAAAAGGCTCAAATTATCGTATTTATGAAATTATTGATCGTACAGAGTGCTAAATCATCCTACAAATACGATAATTATCGTACGTCTGGCAACACTGAACCTCACCTATTAGGGATACTCGATATTGGCTTTTTCACCGATACCTGATATTGTCTAACTCTTAATTTCCGATACCGATATAAGCGTGGTAGCACTCATTTAAAAAAGACAAACACAGTATTTAATGCAAGGTGTGCCAAATAAATGAATATATCTCTAAAACTATACATCAGATTTGTTATATTTAGGGAGAGAGGAGAAGTAGCTGAACACTTTGATGTATAATATGTGCACGGTAGGTAAAGGTCATGTGTGTCATCATTACAAAAACCGATACCGATATTGCCGATATCGGCCGATATTATTGAAAAACCGATTCCCATCCCTATCACCTGTGAATTTTGAGTCATTTCTTCATTTTGCCATACTGTATTATTAGCACACTGAACCTGAAAGTACACAAAAAAATCAAAATCCGAGCAGAAAAAAAAAATCACATTTATTGCAGTGAAAACCACAAACGATGGTAACGAACAGTTTTCAGCACTCAGAATAAAAGTTTACAGTGTAAGTAAAAATTTAAAAAGGCCAAATATGGAAAACTACAGTAAAAAATATGTCTTTTGCAACAAAATACAAGCAATTTATCTGGCGTATTTCAAAATCCGAGTAGAAAAAAATGACCTATTTATTGCAGTGAAAACCACAAACATTTGTAATGAACCATTTTTAGCACTCTGAATGAACTTATAGAGTAAGTAACATAGTAAGTGTAGCATCATCAATAGATGCTCTGACCTCTGTCCCCGTGATCATCACAAACACTACTCCAGCTTTTCCCAATAACTTGGATTATAATGGATCTTTACTGTGTTTAACCTGAATCAACACTCCTCCAAGGGTCGGTCGTTTCGGAAGAATCCACCTGACTCTTTTAATAATAATAATTATATAAGCTAAAGACTCTCAGTGTCTCTTCCTAAATGACACTTTAACCTGTTACAGAAATGTCTTAATGTGATTAAAGCACTTTCTCTTACAGCACTAAGAATGTTGATCCAGTTCAGTATTATTTTCATACTTCTACTGTGCTAAGGGTAAAACCCAGTATTACTTTATTAGCGGGTACCTTTGACATTAAAGGTTGGGTCATGTGACTTGATAATGTAATTTCATAGGTCCACGATCCCAAAAACTCCATCTTAGCTTGCCACGAGCTGACTTTCATGTTAGTTCTCATCAAGCCTCGATGAGCCACGCTTCAGCTGTTTTCCTGAGCTACACAGCTGAAACCTGTCAAAACCCCGATCGGCTCTGCCGATCGATCTGTCACTCCCCCTGAGGGAAGACAACCCCTAGCTCCGTACCAACATGCGAGCTCCTGCCTCACACCAGCCATGGCTCTGCTGACCNCTAACATGATTCTACATTCACTGCCTGCATGTAGTCAGTGAACATTACCTTTCTGTACTGTTTTTTGAACCGTCTCATGTTTGGACTTTGCTTTATTTCTGGACTCAGTCCATTCCATAACTTAACTCCTGAAACTGAAATAAACAGACTCCTCAGTGTGGTTCTGACTGCAGGCTGTTTGTAATGAAACTCTCCTCTAAGCTGATCTCCTCCATCTCTACTGAGAAACAGTCTCTGAATATTATCAGGGAGGAGACTCTTTGAACGTCACTGTTGCTGTTTGAAACTGGACCAGATCTGAGAATTGGATCATTTCTGAGTTTAAAAAACGAGGATTAGTGTGATCTCGGTAACCAGTATTATGAAATATTCTTATAGCTCTTTTCTGTAATATAGTTATCATTAGATCAGGAACTGAAGGGGTGGGGATAAAACCTATGACTTTACAAGGTCTTTAAGCTGTTTTGACTACTTTTAGTGTTCGCCTTTGTATTTCACCTTTAGTTTTTATGACTTGTTTGATATAAATATTTTTAACACAACCTGTTGCCAGATTGGAAATGTTAAAGTATCGTACCAGAATCTTAAAATTATCGTATTAAAAAAAAAAATGATCGTACACTACTTAGTTACAGCCTTAACCCAGGTTTTAATATCAGTATATCAAACACTGCAAATCATAATCTTTAAAGTAGTTTTAGCTTTAAATAATCTAACACAATGATTTAAACAAGCAACTCTTACACAAATTCCACACCACAAAAGGCTCAAATTATCGTATTTATGAAATTATTGATCATACAGAGTGCTAAATCATCCTACAAATACGATAATTATCGTACGTCTGGCAACACTGAACCTCACCTATTAGGGATACTCGATATTGGCTTTTTCACCGATACCTGATATTGTCTAACTCTTAATTTCCGATACCGATATAAGCGTGGTAGCACTCATTTAAAAAAGACAAACACAGTATTTAATGCAAGGTGTGCCAAATAAATGAATATATCTCTAAAACTATACATCAGATTTGTTATATTTAGGGAGAGAGGAGAAGTAGCTGAACACTTTGATGTATAATATGTGCACGGTAGGTAAAGGTCATGTGTGTCATCATTACAAAAACCGATACCGATATTGCCGATATCGGCCGATATTATTGAAAAACCGATTCCCATCCCTATCACCTGTGAATTTTGAGTCATTTCTTCATTTTGCCATACTGTATTATTAGCACACTGAACCTGAAAGTACACAAAAAAAATCAAAATCCGAGCAGAAAAAAAATATCACATTTATTGCAGTGAAAACCACAAACGATGGTAACGAACAGTTTTCAGCACTCAGAATAAAAGTTTACAGTGTAAGTAAAAATTTAAAAAGGCCAAATATGGAAAACTACAGTAAAAAAAATATGTCTTTTGCAACAAAATACAAGCAATTTATCTGGCGTATTTCAAAATCCGAGTAGAAAAAAATGACCTATTTATTGCAGTGAAAACCACAAACATTTGTAATGAACCATTTTTAACACTCTGAACAGTCTTCTTGTGAACCGAGTAGTACTGTATCAGCTGGTCAGAGAGGTCCACACCACCCATGAGCTTATTGTAAGCAAGTACGGGTGTGGGACAGAATGTCCCTCACTACCCAGCGTCCTTCTTCACCCTTCACTTGTCTCTGCGGTCTCACCAGAAGTCGCGGGGTGGATGTTAGAGCAGACCGACACTTCACGCGTGTCCGTCCACTTGATGAAAACCAGGCTGTCCTCTCTGATCCACCTCACAGGTCCACGTGGAGACTTGGACAACCTCTGGGCACCCCTCGCCGGTTCTCCCTGTCTGTACCACCAGCACCAAACTTCATGCTCCCCGGGTCGATGAACAGTTTAGGACTGGTGTAAAAGTTGTCCGTATAAACATGGTACCCAGTGCCAAGACAAGCTGGCTGCCCCAGACCCGTTACTACGTCGTACGACAGCCCGTTTTCTCTCACATCCTCCCTCTCACCAGTGTAGACTCTGAACGTGACGGTGTAGCCGCTGGCTGACTGCCAGGACAAATAACTTCAGCCCCCATTTAGCTNAATAGATGCTCTGACCTCTGTCCCCGTGATCATCACAAACACTACTCCAGCTTTTCCCAATAACTTGGATTATAATGGATCTTTACTGTGTTTAACCTGAATCAACACTCCTCCAAGGGTCGGTCGTTTCGGAAGAATCCACCTGACTCTTTTAATAATAATAATTATATAAGCTAAAGACTCTCAGTGTCTCTTCCTAAATGACACTTTAACCTGTTACAGAAATGTCTTAATGTGATTAAAGCACTTTCTCTTACAGCACTAAGAATGTTGATCCAGTTCAGTATTATTTTCATACTTCTACTGTGCTAAGGGTAAAACCCAGTATTACTTTATTAGCGGGTACCTTTGACATTAAAGGTTGGGTCATGTGACTTGATAATGTAATTTCATAGGTCCACGATCCCAAAAACTCCATCTTAGCTTGCCACGAGCTGACTTTCATGTTAGTTCTCATCAAGCCTCGATGAGCCACGCTTCAGCTGTTTTCCTGAGCTACACAGCTGAAACCTGTCAAAACCCCGATCGGCTCTGCCGATCGATCTGTCACTCCCCCTGAGGGAAGACAACCCCTAGCTCCGTACCAACATGCGAGCTCCTGCCTCACACCAGCCATGGCTCTGCTGACCGCCCGGATCTCGGACGCAACTGAGGGCCGCCCGGTGACCGGAGGGTTCCCGCACGGCCAGGACGAGTCGAAGGGGGGTCTCCCGCTTCCCATCGATCTACTCCAACCCACCAGTCGGCGATCCAGTGGGACCTGGCACTCGGTGAGAGAAACCATCGCTGGTAAACTCAGAGGCCTGTTGATAAGCTAACCGCTCACTCCAACACGTCACTGATCCACCAGGATTATTCCCCTCACTCACTCCTTAACCTAAACTAATAACCCTAGTCTAACATCACAGACTCAGCCGTTAATCTCAAAGTTTAACCAACTAGAACACAATTACCATCGTGTTTAACTAGCAACTGTTCTTATTACCTCAACGGTTAAATGTGTGTACTATCGTCCGCTTTGTGAATTAAATTTTCTATATAAGATTCAATTCACGACTCTGGCTCAGATTCATCAACAAAAAAGGTACGTAAATAACTCCCTGTATTTTAGAGAACCTAGTGTCAATCTGTAATTAATCTCAGCTATATCAAAGGTTACAGGCTCAGAGAGAGACCTCCATAAATCCTAAAATAGACTGAAATAATTAACAGAGGTTGGGTATAATAAACGCAACGGTTTATTCCTCTACATAAGTAAGTAAAGTAAAGTTTATTTATATAGCGCCTTTCACAGATATACGTAACATAAAAAAGGCTAAATCTAGCAAACTATAATAAATCTGAATTAACTCGGGGATTTTCTGGTCAAATTACTGTCATGCCAGAAATGAAAATATAAACTTCAAAGCAGTCCAGCAGGAAACAGGATCAGATTTAGCTAACCACTAAACTATATACATATATTTACAAAGGTGTCATGGCGAGATGACATCACAGATTAGGTGTGCCAAGCCCCAAAACAGTTTCTGTCAAGTACAACACGCAGCAAAAAGTCACAAGTCTGGCACTTCCAGGGCGTGTTCGTCCTGTCTTTGTCCACCTGGAGACATTGTCGACACTGCCTTTTGTAGCCTTCTGCCTTGGGTCTGTGACCCCGCCATAATGGCTACAGGGATGTGTGGGGTTGCTCTGCTTTGAGGCACTCCAGGCTGTCCACACCACAGAGCTGACATGAGTTCGATCAGGAAGTCCTTGTGTGTCATGGGTGGGACATTTGTGGCACTGCTGAGCTCCCTGTGAATCAGCCAGCAGTTTGTGGTCCCGATGTCCAGGAGATGAAGACACAGTCTAGTACCAGCGCGCAGTCTTCTTGTGAACCGAGTAGTACTGTATCAGCTGGTCAGAGAGGTCCACACCACCCATGAGCTTATTGTAAGCAAGTACGGATGTGGGACAGAATGTCCCTCACTACCCAGCGTCCTTCTTCACCCTTCACTTGTCTCTGCGGTCTCACCAGAAGTCGCGGGGTGGATGTTAGAGCAGACCGACACTTCACGCGTGTCCGTCCACTTGATGAAAACCAGGCTGTCCTCTCTGATCCACCTCACAGGTCCACGTGGAGACTTGGACAACCTCTGGGCACCCCTCGCCGGTTCTCCCTGTCTGTACCACCAGCACCAAACTTCATGCTCCCCGGGTCGATGAACAGTTTAGGACTGGTGTAAAAGTTGTCCGTATAAACATGGTACCCAGTGCCAAGACAAGCTGGCTGCCCCAGACCCGTTACTACGTCCTACGACAGCCCGTTTTCTCTCACATCCTCCCTATCACCAGTGTAGACTCTGAACGTGACGGTGTAGCCGCTGGCTGACTGCCAGGACAAATAACTTCAGCCCCCATTTAGTTGGTTTGTCCTTCATGTACGGAGTCAGACCTGTTTAGTGGCGACCATCCTCTCATCAATCGACAGCTCCCTCTGGGTGGTAGGATGCCTGGCAGGCGGTCAGGATGTCGTCATAAAGCGGTCTACAGCTCGTCGTACCGGCTGTTCCCTTCTGTCTGTCGTTGTGTACGTCCTCATCAGGATGTGAATGTTCCAAAAGTCCCTCGACTTGCCTTTAGCTGGAAGATTCACTGACAAAACGTGATTTTGCTTCCAGTAATCCTGAATACTTGGCAGGGAGACAACCGACATGTAAATCAGGAGACCAGAGATCTTGTGCAGATCCTCTACCCGTTCGTCAGTCCAGGGGTAGTTCATGGCTGAGGTTTTAGCAGCATTTTATTTGTGTTGCTGCAGGTTTTCTTCACTGTTTCAGTGGCAAAAAACAGCATGAGTGAGTGGGGGGAGTCAGTGTTGACCTGCACGCCTGGTGGTCTCCTGGGCGTGGATCTGCTCAACATCCACCTCCATGGCTCAGAGGGGACCTGGTCCTCCGCTGGCCCTGCCACCTGTAGGAAAAACTCAATAAATACATATAATTATAAATAATAAATGCATCACTGTGTATCACGCGAGTTTGAGTCTTCGTCCTCCTGTACGATGAACGATGGATCACCGACTTCATCGTCGTCGTCCAAGTCGTAAAACTCAGAGTCTGAGTCTGGAACTTCCAGACGTGGGTCGGGAAGATCCGGGAAATCAGCCTGCAGCTGATCAAACAACGAGAGCCTGGACTACGTTCAGACGCCTCGCCATCACGCACAAACGTCGCTACTCACTCTAAAATTCACGCACTCCAAAAGACGCACAAACGCTGTAAAGAATCATAATGATCGCTGGCTCACGCCACTACTCTCTGCTCTGTTCTGCCTACTCTGTGACGACTTCACGGGAAATGTTTGTTTTCATAGTGGCTCTTCTTCTTCTGTTTTCTACCATGTCAAACATGCAGTTCAGAGTTGCTTGAGCGCCTTCACGCAGGCTGTGGCGCAGAAAAACATGTCCCGCGTGCGCTCAGCAACAAAACACACGTAGTTTTGTAATTGGATGATGTGGTTGACCTTTCAGCCAATGGGACAAGCTTTGTCTGTCATTTCTACCCGACTACTTCTCATAGCGAGAGCGCTCCGTTTTCGTAGAAGCGCTCGCCACTCGCAGAAACACAAAGTGTGCCAGTGCCTCTATGGTTTATTTATCAAAAATGTACTTTTACTTTGATAAACATGTTGAAACACAACTGTTACTTAGTTTTAAGTTCCCTTTGTCGACACAAGTTGAAACCATGACATAGGTCATGAGTAGGGCGGGGCTTAGAGCCCGGCGCAGGCATCAATGTCTGTTTTTGCTCTCTCAATGGAATTAGAGTAATTTCTTGAGCTATATTCTATAGAAAACCACTGTATGATGACTGTCACAACCACAATAACTGTTCATGTCATTAATACGAAGTATAGATTTGTAATCCTCAGAGCTACAAGGACAGCTGACGAAGGCTGAGTCGGGCTGTGGTCGGAGAAAGAAAGTCGGTCTGAGGGAAAGTGAAACTGTTCCAACAAAAATTAATCTGGAAACAGAGCACCATGAATCTAGGTGTGAGAATCCTTCCTCAGTGTAAAGGATGGACTTCTGATGTCAGTCGGATTGTTTAAACCAGCTTCAGTTATTCTGATTTCATTGACCTCTCTTTCTGGAATGAAAACACAAAGTTTCTCTAAATTCAGGGTTGATTTTATAAGCTGATAAACTACTTTCTAGAAGGATTAAAACTTTATGATTTACCATATTATTGATTTCCACCACTAAAGTGTCATTGTCCCAATGAAAAGGAACTAGGTTGGATTCTCTAGTTCCAGTGTGTTTCTCTCTCTCCCTGCTCTAGTAAACACAGAACACCTGTTCTGCGTTTCCTAATCACCCAGCTGCCTTTAATGACTCGTTAGAGCGTCTCTAAGGTCCCAGGTTTCTGCTGTCTGTTGGTCAGACGTAGTCCGGGTCCTGGTTTTAGCTGTTGCTGCAACATTTATGTGTTAAATTACAAAGATTTTGGTAAAAACACAAACTGCTTGTGACCTAATTTAAATCCATTTCACTCCTTAAACCATTAAGAAACCCTGCTTAAAACCAGCAGTTGCACTCTTCAGTCCCAGAAGGACGAGGGTTAATCAGGTGGAGCGCTTCAGTGTTTTAGTTCATCGCCAGTCCGACTACCACCTCTGTAGACCGGCTGCTAGCCTCACACGGTCCAGGTGGACTCTCCTGATTGGCTCTCCCTCAATGCCTTTTGGTCAATCAACTTTTTACAAATTTCTACGTGAAAAATTCAAAACCACAAAGTCTGAGTCTGGTTCAGACGGCAGAGAGGGGGAGGGGACAAAGACTAATAACTAAACAAGACGCTGAGCTGTCAAGTTAAAACACAGGAGGAGTGACTAACGCTGAGCTACACGAGGTGGAAGGGAGGATGTAAAGGAGACGGAGTTAAAACCAGGGATAAAACAGGACAGCCTGAAGGACAGAATCCACCACGTGTCCCTTTCCCTCACTAGAGTAACGAACCACAAGCCCCAGATATTCACAGACACTGACGTCTGTCCTGTCATGAAGCAGACGTCTGTAGTTATCACCAACATCAGACACCAGCCCTTTTCTGTAATATGGAGCCAAAACACCAGGGATCATCTCGGTGCTTTTGGGGCGATGCATCCTAAAGTTCTGGGCTATGCACAGGTTTTATTGATTTAAAACATGAAAAAACAGCCAAAACAGACTCTTATGTCTCATTTCTAAACCAAAACCGCTGTAAGTTTTGATTTTCACACCAGAGGAAAATGATCCACTGAACAGGATCTCATTATGCCAATTCACAATCCATTTAGAACAAAATCTTCAAACCTCTTCAGTTTTCTGGTCTTCACTGGAACCCAAGCCCCCCCAGACCTGAAGTCCAGACATTTAAAAAGCAGATTAGAGTACTGCTTGCTTTGAAATGTATGGGTTTAATTGATTTAATAAAAATCCGAGCATTCATGGTTTAAATCAAAGCCACATTACCTCTACCACCTCCCCTTCTACCGACACCACCCGGGACACTCCATGGCCTCGATGATTGAGACTTGTGGGGCATGTGGTGGATTTAGTACCTCAATGGTTTGTTGCTTCAGTTCTTCTGAGAGCGGTAAGTCCGCTGCCCCAAAGCATTCTGTTGAGTTTGATGCCAGGTCAGATGGGGCTGCTGCCACATTGCGGGTGTAGTTTCTCAATATGTAACTTTTTTTCAGCGCTAATTTTTGCGACTGCTTCCTGGTAGATTGTGATTTTGGCGCTGTAACTCCATCGGTTACTGCCGCTGTGGCGTTATTCCTAGCCACTAAAGGCCGTGCAGAGGAGCCTTCAAAGGTCCACTGCCCCACCTTTTGTTCCACCACCTTCAGTACCTTCACATGAAGGGCTGGTGGCCTGCTATACGGTGTGTCCAGTTGATCATGTAAAGCCCTGTGCAACATTCTGAAACAGAAGGGGAAAATAATTCATCCCCTTTATCTTATTGAGCTTTTGTAATTAAAATATTACACACTAACTCCCAAACCGCTGTGGGGCTTTGGCTTCTGCTAGGCCCCGGTGTAGCTGGTCTGGGTGGCCGGCGCTCCAGAACTCGAGATGTGACCAATTAATAGTCTCCAACTCTGATTCTTTAACACAGAAAATATTGACCGCACAGTCAGTAACACGTGACACTGTTAGCCAAATGAGCTAACCATGTTGTTATGGCGTGCACAGTAAAATAAAACGACACCACCACTACAACTCGACTGAGTCCGGTACAGACTATTTTAAATGATATTTAACAACAATCTGTCGGATAAGTGCTCACTCACCGTTTTCGGCCGCAACACTGGCGATGCGAGCCGTGTCGACGCCACAGGCTCGCCCGTTGCTCGCCGGCCGTTCACCATAAATGGCGTCCATCTCGTCGAACCACTTCCAGTGGCGGCGGTCGGAGCCACTGCGGCCGTTGTGGTCTTTCGCTGCCCTGTATTCGAACTTCAGCTTCTCGCGGTGCGCTGGAACCCCAGACTGGCCGTGGTAGCTGCCAGCTCCTGAAATATCTTTTTAAATTGCGGACCATGCCGTCCAGTTCCCGCTGGATGCGCTCATCCGCCAGCAGGGAGAGGAAGGTCTTCACCTCGTCGTTAGTCCAGGGT
>SSNR01000233.1:1000407-1012419 GCA_006937965.1 Callopanchax toddi
CTTCTGATGAACAACTGACTCTGATAAAGGGATTCATCTTCTGCTGGTCCTCCACATCAACGCCATGACTACAAAAGGAGTCTGTAGCTGCAGGAGAGCCTGGTGGGCTGAGAGGAATGAATCCAAGCGTTAGTTGTTCAGGTGACCTCTGTCTCTCTTTGTTTGGATTTAGAAAGACGGACATACAGAAAATGACAACGAATGACTATCTGTATTTACTGTAAGCCAGAAAGGTGGGACTAGCGCCTAGGACTAGGACCGCCATCCCCGTGGGAGTCACTGTGTGGTGGCAAATACTGGGGACAATTAAACGCCTCCTTTGGGGATTTGTGTGGGTGCGTGTGCGCGCAGGAGCACGCACGGGACACGGCGGAGAGGGAGGCTTTGGTTCCCCAGAACCAGGGGTGGACCCTCGGGTTTATCATTTCATCTTTTATCATCTTAACCCATGCTTGTTATTTAATCGTTATTAGCTGTTTTCTTTTATTCCAGGCTGTAGTTAGCCGACTTGGACCCTGGTAAGCCTCAGCCTGCTTTATTCTAATCCATCTATTTTACTCATTGTAATAGTAATAAAAGCATGTTATTTCCTTGAACCACGTCTCCTGCCTTATTCGTAGGATTGAATCTGTGTTTTTATTTCCTGGGGTGCAACTCCCCAGGTGGCGTTGCCCTACCGCTCGTGTCACTACACTAAGAAGACAGAACAGTGGTTAGGTCGTGTTGAGGAGGGATGAGATCATACTTACTGTCCAGGAGTTGGCCTGATAGCGTTATAGGGTCTTATCATCCTGGCGATGGGTGTGTGTGGACCAGAGACGAGGAGTAGAGACACCATATCCGGTCAGAGCGTTGGACGGCGTGCAGGCAGGTGACTGCAGAGGACCAGGAAGCTGCGGAGGATGAACGTGGATCTGGAGAGTTGTCTGGGCTGGGGTAGTGGTCATGTTTGGAGGAGTCTGGATTTCGGTGTGGGAGCCTATGTGAGCACATAACCTGAGGGGAACAGCGGATACAAGGAAGGACAGCAACAACAAAAAGGCCAATAAAACATGGGAGAGACTTCACTGTAGAAACAGAAAGGCAAAAAGCTCCATTAGCTCTAGGTAATTAGCTCAAGAGGCTTGACTCTACCACAAATGTTGATCATCAGGAACGGTCTGAACATCCACCAGCTCCTTCAGTTCCCAGCAACAGATTTCAGACCGGTCTGGAGTCCGCAGCACGACATCCATGCCTTCCAGCCGAGACCACAATAAAACATGGCAGATGCAGAAACTGGCGCATTTTACAATTCAACCTACTTTTTAAAAATGTCTTCCTGCATGGATGTTACAGTCAAGTCACATGGTCAATGTTGTCATTTCAGCGTTTGCTCCAGCTGAGAGCTCTGTGCTCCAGCTGCTGCAGCTCATCACCCACATGGACACGAAGGATGGCGTTAAATACAGAATCAGTTAGAATGCAGACTAATCCGCCCTGCACACTACTACTACTACTACTACTACTACTACTACTACTACTACATCCCGACAGTTTCCATTACATTCGTCGTGTGCTCGTTGACATACCTTCTTCTTCTTCTTCTTCTTCTAATGATTTCAGGCAGACTGGACGCCAGATGGCGTGTTGCTGCCTTTAGCTGGTAACCTTCACTAAAATCCTATCAAAAAACCAAACCTATAAACTTTCCTCGTTTGTGTTGATGTCCTGTAAGTTTCATGAACCAAGTCTTTGTTCTACGATGATGTAAACTGGTCCAACTTTGTTCATCAACCTCCTCCGCTTTAATCGAAAACCCACGCGAGGGGTGGGNGGCTCCCGGTGAAGGAGACACGCCTCACGTCTCCTGAACGCGCGCTTCACCTGGAGCCGCGGCTCCCAGTCCGGGTGAAGGATCGGGTCGGATCCGGGAGCCGCTCCAGGTGAAGCGAGCGTTCGGGAGACAGGAGCCGCGCCTCCTTCAGCTAGACCGGGGGAGCGGGTCCTGCTGCAGGTCCGGACTCCGGAAAGATCCGGGCCAGGATCAGAGTCTGCCATTTGGTAATGCCTGTACATCTCCTAGACCCAGAGACCCAATTTAGATTAACGGCGTTATTTTTTTTATCGCGCGATAACAGTTTCGCGTTAACGCAGCGCGTTAACGGCCCAGCACTAGTTCAGATATAAACACCTAGGTTCTGTTCCATTCCAGACCAAGCAGTGCTAGATGTAAATGGGCCATAAAACTGCTTCAGAAGAGAAGTGGGAATCGGGTCTAGAACCCATGTGGTGGGTCTCACTGAGGAGAGAACTTTATCAAGACTCTCAGCTCCCACCAGGACAAAGCTGTCCAGTGTGTCCTCTGGTAGAGACTCGGTGATCTAAAACATGGCGTCTACCTTCCTCCTGAAGTGGTCTGCAGACTCCTCACCGAGGGTCTGAGGAGGGTTCTGACACGCAGTAGGAGCACGGTTAAAAGTTTTGATTGACAATAGAATTTTGGGGTTGTGTTTATGGTCTGAGATGATTTTAGGGAAGTATGCATTCCTTGAGTTCCTTACTGCATTATTGTACGATCTGATGATTAAGTAAGTACTGGTAAGTAAATTTTACTTATAGCACCTTTTCACAGAAACGAATCACAAAGTGCTTGATGATTTTATTCTTTCTCCATTTCCTCTCTGCCGCCCTGCAGTTCCTCTTTAGTTCTTCGTTTCTCCACGGTGCTTCACGTTTTAACTTTTAGTGGGGCGAGCAGGTCGAGAGTGGATTGAAGCCGACTGTTAATCACAGGGGGCGGGTCAACCAATAGGAGGAGTCCTTCTAGAAAACCACTTCAGGGTCAGATGACCGTTCTCACAGAGACCTCCTGTTGGCTCAAACTAGTGATGTTAAAACACACACCGTAGTGGTCAGACAGCCAGAGGACATATAGAAACTCCACTGATAAGGGCTCTAACAGGTTATCCACATGGAGATTAAACCCCCAGCTAAAACGAGCTCTTCAAAAGAGTTAAAGTGTAAAAACTCTGAACATTCCTGAATAAAAAGCGTGCTCTTTATAGGAGGGCTATAAACAGTGACACGTACAACCTGAGGAGTGTTAAAGACAGCAGCAGGATATTCAGACGTGGTAAAATGATCAGATAAAACGGGTTTGTCAGAAAGCGTTGGTGAACTGATAAAAGCTGTACCGCCTCCCCTGTTGCTACTTCTAGTGGAATAACTGAAGTTAAAATGAGGAGGGAGGCCTCTGAGAACTGCACTCTGACACGTTCCTGTTCAGAAGAAACAGGACGATGGTCTAAAATCAGGTCGTCGACCAGCAGAGAGCGAACNTTTCAAAGAGCCGTCGTGACTGGAGGTGGAGCGGCTGTACGGTTCAGGTGAAGTGGGACTTTCCTGAAAGTGATGTTTCTGGTTCAGTGACGAGTTTCCACTGAAGGAGATGAACTTTGACCCCAGACCAGGTCCAGGATGTGGCCGTATAGTCTTGATTGTGTTTGGCGTTTTCTCCCCGTCACCACGTGTTGGTGCGTGGAGCTCAGAACACACACTGGTTTTTGTCAGAGCATAAATGTCAGCTGGAGGTGGAAGTTCACGCAGACGCAGTTTAAAAAAATATCCAAACGGTCAAACAAGTCCAACTTCAAAAACAGGGAAAGGCACTCTGGAGTAAGTGAGTAAAACTTTATTTATTTATAGAGCGCCTCAAGGTAAAATCACAAAGTGCAAAGAAAGCATCGAATGCCCTCCATCAAAGTTGCCATGACCGTGGCATTGCTCTGTAAGTGTTGACCAGACCTCCTGATCCTGGCTCTCTGAGGACCTCCATCCAGACGTTTCTCCAGAACCTCTGTCCTCTCTGAGGCAGCTCGTCTCCTCGTCTCAGTCCTCCTTGGCACTGCTCTTGATCTGTGCTGTACTGCTTCTGATGAACAACTGACTCTGATAAAGGGATTCATCTTCTGCTGGTCCTCCACATCAACGCCATGACTACAAAAGGAGTCTGTAGTAGTACTAGATGGTGTACTACTACTACTACTACTACATCCCGACAGTGTCCATTACATTCGTCGTGTGCTCGTTGACATACCTTCTTCTTCTAATGATTTCAGGCAGACTGGACGCCAGATGGCGTGTTGCTGCCTTTAGCTGGTAACCTTCACTAAAATCCTATCAAAAAACCAAACCTATAAACTTTCCTCGTTTGTGTTGATGTCCTGTAAGTTTCATGAACCAAGTCTTTGTTCTACGATGATGTAAACTGGTCCAACTTTGTTCATCAACCTCCTCCGCTTTAATCGAAAACCCACGCGAGGGGTGGTGGTGGGGGGGGGTATTCTTCTTCTTCGATTACTTTGAGGATCGTAAACGACGTAGTTGTGCTTTACTGCCCCCACCTGGCAGGGCTCTCCAACTTCACTGAAGGTTTTAAATCCAGCGTTAGATCTAAGATTCCTTCCATCTACACCATGGTCGTTACTCAAATAATATTCTATCCCAAAATAATGATGGATACACATTACTAATTTATAGGAAAACCCCACAGACAATGGCTAAATTAGAATATAGCAGAAGACATTCCAATTGAAGGAAATAAGGTAAAGTGTTATGAACTCTAAGGCAACATCCTGCTAATCCACAAACGCCAAACCGTTAAAGCTGGAGTCACGGTCAAAGTTTTCTACAAGCTGGAGGCTAATGTTCTTAGACATTCAGCCTCTACATTAATGCATGTGGTGGACGTTCTATGGACGGACAGAGGACCAGGTCCAACGTTAAACACAAACATTCTCCTCAAAACAGACATGAGACCTCATCAGGAGACCAAAATATAAAGAGGTCTCCATCAGTCACAGCAGCTGATGGACATGATGAACTACATGTACTATTTTTATTAGAAACACATCAACCTTTTTAATATTAACAACAAAACCACACCTAACACCAAAACGACTGTCTGTCTGAACACATGAAATTCTATTAATACAAAGCACTACATCAAAAAAGGATTCTATGGGTCTCTTGCCTGGAGTGCTACAACTTTACATAAATGGATACATTATAAAACGTCTTCAGTGTCTAAAATGAAATCAAAAACTTGTCCAAAACAATACACTATTTGGACTGACTGAAAATCAAAACACTTGTCCAATAGCCTATTGTTTTAGGGATGTGTCCAAGTAGACACTTCCAGTGGACAGAAGACATCGACGAGGGATATATTGACTTATTTTGGCCCAAACGGAGCCCCATATTAAACGTGGTGAGGAATGTTGTAAGGTGTGTAATTATGAGTTTAGAGGAGAGCTGGAGTCTTTTATTACACTCTGATGGAGTTATTTTAGTCTAGAGTTACTTTAGTTGCTAAAGAAAATGTAGATTAATTTGGTTATTAAACTTATCAAGAGGCCACCCAGTATCAGAATGTGGTTTCAGCAGACTGTCCAAGTCCGGTGGATCTGGACAGCTCTGGTGGTCTCGACCTGCTGAAGTGGTCTTTCCCCAGACACAGGAAGGGGGGGGGGGGGTCCTGGATCAGTAAGAACCATTTCTGGCGTGCTGGGAGCATGCTAGCAATCGGCACGTCTCTCTCCGGGGAGGAAAGCTGAGACCGTGGGGCTGGACCCACTCAGGCCAGGCTTCGACTAACGTCGACATACCAACTGAATTAGTTTGATACTCGGTTATCTTGGGTTAACCAATCAGACATTGGATAGTCTTAGATGACTACTGAGGAGTGTCTTAACAAGATAACAGCTCCAGTCCCTTTTAAACTCAAAGTGTTTAACTTAATAAAAAGGATTAAAGTAAATACTTGTCATTTTAAATGATTTACCTTTAGAGTAAATCAGAGTAGAAGGTGTAAATAATGACTTAAGGATTTAACACTGAGTGAACGACCTGGAGTGTTCACCGGGTGAAGAAGAGACTAAAGTGATTACAGTTTTATATCAGCCTGTGGTTTTAAGGAAAGAGACATCTTTAAGACGGTTTGATTATGAAGCTAGTGTCCAGTGGACTGTCAGCTGATTGGATCATCCTTTATCTGTGGAAGCTGTTTTGAGTTATGGACGGAGAGAGTTAACACACGGATGACAAATGACCCAGTTTACCAGTCAGAGAAGTGAAGAAGTTTGTGTGGAACGAAAAGGGTCAAAGGTCAGCGACCCTTGATGATCCGTAACGCCACATCTGACGGATACGGAACGGCTCCCTTCTCCTCTCCCTCACGGCGCCCACCACAAGGGGGGGGGGGGCACGTGGTCGCTCCGGTGACAGCAGAACCACCCATGCAGCTCCGTCGGGCAAGGCTGGACTCCTACGTAGGACCGGGGGCAACAGAGATACAGACCGCCATGACGAGCGTCTCCCTGGGGGACGCGTGGTCCGCCCCGTGTCCGGAAACCACAGCTTCTAACTCCTTGGACAAACCACAGACCTACGTGCCTCACGCTTAGTGAAGAGAGCCTTAAGTATTGCCTGGAGTGAAATTCCCCAGGTGCCATTGTTGGTAGGTTTTTAAATAAAAATGCAGCTCTAAATGGCGCCCTCTTCATGCCCCATCTCTTCATCGTCACTCAGTGCGTTTACATGCATTTTTAAAAAACTACTTCAATCTATTTAAGGCAATAATTTGTGTTTCTAAACTACAAAGGAGACTGCAAACCAAGACGACTATAATAATGTATCAGTTTTATATAGCGCTTTTCCAGGTCACTCAAAGACGCTTTACAGAGTTGCATCATTCATTCACACAGTCATTCTCACCGGTGGTGGTGAACTACGACAGACGTCTGTAGCCACAGCTGCCCTGGGGCAGACTGACAGAAGAGAGGCTGCCATTCTGACCATCGGCCCTTCTGACCACCACCAACATTCACACACAGTCACACTCACAGTCACACAGTAAGGTGGGTGAAGTGTCTTGCCCAAGGACACAACGACAATCTAACCCAGCCAGAGCTGGGGATTGAACCGGTGACCCTCTGGTTACCAGACCGGCCACTCTCCCAACTGAGCTAGTGCCGCCCCGTGGCTATAGATCAAAAAGAAAGACTTGATGCACATCGAGGTGGAGTATTGGAAAGGTGTCGTATTTGTCCCTTAGCAGAACGCTACCGGGCTTTAAGAGGCACTGAGTGAGCTGTCTGACCCTCACAGTGGGAACTGTCTGGCACAAGTTGAACTGATGCAGTTTGATTCTGTTGTGAGTGAACGCATAAGGAGGATACACAAAGCAAAGCGCTACGAGGAGAGTATGTCACGGGGGCCCCAGAGGTCTTGACCAGGACCCCGAGGGCCTAAACCAGGGGGGAGCAGCAACTCAAGAACCCATGAGCACAGACACCAGCTCAGAGGAAATAAATGATTGTTGATTTCTCTGTAAAAGAACTAAAAAAGTTACAATAAAATTAGATTAAAAAAAAAAAGTAATTAAAACCTTTTAAAAAACAGGAACAAGTCCCAGGGCAGGCCTCTCCCCTCCAGCCACGGGGGCCGTCCCCCCTCCAGCCACGGGGGCCGTCCCCCCTCCAGCCACGGGGGCCGTCCCCCCTCCAGCCACGGGGGGCCAGGGATGCCTCCTGGCCTCCCTCCTCTCCACCTCCGTCCCGTGCCTCTGTCCTGTGTCTGTCCTTCCTCTCTTGTCCTTTCTTCTGTGGCACCTAAATAGGCCTCCTGCTGGCCACGCCCACCTCTCCACAGGTGACAGTCATCAATGTTAAAAAGGTCATTCCACACAGTGATCCAAATAATTAAAACAATGTTCAAAACAGTATAAAAACATGCCAAAATAAAATATAAAAACAGGAATAAAATCATGCAAATAAAAACCAAACAAATTCTCACTGTGTGACAAGTACACAAGGCAAAGTACTCCGCTGTTATTGAGGAGTACACTCCTGATATCAGCCATAAGGAACAGCTTTCTAGAGTTTTGAGAATTCCTGGGTTTCACATGACGCAGCGTTGACGTCACCAAATGCAGATGGGGGTCAGGAAGTAACCGCCGCTGCACAGAACCCTATTGTCTCTGCTGAGTCGGCTTCAAAATGCTAAAATTCTGTGCAGTCTACGGTTGTTGCAACCGGTCTAATCGGGAGAAAGACAAACGATTTTTTCGTGTACCGAAAGTCGTGTGCCACAAAGGTCCTAATTTCCAAAAACTAACTGAAAGAAGACGACAGAAGTGGATCAGTAATCTCCGGCTAAAAACAAGAGGCGCAGAAACGGATCATGCTAGAGTTTGCAGCGATCACTTTCTAAGGGTTTACTAAATGTTCTAGTATTTTTTGTAAACATTTACTTATAAACATATCTACAGAAATGACAGGTAAACAAGTTTGACTTTGTTTTTAGATGTCCTAATGTAATTCTACCGCAAATAGCTTTGAGAGTGCTAATGTTGTTAGCAGTTAGCCTAGCGTTGTAACGTGGCGTTTATGTTTAGGTTGTCCTAGTGCACCAGCAGATGTGAATTCTGAAGACTGGGCCCCTACTCTTAACCTGGGTTACCTAAAGTGTAACGAGAGGACACAAACGGAAGCATGACGTCAGCGGGAGGAAGGAGCCAGGGCACGGGAGCAGCCCTGCACCGTGACTGAGGAGGACGAGGCAGCAAACTTGGATGACGTTCTTTTTGATGAAGGCTCAGCAATCTCAGATGTTAACATTTCCAAAGGTAAATACAGCTTTATGTATTTTTAAACTTAATATGCTAAACAACAATATTAATAGTTACACTGATGAAATGTTTGCAGACGCTGCGTGCCGGACAGATCTGACAATGGTCGACCTCACAAGGCTGGAGGATGCTGTCAAGGGCTACACGTCTGAGATCTGTGGCCTTAGGGGAAAACTTCAGGACACCAAATTCACTCCAGAAACCTTCCAGGACAGTGATAAAACAAAGTTTTACACTGGATCGCCCAATTTTTTAGTTTTGATGCAAATTTTTCAGCTCTGTGAACAATACATCACAGTATCATCATTATCTGCTCTGCCCAAGTTTGAGCAATTCATTATGGTCCTTATGCGTCTCAGATTAAATCTGCAACTCCAAGACCTTGCTTACAGATTTAACGTTTCAACAGCCACTGTGTCTCGAATGTGGCTGAAGATGATTCATGTTCTCCATGAAAGACTAGAATTCCTAATAGAGTGGCCTGAGCGAGAGGTGTTGCAGTCAACCATGCAGTGATATTGGACTGTTTTGAAGTATTTATTGAAAAACCTACCCACTTTTTAGCAAGAGCACAAACTTGGTCCAATTATAAGCGCCACAACACGATAAAATTCCTTATTGGTATTGCTCCTCAGGGTTATGTCACTTATAATGGGGAGGGAGGACCAGTGACAAACAAATAACAGAGGAGTGTGGTATCTTGAACAAACTGTTACCCGGAGATGTTGTACTTGCAGATCGGGGTTTCACTGTTGAAGACAGTGTAGGTTTTTTCTGTGCTTCTTTAAAGACGCCTGCTTTTACAAAAGGGAAAAAGCAGCTGTCTGCTTATGAGGTTGAACAAACAAGGAAACTTGCAAGTGTTCGCATTCATGTAGAAAGAGTAATCGGCTTAGTTAGGAGAAAATATCAAATTTTGCAGAGTAGGGCCATGCCTATTGAGCACATGGCTTCCAAATCAACTGACTCTCTTGCATTGGTTGACAAAATTGCTGTAATTTGCTGTGCAGAGTCGATTGTCCCTCTGGAGTAATGTTAATGGAATTCCTTTTTGGAACATGTTTAAAGTTGTACTTATTCAAAGTGAATTTCTAATCATTTGTAACTGTTATTCTTGACAGTGTATTACTGCATATATTTGTACATATCATTAGAAAAGACAATAGACTTCTCAAATTACTTTGATTTTAATGTTTTTCAAATAACTTTGTAAACACCAGCAGCCATTGTTGATATTTGTCAATAGATGACATGAAAGGATTTTGTAACAATGCTATTGATTGAAATAAATGCAGTACTTTTATATAGTCGATTCATATGGTGACATTTAAGTACAAGGTTTATATATGCTGCTAATTAAAATATTTAAGAATACCCTTGAAAATGTGCAATGTACCGTAATCTCAGATACTGGTTAAGTATAACTACTAGTAGTCCTCAGCAGAGGACAGCATTTCAGGAGTGGGATAAGTAATGTAGTCAGCTACAGATGTAGCTGAGTTAAGTCAAGGTAGTGACAACTTTTCACCCATCTATCTGTGGGGATGGTGGTAAGCAGAACAACTGGTTTTATCAAACAAAATCCAATAAATTTACCTTATAATTTTACAGTCAAACAAAATAATAATTTTCATTCTTAGATTTGATTGACTAGTTATTCACGTGTGAATTTCTGTCCCAATATTTCAGGCAGAAGGCAGTTTCTAAAGTACTGCTGAACTTTGGGGATTGCGGTCTCCCAAAGCTGGACATCTGGCAGGATTCTTTCTACATACAGATCATTTTTGTTCCAAACAACAAAATCACAATACTGCATATCTGCAATGTGAAGCTGAGCCTGGACTTGATGATGATAGGGATGGTTCCTGTCAAGTTGCACAGCATCTCCTTCCTTGATGAGACAAAAGCCAGGCTGTCCAGCACACGTCCTCAGACTGTCCTCATGCTGTTTGCTCTGTGGACACTAAAGGATAAGACAATATAAATTAGAGATGGAAAAAGATAGATAAATACTTTCTAACTGAAAACAAAGCAAGAGTGTCCTACAAAAAGTCAAAAGCTTTTACTCTTTTATAATTGTTACTTTTTTAATCTATTTTAACTTGAATGAGTTTTGGGGTTTTACAAATCCTGTATGTGCTTTGAGAGCTAAGCACAATAAAAGTAAAATGTATTATTATTAAAATAGAAATCTATCAAGAGCCAGTTACATGTGTAAAGTTACACAAACAATATATTCTACAGATGTGAAGACAAAAATCCTAGCTGTAACATCAACACTGAGGTGCTCAGTCTGCAGAGACAAATATCGATTTAGAATTTTTTTTTTACCTTGATTTCACTCACCCCCCCCGATTCCATGACAGTCACATGAAACGACTCCATCTGCTGAGGCTCCCATGTATGGCCATAACCACAGTCCACTGTCCATACAGGTAAACCCTTCATGGACCATACTTTGCTGTTGTTCATACTGTTTTCTGGCAGTTGCTTCAAAATTACAGCCATATCTGAAATATATAAGAGTAAATTGTAAAAGCCAAACATATTAAATGTCACATTTTTTATGGTGCACTTTTTTATGGAACTATACCCCTGCCTGAAATAAAACTTCATTAAAATACCAGTGACTGCAAAAGTTGCTTCCCCTTACATTACCCTAAGAAATACCTTATTGCTGCTGTAGCTAGCTTTTGTGTTTCTGGGTAGCATATGGACTGGATCAGAGCTCTGGATGGTCTTTCTTGACTGCTTTGTAAAACTTGTTTAAGTTTACTCTTCCTGCTCTTTGGCTGAACCAGATGGTTGATGAGCTCTGGGCCCTGGTCTCCTCCTCTACTGCTTTCACCTGTGATTCGCTGAGGTCGTCGAAACAAAAATCACTGCATGCTGCCTGTAGTTGTACTGGAGATAACTGCACAGTCTCTGGTGTTCGGTATGCAAGAAGAGACTTCGGTAACAAGGAGACAGACTTCGGGACAAACTCTGTAATATGGTGCCCTGGACATCAAGGCAGCACTTCTTGGCATGTTTTTTTGTAAGTCCTCAAAAAACTGCTTATACGTCTGAGAATCTCTCCCTACTTTTGGACAGTTGATGACTTGTTTGGTGCTACTTTCAGCTGTCTTGCCTGCAGAGGTGGCCAAAAAGAACAGATACTGTACTGAAATGCTAAATTTAAATCATAAACAATGCATCTTTTGCCTACTGTCTATTTACGGAACACAACCAATTTACAGACCTGTCTTCCCAGTAATAGCGTCATCTAGTCTCCTCTTCTGTGATCTTGCTGAGGCAAAATCTATTTTTGCAACAGGTGCAGCTGGTATCTGAAGTTATGA
>SSNR01000233.1:1033718-1046799 GCA_006937965.1 Callopanchax toddi
ATAAGAGACAGAGTAACGGTAGCTCCTCGTTAAAAGTGGCGAGGGTTGCTATCTAGTAACGGTTCTAGTAGCTCGTCTGTTGGACCTTCCAGGACACTTTCTGACTCTTTGTAGATCCACCTGCTCCTTCTGTTGAGACAGGATACAGATGCATTAAAAAGCCTAACACATAAAACAAAGTCCATTTCAAGACGCTATTCAGTAAAAATTACTTTGTGTTTTTACTGTTAACTCTTATTGGTGTTGAATCCACCAACAACCTAAACCTGCATCCAGCCCCAGGGTGGTTCTAGGGATGATCCGATCACGTGATTGTTGGACTGCTCGGTATCGGACGTCACCTCCCGATCTGGACTCCGGTTTCCTCTTGTAGTGAGTAGGGGTCAAACGACTGTCCTCGTTCACTTTTCCCAGTTCTACCAGTCTGAAGCTGTTCAGGAAGACAAATCCCACCAGTTGTAGTTTAACACACCAGTTTAATATGCTTCTATAGAAGGAGAGAGGGTCTGTTCCCCAGAGGGCAGTCCTCAGAGGATGCACATTTTATCCACCTGATGACATAAAACAGGTCGGCCTAGCGACGAAAGGCGGTCTTTCTGTCGCTTTACATTTTATGATAGTATGATATGATAACAGGGATTCGGCTCCACTACCAATCAGACGGTCAGCTATCCTAGAACAATCCTGATAGGTATCTGTTACCATGGCAACTCCCTCTGCAGCAAGGCCCCGGGGAGCTTCCTCCCCCAGGCCTGTTGTAAATTCTCCCACCAAACCTGACTAGACTGAAACTCCAAAGTATCCTGCTCCACCCTGATATTTGTTCTCTGCTACAGAAGTCCTAATACTATGACAGTGAGGTCATTATATTATTGTCAATACTATGTGAGTGTGTTGTAGGAAATCCTAGTTCCCTGCAGCGTGTCGGCACCCTCTGGTCCTGCCTTCTCTGAGTTAACTTCTGTGTGTGTCTGCTTCACCTCATGAGGGTGAGGTGAGTTTTCTAAGTCTCTAAACTCTGTGTCTGCAAGGTCATCTTGTTGTTCTGTGTGCAGCACACCAAGTGCTTAGAGATCCTTCTACTGTGCATGTTTCTAACTGTGTGATGATCTATGACTGTGTCTAATAAAGCTTCATCAAAATGGTTAAACGTCACAGGTGATTTACCTGTGTGGTGATTAATACAATAAAACAGGGATTATATAGGATCTTGTTCACAACACTTCCCCCCGTCGATCTCAGGGAAACCTGAGATCGCTAACATTCGTCCGCAGCCATCAGGGAGAGAGTCTCGCGCGAAGGTCACTTCCTGAGGAGGAAAACTCCTTCACCCTCCTTACTCAGCGCCTTGGTGATGAGGCGCTCCGTCAACGCTCTCGCACAAGGAATGCAGCAGCATCCACAGCTGACCAGCAGAGCAATAAACACTGCTCCAGAAATCATCAAAGACATGACAAAATCCTTCCATTTCCCAAACATCTTTGCTAACCAGTCGTTTACCGGGGAGTCGATACCTGAATGCTCGTGCATGGTTTCAGACGGTGTTCTCAGACCCTCTAAAGCTCTTGTTACTGATCCATCAGGTGCTGTATTATTAGGCAGAAAGGTGCAACACATGTTCCCAAACATCGAACACACCCCCTCTTTCTGCCAGAATCATATCCATGCACTGCCATCAGAGACGTCGGAGCCAGCTGTTCAGACAGACCTTCAATTCCATCTCTAATCTAAGTAGATTGTAATGTACATAATTATTAATCCTGTCTACATTTTTGTTGGGGGTTGCTGGAAAAAAGTCTGAAACTACAGGGATATTCTCAAAGCCGGTTAGGATTTGATTTGCCAATTTAAATTCATGTGGAGCGCCCCGGGGCACGCCGATCGCATCGATGTATGTGGGTGAATTAGCTGTAACATCAAAACCGTGTGAACCCGTACCTGACGGCGCTCTACGACGTCGCGGGGCTGTCGGTGAGGCAGCTGAAGTGCCTGGGAGCGTGCGAGCTACCCCCCCCCCCCCCCCCCCCCACTAAAGTGAAAGGGACAGCCAGGCGTACATATGCACACGTGCCAGATGCTCCAAATGGGACCTGCACATACAGCCTGTGACCCCACAATACCAGTACAGACCAGCTCTAGCCCACGCCCCAATCACCGCATACCGAGCCCTCCTCCCCGGCTTCACCACCTGACGCCAGTCTGGATCGATGTCGCCCACAGTGACCCTGATCGACCCTGTGAAGGTGAAACAAGTAAGGTTAGCTTTTTGAGGCCTAAAGGGCGCGACCTTAGTGTGATTTGACACCGGAGGATACAGGGCAGCTAAAGTGGTACAGTTTTCAGGCGTGGCCTCACGGGTCAGTGCCAGCATAACCCCAGTGATCCTCTGGAGGCAGAGGAGCCGGTTCAGTTTACATTTGAGGTCTTCCTGAAGAGCAGGCAATACAGTTAGTCATTCTCTGGTCTTTAGCAGTCTGAGTAACCCATGCCAACCACACATTACCATCAGTGTATCCTGTGGACATAGCAATGACATCAGAAGGTTTGAGTTTAGTGTAATCTACTGAATGACCACCGGTTCCTGTTTCCCCTCAGCCGTAGGGGCGGAGCTGTCATCTGGGTAGGAAGTTGTGATGTCAGTAGGGTCAACAGAATCGATCTGAATCAAACCAAAAGGCTCTGTACCATAAACATCAACCCCAACCAGAACACCTCGGGACCCCCTGGAATGGGCCCCTCCTTCCAGCCTCCGATGGAGATGGCGATGGGATTTTGTGCCGTGGAAAAATCCCTCTGAATGGAAAACTGTTCCCAGGGTCCCCCAGGAACTCGAGGTCTCCACTTACTGCCCGTCCACCCCCTCATCTCATTCCAGCTCTTACAGAAGTCTTTACCCCCCCTGACTGTAACACACCCACACATCATACCCCTTCCATTCAGAGTGTTTACCTTGACAGTCAATGACGCTGCAGAAATCAAAAGTGTATGACCTGGTCGCCCCTTTAGGGTGTGAAATGTGCACCTCCCCATAGTAAGCCCCGCATACTGTCCCCCTGTTAGCTGCTGCCCTCCTGGGCCTGAGGTGTCTGACGGTGGGAGTAGGACCGTCTACGTGAGTGGGATTATCAGGTCTACACCTAGTCAGTGCTCCCTGACTAGGTGTTGCTGTTACCTGAGTGGATGTGTCCATCAGCTCCTGAGTCTGTGTTGTGTTTACCTGAGTGTCCTCAGAGGTCTGGTTCCCTGTAGGTGATATGCACCTCTCAAGGTGCTGATAAGGGAACTTACACTCCTCCCACAAAATCAGGTTGAACACGCCCACCCCCCAGAGCATGATTACACACCAGTTTACCTGGAGGTCTCAACACCAGGGGGCGTCTTCCTCTTTCCCTTTCCGGCTCAATAAGCATTTGATACATGTTTCTACCCCTCAGCACAACCTTCAAAGGGAGAAGTTGGTTAACAGAGATATCAGTTAATAGTGACAGCAGGCACCTGGTTCCCTTTTAAAAGGGAACCGTTATAAGCGTCCATACCTGTAAGAAGCTAGAGGTTAAAGGTGAAGTTACTTCTGATGTGTTGGGTGAGCAGACCACCTTGTTGGCGCCTCCTACTAAAAGGATTCAGGATCTCCTTTCAGCCAGTAGAGGGCGCTTTTGTCGTGGCAAATCCTCTTCCCGGCCTTGGAGCATCACCCGACTCCAACACTCCGCAGGGTCCGACAGAGGCTCGCCTCACGCCGTGACCTTTCAACACACAGAAGACTCTTCCGGCCTGCTAGGAAGCCGCAGACCGCTCTCAGCTCCGCTCACTCTGAAACCTCCTTCTGTTTCAAACCCAGCCGGGCCTGAAGCCTGCTGACCACAGCACTCTGCCTCGTGATGAGATGTTTCCCTGGTCACAGCTGACCTGAGAAACTGGTGGTGCTGGATCAGGTGCTCCTGGAAGACCGCTCTGCTGCTGGAGTGGTTGTTTCTGCAGCAGATCCTCCTGGATCTGAGTGATGGGGCGAGATGGTTCTGGAGCCTCGGCACACTGCGACCAGTGGAACCAGGTAGGGATGTCCCGATCCGATCACGTGATCGGAAATCGGCCCCGATCACGTGATTTTGGACTCGATCGGAATCGGACGTCACCTCCCGATCTGGACTCGGGTTTCCTCTACATGCGCACCGCCCCGCCAAAATAAAAGCCGCTACGCCGTCAGAAGGAAGTTTGGGTTTTTAAATATACGTTAAACCATCTAAAGCACATGGGATTTATATCTAGTCTATATGTGTGCACTTATTTTAACCATAATCAGAGTCTGGATCAGTTCCCGCCGGTCCAGGAGGAGGGAGGGGCCGGGACCGGGAGACACGCGAACTTATCCAGCAGCGACCGGGTTCGCCGCTCTCTCCACACCCACCGGGACTCGTCCTCCCCCTGAACAGAAAGCAGCCAAGCACCGACGGGAGTGCTCTGTCTGGAGGAGGCGGCGAGGCCGGCGTGGAGCGAGTCATACCCGCGCTAACTCGTTGTCCCTACGCAGCGTCTCCCTCCAGGCTCAGAGGAGATTCTGCTGAGTGCTGCAGGTACACCACGTCACAACACCCGCCCTCCGTCGGGAAATAAACTGAGCGAAGTTAAGATTTTTAAAAAGCGCTTTCTGAGGAGGAGCTTCCTGATTAAATGTCGCTCCAAAACGATTTCTCCAAATAGTCTAATGAAGAAGTTGTTCAGAGCTGCTGCAGTCAGAGGATAAAGCAGGAGGAGGAGTGAAGGAGGAGCTGATGACTTAAGAAATGATCGGGTCATTGTCGGTAAACAAGTTTGTTCTTTCTGGACAAAAAATGGACCAGAGTGTTAAAATAATGTTGACATTTCTGCACCTGAACAGCTGTAGGAAAAAAAGATTTTCCTCAAAAAGTTACTTTAACCACAAACTAATTTTGTGCACAGAGAATTATGTTTAAGTATTTAAACATATATGGATATGATAGAATATACAGATGGATGATTTATGTCTGCAGCATGACATTTTGTTTATTAGTTAAACATCGACAAAGCAGAAGCAGCTTGAAGCAGAAAGTGTGAGTCTGTCTGTGTCTGGAGGCTTTATAAAGTTGATCACAACAACGTATTAAAAAGATCGGATCGGGACTCGGGATCGGCAGATCTTCAACATCTAATGACTCGGACTCGGACTGGAGGGCAAAGAAACCTGATCGGGACGTCCCTAGAACCAGGTGTCCCCCTTTCCCCTCAGGCGGACTGCGTGCGTGGTTCTGGCGCTGACCTGATGAGGACCGGTCCACCTGGGTTCGTTCCACTTTCGTTTGATGACCTTCAGCCAGACCCAGTTGATTTCCGAGGGAGGTGTTGTTTCTGCTGACTCCCCCCGGGTGTTGACCTGAGCTCTGGATGTGAACTCTCTTACCAGAGCCTTCAGCTGGGGATGGTCCCCCTGTGGATCCTGAGGGCCTCCTGGACCAGAGATCCGCACACCAGCTGCGGGGCCAGGAAAGATTCTACCTGTCAGGAGTTAAAAGGTGTTAATCCCTTCGTCCTACTCACCGATGACCTCACTGCCATCAGAGCCACGGGTAGGGCATCCACCCAGGTGAGCCCTGTGTGGGTACAGGTCTTGCCTAACTTCTGCTTCAAGGTCCGGTTCATCCTTTCTACAGCACCCTGCGAGGCGGGATGGTCCACCGTCCCACACCTATGGGTCAACCCCAGCATCTGCTCCACTCTGCGGAGGTGCTCGTTCTTAAAATGGTGCCGTTATCTGACCTAACGACCTCGGGGATGAGGGGATGTAGTGGTTGACCAGACACTTGATCACAGTACTGCTGTCCTCCCTCCTCGCCGGCCACGCCTCTGGCCATGAGGTCAGAGCGTCGACCAGCACCAACAGGTATCTAAAACCTCCTACCTGTACTCCCATGTCCGTGTAGCCTATGACTACTTCCTGTCCTGGTCTACACCGTTCTCTGAACCTGCCCTGCTCTGGTCTAATAGCAGGTTTCACGTTGTACTCACCACACACAGAACACTCCACCAGGAAGCCTGGGATCCAGTCTCTCATGTAAGGACGCCACCAAAAACAAAGATTTGTCTCATCTGATGCTGACCTACGTGTCCCAGTCCGTGTGCTTCTCTAAAGAGTCTGTCCTTCGTGGTTGTCGGCGGTACAGGTCGTCCGTCTGGTCCTCTCCAGAGTCCGATTTTCTACAGCTCCTCTCTTTCCACACTGACTTCTCCTGAGGTGCTGCACTTCCTTGACTCTTTATCACTTCCTCTCTGCCTATCCATCCTTCCTCTTCCTCAGCTGTGACTGTCCTGCACACCATGGTGTACCCTGCTGCTCTCTTTGCTGCCTTATCTGCTTCTTCATGTCCTCTGCCTTCTGTTGTCCCCGTCTTATCATGACCTTTGCACTTTACTACTGCTACCTTCCTCGGGAGTAGCACTGCTCTTTCATGTCCCTCTCATGTGCGATGGGCTTTCCCTGAGCTGTCATGTAACCTCCTCTCTTCCACTGAGGTAACTCAGCATGGAGGGCGCCCCATCCGTATGCACCGTCTGTGAACACTGATGTCCTGTCCTTCACCCGCCTGCAGAGCTGCGACTAGAGCCCTGATCTCAGCCCTCTGAGCAGACGGCTTACCTGTAAGGGCTTCCTGCACTATGGTGTGAAATCCCTCCTCTGGGTCCTCCACCACTGCATAACCTGCTCTCAGTTCTCCTCTTCCCTCTGTCCCTGAAGCAGCGTCCGTCTGCGTAGAACCTCCTGCCTGGTGATAAGTCTCCTCTTCTCTTGGCTGTCCTGACTACCAGCTCTACAGTCGTGGAGCTGTCCTTCAGTCCCCATGTTGATGCCCTCATGTGTGAATGTGATGGGTGCTTCTAAGATTTTATTGATCCTCTGTTGTCTTAGTGATGACATTGTGAATGCTTCTGATGTGACGGATGCCATGACTCCATGTGTGGTCAGAATAGTTAACGGATGTCCCCTCACTATGTGTGTGCTGTTTGTTGAATAGCCTTAGCTATGCCTGCTGCATGTCTGGTGCACAGTGGTTGTTTTGCCTCCGCTGGATCAAATTAGACCCTAATTTACAAATAAATTCTTTAAAAATCCTACCATGTGAATCCATGCATTTTTTTTCACATTCTGTCTCTCACAGTTGAAGTGTACCTATGATGAAAATCACTGACCTCTGCCATCATTTGAAGTGGGAGAACTTGCACAATCGGTGGCTGACCAAATACTTTTTTGCCCCACTGTATGTGATCCCAGCTGCTCGAACCAGGGCCCTCAGAGGTGTGGTCAGGTTAGTGTCACCTGGCACATAAGCTCTACTGAAGTTAGTTAAGCCTAAGAATGATAACATTTCACGCACTGTTCTCGGCAACGGATGAGTGAGCACGGCTGAGCGGTGTGAGGCTGACGGGCCTGAACCTGTCCCGGAAACACGACGGCCTAGAAACGAAACCTCTGTTCTGCAGAGTTTCAATTTCTCCTTTGAGACTTTGTAGCCCTGCTCCGCCAAACACTCTAACGCCACACGGGTCGCCTGTATCCGCTGTGGGAGCAGCCAACAGGAGGTCATCGACATACTGCACCAGGGTGCAGCCTGGAGGGAGTTTTACCGAGGATAAAGAGTCTCTTAACGCGTGGTTAAAAATCCTTGTGGTAATCGAGTGTATCGATACCTGTACCCTCTAAAGGTAAACGTGAAAATGTCTCGGACCTCAGGGTCCAGGGGCAAACTGAAAAACGCATTACTCAAATCCAAACATGAAAACCACTTCTGTGTAGGATCTAGTGATGTCAGAATCGTGTACGGATTAGGGACGGGTATCAGTTTTGTGTCAATGATTGCATTAATGTCCCTCAAATCATGTGCCATGCGGTATTTACCTGTTCCATGTTTCTCCACTGGGAGAATGGGTGTGTTCCAGTAGGAGGTGGATTCTTCTAACACACCTGACTGCTCTAGGCCCCAGTTCGTTTCTGCAATCCCCTCCTCTGCTTCTTTTCTGTTTTGTTTCTGATAAATCGGACATTTAACTGAATCTTTTAACTTGAAAGTTATCGGTTTGCACTTCACCAGGCCCACGTCCGTGGGTCCCGTGGACCACAAAGCGGATGGAAGAGATTTTACATCTCCACCGCATCTGGATGATCCATCTTTTCTCTCCATGTGAGCGAGGCACCTCGCGATGTTCCATGTAGCAGATATCTGTGGAAGTCTGAGATACGATAGGTTTTAGTCGATGGTGAATAGGCAATTACTGGAACCTGAGTTATTTGCCAGTCTCTTACTGCTAGTGAACGTTTAACCATGGGACCTAAATCTTTTGCCTGAAAACTTGGGTGGAGAGCCAGTGAAATGTGTGGAGCGGACCTCTACTGCCACTCCCTCCGGAGCCACAAAGCAGTCCCCTGTATGGATCTGCCACGTCTCCCCTTCAACTTCTGCATGAAACAGCTCTGAGTACCACGTGGTCTCCTCCCGGTCGTAGAACAAGGTGACATGCAGTGGGTCGGGCGGAGGAACGTAGGGAGCCACAGACAAGATCCACGGTTTCCAGTCTGCATAAAACTTCTCAACCCCCCGGTGTGTGACATGAGAGTCCACAAGACCCCAGTAGATGTCAGCGACTTGTGGCTGCTCGTCCTGCATCGGTAAAGTCCGTGTTGGTGCCCGCAGGCCACCTCAAGTCCATCAGGAAATGCCACAGTTAACCCGTCAGGCCCACACATGATGGTTGCTCCAAGTTTGATCAGCAAGTCTCTGCCCAGTAGGTTGACTGGCACTGTCGGTGAAACCACAAAAGGATGTTGAAGCCACCGTCTCCCCAGCTGCACAGGGATAGGTGTTGTGACTGGCAGTGACATTGTAACCCCTGAGATGCCCACACACGACACTTTGTCCTCAGACAGGCACGCACTTGGTGGCACGTGGTCCACGGTTGAGTAGCACCAGTGTCCACCAAAAAAGGGAAAGAATGTCCAGCAACTGTCACTGTGAGGAGAGGTTCTGCCTTTGCCTCTCCTCGGGGGCCACTCAGTGGGGCGAGTCATTGGGAATAGTGTCCATCTGGGGCCCACTGACCAGCATCAGGGCCCGCCATCTGTGGTGTGGGGGTCAGCTGCTGGCCCGGTGCCTGATGGGGGGGCACCGGTGCCTGGTGGCGCCCAGCGTTGGCACCACCGCTCGTGCATTCCCGTGCCATGTGTCCCGGTTGGTTGCATCGCCAACACAGAAATGGAAAACGAAATGAATCCCGAGTGCTAACCCCACCCCGTCCACCACGCGGACGCCTCCCCCTGCCCCAGGTGCCCCGACCAGGAGGACCCATCGGTCCTGGAGCGCGCGGACCCCCAGCCCCAGGGTGGAGAGGTTGTGGTCCCCAACTCCCTTGTGGCTGCACCGCTGTATTAACTGTCTGCAGAGGACTCCCCACCCTTTGTGTTCTGGCTTGTTCTTTTTTCATGTTTCTTGCTGTACCGGCTTTCATCTGAGCTTCTTTTAACTGTAATTTTAGTAATTGTTCTTGAGCCTGTTGAGTTTCCTGATTACTCTTAGCTTTTTTCTAATTGTAAGTGATGAACCAGGTGCCTCTCCCACCTGGCAGCTTCAGCACCATCCAGATCTGGGTTTTCCATCATCCTAGTTTTTGCTGCCTCTGGAATCCCTTTGAGCACTGCATCCCTGTACCAACGCTGTTGAACACCCCCCCTACCAGGGTGATGACCTGTTGCGGCTGTCCATTTCTCCTTTGACTCAGTAATAAACTCAGTGGGCGCCTGTACCCCTTCCCAGGAGAATTGAGGGATCTGGGCTGTGGTAGGGCCTGGAAACCGTTCACGGATGATGTCACCTAGTGGACGAATCACGTCGATTAAAGATGTATTATCTGGATCTAAGTGTACGCCTGCAAGTGCCTCTATATCGCGTCGATCGGTTTGTGACACGCATCGGGCGATAGTCTCCCAGGGCTAATCTTTGTCCTGCTGTGAGTTTATCTAATTTAATTAACCATACATTCCCTCCTTCTGAAACGGGTGGTAAAGTGTCCGCTAAGTGTGTTACATCTCCAAGTGTGAATGGTTTGTATCGGTCTTGTCCTCCTACAACCTGAACCCAGGGGCATGCTGGATCTTGTTCCTCTTTGTCCTGTCTTTCTTTCTCTTCTCTTTCCCTCCTTTCTCTCTCTTGTCATCGTGTCCACATTTTGTCAAATATATCCGTCACTGCCTGCACTGCTGCTGGTTGCAGCCCTGTTTCCCCTTCAAAATATTCCACTGGAAAGTACTCACTGCCTACCTCGGTCTCAGCGCCCCCTGCTGGGCCCTCTTTGGCTTTCCTGATCCTGCCAGTGACTTCTGATCTGGCGCCCTCTTGGGACGGCTGCTAGGTCCTGCACCTGATTCTGGATCTACTCTCCCTCTGTTCTTAAAGCTTGCTATCTGCCTGGCTCTGTTCCTTTCTACCTGTCCTCAACATAGCGTCTCCAAATGTTGTGCTCCTTCATCCATGTCTGGGTAGAGTTCTGGGTTCCAGAACCTCCCTACCGGTGCTGGGTCGTGTCCCGTCTCCTCCTCGTCACCTCTGTGAAACGGTCTTCTACCCTGACCATCTGGTTGGCTTCCTTTATCTCCCGGTGTCTTCTTCTCTTCCTCTTTATCTACAGTCACGTCCTTGTCGTTGTCTTCTGGGTCTTGGGTTATAGAATACGTCACTGTTCCTGATTCTGTGGCCAGTGTCGGATACAGTCCAGAGGAGAAGGGAGGAGCAGAGGGAGGAGTGGTAGGAGGAGCTGAGGGAAGGGTGGAGGGAGGATCGGTAGGAGGAGTGGTAGGAGGAGTGTCAGTCGAGGATTCGTAGGGAGGAGGAGCAGTCGGAGGGGGAGTGTCGACGAAGTCCAGAACGTCACTTTTTGACCTGTCAGTCATCCAGTGTTGCACCCCCTGTGCTAACAGTCCAAGTCTCTCCCACTCATTTGCCTCTCTGGCTACTCTCTTCGGTTGAAACCAAGAGTTCCACCTCCCCTTCTTCTCCAACTCCTCCGCTTCCTGCCTGCATCTTTTAGCTTCACCAAAAAGTAGCTTAGCTACAGAGCAGCGTTCCTCCTGATCTATCTCCCTCTCACTCACCCATCTCTGCAGTCTTTCGGCTGCATTTTTCCTCTCCTTCTTACCTTCCTTTGGTCGGCTGGCGCGCTCGACAGCGCCCTCCAGCTGCAGTACCTGCTCCCCCACAGGCCTCCATCGTGTGCCTCCTTGAGCCACGTGTACCAAGTCGTCCGCCATTTTACCTGACCTGCCTAACCCAGTCAGAGGCCTGATCTAAAATCACCGTGTCCACTTAGTTTCTCACACAGCCTGAGGTCGTTTACACCTACGCAGGTCTCAACCAGACCGTGAAGTCGTTTCTGGGTGGACAGACACCTCTGACAGTAATGACCTGGACGACACACCCGCACTCTCAGACACTCACTCACACATCGTTTTGGGCGTCTCACTCCCCACGGGGACCGTAACCCGAGCACTCCGACCCAGTCGGCAAACTGTTCCGTCGAACCGAGAGTGGGACTGCTAGCGCCGAGACAAATAAAGTCTTAACAATAGACAGGATCCACAACAAGCACACAGACCAACAGCTTCATTTAGATGGTTCACTCTAATGAACCGTACCGAAAATGCAGCCTTCGAATCTTACAGATCAACGGGCGCTGCTCACCGTATTTTTTGGCCGGCCTGCCGTCAGTCCGCACACTGGTCGTTCTCCAGTAGCCAATTACAGTCCTCCTCCTAACTTCAGACTCCCGGGTACATCGGCACCATTTTGTAGTGAGTAGGGGTCAAACGACTGTCCTCGTTCACTTTTCCCAGTTCTACCAGTCTGAAGCTGTTCAGGAAGACAAATCCCACCAGTTCTAGTTAAACACACCAGTTTAATATGCTTCTATAGAAGGAGAGAGGGTCTGTTCCCCAGAGGGCAGTCCTCAGAGGATGCACATTTTATCCACCTGATGACATAAAACAGGTCGGCCTAGCGACGAAAGGCGGTCTTTCTGTTGCTTTACATTTTATGATAGTATGATATGATAACAGGGATTGGGCTCCACTACCAATCAGACGGTCAGCTGTCCTAGAACAATCCTGATGGGTATCTGTTACCATGGCAACTCCCTCTGCAGCAAGGCCCCGGGGAGCTTCCTCCCCCAGGCCTGTTGTAAATTCTCCCACCAAACCTGATTAGACTGAAACTCCAAAGTATCCTGCTCCACCCTGATATTTGTTCTCTGCTACAGAAGTCCTAATACTATGACAGTGAGGTCATTATATTATTGTCAGTACTATGTGAGTGTGTTGTAGGAAATCCTAGTTCCCTGCAGCGTGTCGGCACCCTCTGGTCCTGCCTTCTCTGAGTTAACTTCTCTGTGTGTCTGCTTCACCTCATGAGGGTGAGGTGAGTTTTCTAAGTCTCTAAACTCTGTGTCTGCAAGGTCATCTTGTTGTTCTGTGTGCAGCACACCAAGTGCTTAGAGATCCTTCTACTGTGCATGTTTCTAACTGTGTGATGATCTATGACTGTGTCTAATAAAGCTTCATCAAAATGGTTAAACGTCACAGGTGATTTACCTGTGTGGTGATTAATACAATAAAACAGGGATTATATAGGATCTTGTTCACAACACTCTACATGCGCACCGCCAAAATAAAAGCCGCTACGCCTTCAGAAGGAAGTTTGGGTTTTTAAATATATGTTAAACAATCTAAAGCACATGGGATTTATATATAGTCTATATTTGTGCACTTATATTAACCATAATCAGAGTCTGAATCAGTTTCCGCCGGTCCAGGAGGAGGGAGGGGCCGGGACCGGGAGACACGCGAACTTATCCAGCAGCGACCGGGTTCGCCGCTCTCTCCACTGGGACTCGTCCTCCCCCTGAACGGAAAGCAGCCAAGCACCGACGGGAGTGCTCTGTCTGGAGGAGGCGGCGAGGCCGGCATGGAGCGAGTCATCCCCGCGCTAACTCGTTGTCCCTACGCAGCGTCTCCCTCCAGGCTCAGAGG
>SSNR01000234.1:22604-40957 GCA_006937965.1 Callopanchax toddi
AGTTTAGACCAGCGAATGTGACTATTTCAATCGACGACATGTTCAGAACATTCAAAACCACGAACAGCGCACCATGCGACTGGACTATGAAAGCTTTTGTGGTGGGAGATTATACAACAGACAACGTGTTTGCACACATGATTCCGAAGGATTGTACCAAGTACAGTGAAAGCGACTGGTCTGGCGTACTACCCTGTGTGTTTGACAGAGAACAACGTGTCACCATTTGCAACGGACCGCTACCCGAAGGAGCGGACGACGAAAAGTGGCTCGTTGCATCTTTGACGCTAGAACCTGAAAACACGAGGGTTCCTCTGAAAGTTGCTCCTTGGCCAAAGTTTACCGTGGACACTAGAAATGTAACGACTCGTATGCCGATATTGTTGCATGCGGCCAAGGATAAACTTTGATTCATAGAGCGTCCGATGCACTTACCGAAGGATGTGGCGAGAGGACTACATTACTCTAGATTCTATAAAGCATTGACGGCGCGCCCGCTGTACAATATGATCGGGATGGGGTTTGAGTACTTTAAAATGTACTCCAAGGGCTACGATTTATTCACATCTCATCCGATGTATAGTTTAATCAGCGTGGCTCTGGCGAAGGTCATACAGCTCACAGGGGTCTACGTTGGCTCTATGAACATGCACATTAATCACAATGCAAAAGGTGACTTTTTAACCCTCGTGCGCCCCGTGGCTCCCCTCCGTCTGTGCGGGGCCCCTGTTAGTGGGACGCCCCTCCCACACTATGCCCAGCCCAAGCAACCGGAGGACTACCCCCAAAGGAGCGGTCCTCTGCGCATGCGCGTCGAAATCCGCGGCTCTAGCGCCGAACAGGACCGCGTCTACGGGAGCGGTCGGCGCTCATTGCCCCCCGCGGCCACGACAACCGCTATTAACGCGCGCGCCCTTTCCCGCTGTAACTCACCTGTTCCTAGCCATCCGCTACAAGACATGGCCCGCTGTCTTCCGCTGGCGGGGAAGACCCGCTACCCCTCCGCCGCCGCCGCCGCCGCTACGGCCGATTACGAGCCACGGCCCCAACGCGTGCGATTCCTTCGCCCGGCCACGTTTAGGTACGTGGCCGAAAAGCCTCGGTCGAGTCTGGTTTCGCGCGGCGGTGCCGCGGAGGAGCGCCTCCTCGGTGGATACGAAGAAGAAGAAGAAGAAGAAGAAGAAGAAGAAGATGATGATGATGATGATGATGAAGCAGATGAAGAAGAAGAGGAAGAAGAAGAAGAAGATGATGGCGGCGAAGAAGAAGAAGAAGAAGTAGACGATGTAGTAGAAGGGGAAGATGACGATGGTGGTGGTGGTGGTGATGATGATGATGCAGATGATGAAGAAGAAGAAGATGATGGCGAAGAAGAAGTAGACGATGTAGTAGAAGGGGAAGATGACGATGAAGAAGATGACGAAGAAGGAGAAGAAGCCCAGCGCGGCCCAACGGAGCCGGCGCGCGCGGCCATACGAGACGAGCTGTCTAGCTTCTTGCTGTATTTCCCGAGCGAGATAGAGAACGCGGTGATCGCGATGACCAACCTGGAAGCGTCCAGGCGCAGGCCTGCCATCGACGGGTGGAAGCCGATGTCCCGGGTGGAGTTTCGCGCCTACCTCGGCCTGCTGATCCTGTCCGGGGTGTACAGGTCGCGAGGCGAGGCCTGCGAGAGCTTGTGGGACGCGGAGAACGGCAGGTCGGTCTTCAGAGCCACCATGCCCCTGAAGACCTTCAGGGCGTACTCAAGCGCGCTTCGCTTCGACGACCGCGAGACCAGGCGAGAGAGGAATCCGGGCGACAAGCTGGCTCCCATCAGACGCGTCTGGGACCTGTGGCGCCTGCGCTTGCCTCTGCTGTACCTACCGGGACCCGAGATCACCGTGGACGAGCGATTGGTTCCGTTCAGAGGTGTTTTTTTTTGTCTTTCTTTCTTTTCTTTTCTTTCTTTCTTTCTTTCTTGCTTTCTGTCGTCGCAGAGCACCTATTGCGATTCTCATTCCTTTCTCCCCCCTCACTCGCGTAAGGGAGATGTCCCTTCAGACAATACATACCCAGCAAACCGGCCAAGTACGGAATCAAGATATGGGTCGCGTGCGACGCCAAGTCCAGCTACGCGTGGAACATGCAAGTGTACACGGGCAAGCCGGACAGGCGGGCTCCGCCCGAGAAGAACCTGGCCTCGCGCGTGGTAATGGATCTCACGGAGGGACTGCCTCCCGCGCGCAACGTCACCTGCGATAACTTCTTCACCTCGCAGGATCTCGCCACCCGCCTCTTTCGCGACAGGCGCCTCACGCTGCTGGGCACCGTCAGGAAGAACAGACTGGAGATCCCCGGGGAGTTGCGCCGCGCCAAAGGCCGCTCCGTGGGGTCCGTGGCCGCGGTCCGCGCGCGGCCCGACTCGGGCGGTCCGGAAACGTTGCTGCTCTCCTACGTGCCCAAGAAGAACAAAAACGTGCTGCTCCTGACCACCTGCCCGAGACACACGCGCGCGCGCTCGCCCTCTCCGGGACCTCCTCGAGAGGACGCGGGGAAGCCCGCGATGGTGCTACACTACAACAGCACCAAGGGCGGAGTGGACAACCTGGACAAAGTGGTAGCCACCTACAGCTGCCGGCGAAGGACCTGCAGGTGGCCCGTGGCTCTCTTTCACAACATGGTGGACGTGGCCGCGTACAACGCCTTCGTGCTCTGGCGGGAGCTGCGTCCGGAGTGGATGGCGGGCAGACTCAACAGGAGGCGCGTGTTTCTGGAACGCGTGGGCGCGGCCTTGGTCGGACCGATGATCGAGAGCAGGCGGAGAGCCGCCGGCTCCGCCCCCTCCGGGGGCAGGAGGACCGCTCGAGTCGCCGCCGCCGCCGCCGCCGTCGTCCCGGAGGATAACCCGCCGTCGCGACCCAAACGCAGGTGTAGCCTCTGCCCCAGAGTCAAGGACGTGAAAACCAAAACCGTGTGCCACGGGTGCGGGTCCTACGTCTGCTGCAGATGCGCGCTGACCTACTGTCCCAGTTGCGCGGGGGTCGCGAGTCCCCCAAATGCGTAATGGAGCCAGTGCGCACGCGCAGAATAAGAACCCCCCCCCCCACAATAGGGTGCCCCCGGACCCCACGCTCCCAGCCTCGCAACGCCGGGGTGCCCCCGGACCCCAGCCTTGCAATGCCGGGGTGCCCCCGGACCCCACGCTCCCAGCCTCGCAATGCCGGGGTGCCCCCGGACCCCACGCTCCCAACCTCGCAATGCCGGGGTGCCCACGGACCCCAGCCTCGCAATGCCGGGGTGCCCCCGGACCCCACGCTCCCAGCCTCGCTACGCCGGGGTGCCCCCGGACCCCAGCCTCGCAATGCCGGGGTGCCCCCGGACCCCACGCTCCCAGCCTCGCTACGCCGGGGTGCCCCCGGACCCCACGCTCCCAGCCTCGCAATGCCGGGGTGCCCCCGGACCCCACGCTCCCAACCTCGCTACGCCGGGGTGCCCACGGACCCCAGCCTCGCAATGCCGGGGTGCCCCCGGACCCCACGCTCCCAACCTCGCTACGCCGGGGTGCCCCCGGACCCCAGCCTCGCTACGCCGGGACCCCAATGGGGTGCACAAGGGTTAATATACGGTTACAATTCAAACATTGAAATGACAATACAAACGAAGCTCATTCAGAGCCCGTGTGCGCTTGACGGAGAAATGTGTCGGCACGAAGATCGCTACGATGGACCAGTGGCGTGGGTCGCTTGGGCGGATGGTGGTAGATTGATAGTGGATATACTGTATGGACAAGACACAAGAAGGTATTTCGGAACCGCCATCAAGAAGCCCACAATTGAAAACAGGCGCACAGTTGTGAGTTATGGAATCCGAGATCTCATGCGCTCAACCTTGACAATCGGAGGTGTGCTTCACAAATACAAATTCGAAGTATTGGACATGGAGCGTGCGCTGGAACCTCGATTGTGTCCCGCGTTGACCGAGACTACAGCGTGTGATATCATGAGAAATCTAACCTCTTCTCAAATGGACAAACTTGGAAACGTGACAGGTGTATTCATCGCCTCATTCGGTAGATCCACTTCCGATGAGCTCTATATCAACGGAAACATTATGGGGGAGAAAGGACTCCTTGGGTTTTCCCACACTGGCATTATACTGGACACCACAGACACGGTTTGGATGGAATTACCTATTCATGGATTGTCTGCGTGCATGCAGAGAATCTACCGGATTCAAGACTGTTCGCCAAGTCCCAAAATTAGACTTGTAAATCAAGGGACCCGTTGTGATACAGATAGTGACACATGTCCCCTGTTCACAGCGTTCTAGAAGAGCATGTGGACCTAGAAGAGCGGTGGCTCTTTCCGTGGTATACCTTTGTTTCATATTATTGGAATGAGTTTTTCTTACACGTCATAAACATATTTCAGTGTACTCGCTTGTAAACATAATGTATTGTTTCTTATTTTTTAGTTACGTAGCCTACTGTCTCATTTCTTTCTCTTAGCCTAGACTATATATATATATATATATATATATATATATATATATATATATATCAACCAACTCTTTTATGTATGATGCCATATGTTTGAATATTATCCCACTCCTGTTATTTGTAACCCAATCAATAAATGTAATGTGAATGTATGTTGTTGACATAACCCGTAAATAAATGGTAACATCCGTAAATGTGTACTGTGTTGTGTTACATGTGATTAGTTGCAACAAGTATAATGAGTCTTCCGAATGTGTGAATTTCAGTGTTTCACCGCTGTTCTCTCACCTATATAACAACGCTCACAATACAAATAAGACAATAGCAGTTATACAAACCTAGCTTTGTTTCTGAGTATATCACTCTATTCAGTTACTATAACTAGACACCTTGTTTCGCTGATACGATTGTTGCGCGGTTCGGGAACTGGCACCAGATATACCATGGACCCAGATACAAAGTTGATGATGGTTTCCACACAAACACACAAAGTTCACAGTGGGACGGTTTTTATTGTTATTCACAAACAAATGATAAAACAGTACAAGGTAATACAACACTGAACTAACAGTTTGGCTGGCATATCATCTCATTTTAGTTTAAAATGATTTCTTGACACGATCCACCGTACTCTGAACTTTAGATAAGAAAGTCACATTTTCCGTTGATTTAAAAAATTTGAATACTTGAGACAAAACAGGAGTCTTATGTATTACTAATGTACCCACTTTAACTTGTATGTTGCAACCAGTGAAAACTATCATATACACGTCGTGTGGGGTGAGAACGTGAAATAGGTAGCCGTGGTGTCTCGCGTTCTGGTAATGTATAAGGAGACCCGGGTTTCGATCTTGTATGCAGATTTTTACTTGCTCTAGATACTTTTGCAGACGCTTCTCTTCAACGTTCTCAACGTGCATAGAGCCCCACCACCTCCGGTCTTCGATCAAAGTGCTATGGGTTTCATTGACCTCTCTGATTAGACTCATCACACTGAACTTGTGCTCGTCTACATAACGGCCATTATGCTGCACGAACATGCCGCTTGGGATGTTACTCTTTACCTTGCGTATAAGCGTTACTAAATCAAGTACATCAGTGACAGGTTCCCGCTCACAAAAAAAAACCACCGTGCTTTTCCACAATGTGAAAAGATATCACTGACCCTCGAGTCTTCGCTGTCACCAAACAGACTGCGCCGTCCGTGTCCTTGAAAGGCGCAGATACGATGATTGAACCCAGAGGGTTACGTGACAGAACCCGATCAATACGATCTTGGGCAATACATCCCCACCAGCCTTGACCCATGAATGAAACGAACTCGGGCCACTGATGGTTCATCCATCGGATACAACCCCATGTTGAGGTTTCCACAGTCGCTTTAGACGACTCGGCTTTTGAGTCGATACTACTCCTTGAACGTTTCGCGTCAGCGGCGTGCGCTGATTCCAGGGGTTCGGGTTTACGCTCCTCGGTTCTTTTGCGAACGCTGTGACTATCGTCGCGGCCCCGAATAGTCTCATTGGTAAACCGAGGATCGGTGATTGTGCTTACATTCACCGTGTCCACGGTTCCGACCAGAGGTGTTGTCGCTATGTTTCGCGTTAAGCGATTTAGAACACGCTGATTTGTACGGAGCAACAAGCATGTGTGTTCTACGTTTGCCATTAAGTTAGATAACGCTTGGCACGTGTCATTGTTGGTATCGTATAATCTGTCTATTTTGTAACCGTGATTGGCATAAAACACTGGACATTCCCTGAGCTTCCTAGTAGCATTTTTGAGTGTAACAATATGAAACAAATAACCGGGTTTGTTGTAATTCGTATAACGTAGAATGACACCTGGCAATTGTCCATCGTTACATTCCTTCAGTGCACTACAGAAATGAGTTAACAAGGGTTCTCCTATTCTCTCACGTGAAGTATCTTCATGATGCGAAGAATCGTGATTTGTCAGAGGCTCACATAGAGGCACGGAGCCCCACCATATACTTTTTAGTGAGGTCTGGATGTATTTATCACAGTCTTTGATTACATGGGTTGATTACTGGCTTGTGCGGCGAACTTTGTGTCTTCTGTTATAACGGTAGCATCACTATCGTAGTCGCTTGACTCGGATAGGCGCGGGTCCGTTGTTTGCAAACTCTTGTGTTTCTCACTGTGATCTGTCTGATATTGATCGTCCGCGTTATTCATCTTCCTTTTTCTTTTCACAGGCCCGGCTGATTCCATGGAAAGTGTGTATTCCCCTACAGATGTGCTGTATAAATGACTGCGCCGCCGGTACCCATTTATATACGAACATCGCTATCTTCTTACTAGTATTGTTTTTCACATCACAGGTTAAGCCCAACCCTTCCGACCACACGTTTTTGTATGCGCTCGGTGTGACCACCTGTGGATAGACATTTCAAGTATGCCGCATTACGGTGGACTGGAGACAAGTGCGTCGTCCTCTTACAAATGTACCGTATTAATGTGTTTATGTAGCGCACGTCTTATGCCTGGCAAAACACATCCTGTACAGACATCGAACTAGCGATGGCGTGCTCTAAAAGCAATGCTATAGCTCCATTGATCCCGAATCGTAAAGAATACTTGTATCATGCGAACAATATGACAGCCGCGACAACAAAGCTCGTAACAGAAGCTAACGAGAAAGGATTCAGCCTCGCGCTACCTAAAACCGATCACGCTACGTGGAAATTGGCTCATGCGCTCTGTTCGGTGGCAAAAGCTGATTGTTGGACTGCTGAATGCGACAAGGTTTTAGCTGAGCATTTGGCGCTAAGAGAACGTCACAAAGCGTTGCTGTCCCATAACATGTTCGTGACAATGGTGGGTGCTGTAGTAGCAAGGGCCCTGGAGCAAGCAACTAAGAATCGCAAGCCGAGCTTGGACCTGCTAGCCGATCGGTACTACGTGAGAAGTATCGTAACGCACGACACAACGAAAACCAGCAAGATGGAAGCGTCAGCTTATTCGGGTATTATGGCATCTTACATGGAAAAGGCAGCGGGGCGACAGATTCCCGAGCTGGATAATGCTACTACAGCGATGGCAAATTTCGGATTCAAGCATCACTACGAGAACAATCCTCACCACCCAGAACTTTCACCGAGAGGTGAAATGTCTGACGTTGACTTGGAGGCCATAGTGGACGGGTTGGCCTGTATACTAGAAAGGGTTAAGTCGCACACAAGTGCGAGCTCCTGGTTGGGTATGTACAACGTTAACAGGTTCCAGGATCATAACAAGACCTTCGCTGAAAATATCACGTTGGCGCTACGAAGCCATGTGACTCAAGCAGATTACAAAGCCCTGTTGAGTTTCAGAGATGCTATTCTGTCCCTCGTAGGTGAATCCGTACCCTGGTCTTACATCAAGATGACAGAGTGTTGCGTCGTTTCTAACACGCATCCATCTAGGAACATCTCCAGCATTTTATTACACAAACACTAAACCGTTTATGTTGGTCTGGATATATTTTTATTTAGAGAAACTAACATCACGATTTGTGTGTATGCGTTTACCATGTTTGTGATTGTTTTGTTCTACGAATAAAGGTCTTGCTGTTGTCAAACTCTCTGTCCTTTCTTCTCTCCTTAACAATGCTGGCATACAACTCACAAATCTATAATTCATTTAGATCTCAACACATGCATCAGGGTACCAATAAAAAGTCTTCTCTTGCAAATGTGATTAAGTCTGAGTGTTTCCTTCTTAAACAAATGAGACACAAAAGCTTCGGATTATTTAGATGGACTTTAATGTTCACTCACTTTGTTTTGAAACAATACACAAAGCGCCCTCTGCGTTGCTCTGAGTTGTGGAACAAAGCACAGTTGTAAAATATAATAATCTACGTTAACATCTGAGTTTTCCCTGCATTAGATTTCACATCCAGACATCATATTCCTCAGTTGAGTGGCTTTCCTGTGGTCTCCGGTCTGTTTCACTGTAACATCTTCCAAGGTGAAGCTAATGTTAACATGTTTAGGTGTCAGGAATAGAACAACACATATCAGATTAACAGTGACCTCAACTTGGAGCTGGACCAGATTAGAAGTTACTATCAGCCTCCCCCTGGCTGGGTTTGGGGTTGATGTAGACGACCTGCAGAGGGAGACAAAACACTCACAAGTTTCTTCTATTGTATGACCTAGGAACCAGTCTTTCTCCATCTAGGTAATGCAATCATAGCAAATGCTGCTCAAAGTACACATCACACAATAATACATTTACACGTAGTTTATTTTCAGCCAGTGGGAGTACATTATAAAAAAAACATCATCACTTTACATGTTGGCATTATGTTTACTTTAACCTAAACACAAAAGCATCCTCGAACAAGGAATTTACACTGAATGGTATGGTACAAAAACATATTTGCGAATGCTTTAAATAATGCGGACAGGATGGAAGCTTAAAAGATATAGGTATATAGATACCGGTATAGTGTATCCTTATAGTCTTTCTCCATCTAGGTAATGTGATCTGTTACATGCTGTCTGGATATATCCTTTTCAACGTTTTAAGTGTATGTCGTGTACACGTATCGCAGCTGGTATTACACGCTGCGCACTGTATATGCCCACAGTCGCCTACCCAAATCCTCTCCTTTCTGCACTTCTCACACATTCTAGAAGACACATCTGCTGCTACATCGAGCGTGCTTACGGTGGACACTTGTTTGCAAACTGGACATTGTATACCCGGTGTCTCAGCGGTAGATGGTTTTGTTTTGATGATCATTTTTATGCATTTGCGGCAACACAGGTGGCCGCAGCTAAAGTATCTGTCACTGCCCACAAAGCAAACGGAACAGGCGTAAGGACACGCGACCGCATCATCGTGGTCGGCCTCTGGTGAAGCATCTCCTGTGAACGCAATACAAAATGTTACTTTGTATATGAGATTCAACAACAACAACACCAACAACAACAATACAAGCTTACTTACCACCGCTAATACACAGCTGGCCATCTGACACGTTGCCCACAGGCGTATCGATACACACTGGTGTTCCAAACATAGTTTCGCTCTCTGCGTTCGACACACTGTAATTGTCGCAGAATCGACCATCTTTAAAGATGACATCCATGATCGTGGCTTGCGGATCGCTGTAATACATCACAGCTTGTATACGTTCAGGTGTAACTAGAATAACGTCATCATCGTCTTCATGTATATTGTCTATTCTCGGCGTGCTTTTGGTAGGTAGTGTGTATGGCTTATTTCTCATGGCGTTGCGGTTTGTGCGAACAATTAGGTGTCCCATGTCGTGGAAATACGTATCTGCTATCTCCATCCTTGTAGCAATGGTGTCCACGGTGGGGCTTGCGTTAATCAGATGCATGTTGTGATGCAAAAGTGCCATACAAGGAGCATTCCTCGTTGACAACGAGGTGGTGTTGTCCCACACTTTATCGCAGTAGATGCCATGTTTTTCCAGTAGCGTGCAAAGGTATTGTGGCTCCTCGCATTTTATTCGTATGGTGGTTGGAATTCCGTGTGGCTTTTCCAATAACAGAGTCACACTGTGAGGTTGCTACAAAACAAATGAAACAAGACTCATTGAGATCTGTAACATACAACGCTAAGAGCACATTTAGGCATTGAGGTAATGAGATGTTTATACTCACGTGGTCACAGTACATCTTGTAAGCGGTCACATTGTCACCGGAGATTGTTTTTTTATCTAGTGTCCATAGTTGTGCTTCGGCTAAAGCCATTGTTTCCGCTAAGTATTCGTAGAACGTTGCTCCTAGGGACATGGCGACTTTGGTTGTCGCGTACATATTAGGTACACTAGAACCAGAACATACACCAAGGATCCTAGTGAGGGCTTGTTTAACCATTATATTGTGAGTCCACCCTACCCAGAGTTGTGTTAGTTTTAAGACTTCATTTTGCATCTGTTTTACTTTACACACTATCAGTTTCACACTGATCAATGTCAAGTGCTGTGACGTCCCATGACAACTTGCCGACGTCCCATGACAACTTGCCGACGTCCCATGACAACTTGCCGTCCATCTAGTCATACACCAATTCACAACACCACAATCTGCAGGACACATGTTAATGTGATTAATAGGTTCACGGTACCATCTAATAGCTATGGTCATGTGCTCCATCGCTGGTACAAGGTTGTGTTGCGAACAAAGTACACCTTGAATGTAGCACATTGTCAAATATACATATATCCCCCCCTGCAACATACTTTAACACAAGACCAGCTAAAAGTCCCCGACCAACGAAACAATCCCGACCAACGAAACAATCCCGACCAATGAAACAATCCCGACCAACAAAACAATTCCGACCAACGAAACAATCCCGACCAACGAAACAATCCCGACCAACGAAACAATCCCGACCAACGAAACAATCGCGACCAACGACACAATCCCGACCAACGAAACAATCCCGACCAACAAAACAATCCCGACCAACGAAACAATCGGGACCAACGTGTTATTTTGCAAGCGTTGGCTACAAAAAAGAATGTGATGAGCTTTGTGATATATCGCAAAGGAAGATGATAAAACAAATCATATGGTAAGCCATTACATTTTTATTATGTAGTTTATTACATACATTCATGCATTTTACACAGGAGAACTTCATTTTGCATCTGTTTTACTTTACACGCTTTCAGTTTCACGCTGATCAATGTTAAGTGCTGCGACGCCCCATGACAACTTGCCGACGTCCCATGACAACTTGCCGTCCATCTAGTCATACACCAATTCACAACACCACAATCTGCAGGACACATGTTAATGTGATTAATAGGTTCACGGTACCATCTAATAGCTATGGTCATGTGCTCCATCGCTGGTACAAGGTTGTGTTGCGAACAAAGTACACCTTGAATGTAGCACAATGTCAAATATATATATAATCCCCCCTGCAACATACTTTAACACAAGACCAGCTAAAAGTCCCCGACCAACGAAACAATCCCGACCAACGAAACAATCCCGACCAACCAAGAAACGAAACAATCCCGACCAACGAAACAATCCCGACCAACGAAACAATCCCGACCAACGAAACAATCCCGACCAACCAAGAAACGAAACAATCCCGACCAACGAAACAATCCCGACCAACGAAACAATCCCGACCAACGAAACAATCCCGACCAACGTGTTATTTTGCAAGCGTTGGCTACAAAAAAGAATGTGATGAGCTTTGTGATATACCGCAAAGGAAGATGATAAAACAAATCATATGGTAAGCCATTACATTTTTATTATGTAGTTTATTACATACATTCATGCATTTTACACAGGAAAACTTCATTTTGCGTCTGTTTTACTTTACACGCTTTCAGTTTCACGCTGATCAATGTTAAGTGCTGCGACGCCCCATGACAACTTGCCGTCCATCTAGTCATGCACCAATTCACAACACCACAATCTGCAGGACACACGTTAATGTGATTAATAGGTTCACGGTACCATCTAATAGCTATGGTCATGTGCTCCATCGCTGGTACAAGGTTGTGTTGCGAACAAAGTACACCTTGAATGTAGCACATTGTCAAATATATATATATCCCCCCTGCAACATACTTTAACACAAGACCAGCTAAAAGTCCCCGACCAACAAAACAATCCCGACCAACGAAACAATCCCGACCAACGAAACAATCCCGGCCAACGAAACAATCCCGACCAACGAAACAATCCCGACCAACCAAGAAACGAAACAATCCCGACCAACGAAACAATCCTGACCAACGAAACAATCCCGACCAACGAAACAATCCCGACCAACAAAACAATCCCGACCAACGAGACAATCCCGACCAACGAAACAATCCCGACCAACGAAACAATCCCGACCAACGAAACAATCCCGACCAACCAAGAAACGAAACAATCCCGACCAACGAAACAATCCCGACCACCAAAACAAGCCCCGACCAACGAAACAATCCCGACCAACGAAACAATCCCGACCAACGAAACAATCCCGACCACCGAAACAATCCCGACCAACAAAACAATTCCGACCAACGAAACAATCCCGACCAACGAAACAATCCCGACCAACCAAGAAACGAAACAATCCCGACCAACGAAACAATCCCGACCAACCAAGAAACGAAACAATCCCGACCAACGAAACAATCCCGACCACCAAAACAAGCCCCGACCAACGAAACAATCCCGACCAACGAAACAATCCCGACCAACGAAACAATCCCGACCAACGAAACAATCCCGACCAACCAAGAAACGAAACAATCCCGACCAACAAAACAATCCCGACCAACGAAACAATCCCGACCAACGAAACAATCCCGACCAACGAAACAATCCCGACCAACGAAACAGTCCCGACCAACGAAACAATCTCGACCAACGACACAATCCCGACCAACCAAGAAACGAAACAATCCCGACCAACGAAACAATCCCGACCAACGAAACAATCCCGACCAACGTGTTATTTTGCAAGCGTTGGCTACAAAAAAGAATGTGATGAGCTTTGTGATATACCGCAAAGGAAGATGATAAAACAAATCATATTGTAAGCCATTACATTTTTATTATGTATTTTATTACATACATTCATGCATTTTACACAGGAAAACTTCATTTTGCATCTGTTTTACTTTACACGCTTTCAGTTTCACGCTGATCAATGTTAAGTGCTGCGACGTCCCATGACAACTTGCCGTCCATCTAGTCATGCACCAATTCACAACACCACAATCTGCAGGACACATGTTAATGTGATTAATAGGTTCACGGTACCATCTAATAGCTATGGTCATGTGCTCCATCGCTGGTACAAGGTTGTGTTGCAAACAAAGTACACCTTGAATGTAGCACATTGTCAAATATATATATATCCCCCCTGCAACATACTTTAACACAAGACCAGCTAAAAGTCCCCGACCAACGAAACAATCCCGACCAACGAAACAATCCCGACCAACCAAGAAACGAAACAATCCCGACCAACGAAACAATCCCGACCAACCAAGAAACGAAACAATCCTGACCAACGAAACAATCCCGACCAACGAAACAATCCCGACCAACGAAACAATCCCTACCAACGAAACAATCTCGACCAACGAAACAATCCCGACCAACCAAGAAACGAAACAATCCCGACCAACGAAACAATCCCGACCAACGTGTTATTTTGCAAGCGTTGGCTACAAAAAAGAATGTGATGAGCTTTGTGATATATCGCAAAGGAAGATGATAAAACAAATCATGTGGTAAGCCATTACATTTTTATTATGTAGTTTATTACATACATTCATGCATTTTACACAGGAAAACTTCATTTTGCATCTGTTTTACTTTACACGCTTTCAGTTTCACGCTGATCAATGTTAAGTGCTGCGACGCCCCATGACAACTTGCCGTCCATCTAGTCATGCACCAATTCACAACACCACAATCTGCAGGACACATGTTAATGTGATTAATAGGTTCACGGTACCATCTAATAGCTATGGTCATGTGCTCCATCGCTGGTACAAGGTTGTGTTGCGAACAAAGTACACCTTGAATGTAGCACATTGTCAAATATATATATATCCCCCCTGCAACATACTTTAACACAAGACCAGCTAAAAGTCCCCGACCAACGAAACAATCCCGACCAATGAAACAATCCCGACCAACGAAACAATCCCGAACAATGAAACAATCCCGACCAACAAAACAATTCCGACCAACGAAACAATCCCGACCAACGAAACAATCCCGACCAACCAAGAAACGAAACAATCCCGACCAACGAAACAATCCCGACCAACGAAACAATCCCGACCAACGAAACATTCCCAACCAACGAAACAATCCCGACCAACGAAACAATCCCGACCAACCAAGAAACGAAACAATCCCGACCAACGAAACAATCCCGACCAACGTGTTATTTTGCAAGCGTTGGCTACAAAAAAGAATGTGATGAGCTTTGTGATATATCGCAAAGGAAGATGATAAAACAAATCATATTGTAAGCCATTACATTTTTATTATGTAGTTTATTACATACATTCATGCATTTTACACAGGAAAACTTCATCTTGCATCTGTTTTACTTTACACGCTTTCAGTTTCACGCTGATCAATGTTAAGTGCTGCGACGCCCCATGACAACTTGCCGTCCATCTAGTCATGCACCAATTCACAACACCACAATCTGCAGGACACATGTTAATGTGATTAATAGGTTCACGGTACCATCTAATAGCTATGGTCATGTACTCCATCGCTGGTACAAGGTTGTGTTGCGAACAAAGTACACCTTGAATGTAGCACATTGTCAAATATATATATATCCCCCCTGCTGTAATGACTGTGGCGAGTCAGACCCAGAACGAGACCCAGACAACAGGATGTAAAAACAATAAGAGTCTTTTATTTGAGTAAAAGGGAAAGGGGAGGTGGAATACAGCTGTGAGTCCGGTGAGTTCGTCCAGAAGGGAAAACGAGGAGGAGTGGAATCCACAGGGAGTCAGTCCGGCTGATGGGGGAGAAAACGGGACAAGGAGGTGAGTACAAATGTTGGGAGAGTGGGTCTCACCACAGCGGGCAGGGGAAGTCCGTGATCCAGTAGAGGGATGGTCAGAGGCGGTCCGGGTCGAAGACAAGCAGGCAGAATCCAGAGGGAGCAGGCAGAATCCAGAGGGAGCAGGCAGAGACGGTAGTCAGTAACGGAAGGTAGGTCAAATCCAAAAGTATCCAAACGAGGTCCGACAGGGAGCAGGCTAGAGGCAGTAGTCAGGGGACGGAAGACTGTGGTCATGAACAGGAACAAGGAACAGAACTATGAAGGCTGTGAGGGTAAACTACAACAGACGATCTCGCACTGAGTGGCAGTGGGACTGTGATATATATAGTCAGAGGGACAGGTGGAAACAATGATGATGATTAGCAGGTGAGGGAGGGGCAGAGAGCAGGAGCGGGTTTCATGACATAACTAGTAAAATAAAAAACATCAACAAACACAACAAAATAAAAAAATAAAAAAACACCATGTCAAATATTTAACAAGAACAAAGTATAAACTTCATTAATTGTGTAAGTATTCCCAGTCAGCCAATCACCTCCCTTCCCTTTGTTAATTCATTCAGGAAACATCTGCCAAATGTTACAGAATTCCAGACTTTTCTTTCTCATTGTAAGATTTTCCAGAGCCAAATTTGAAATTGGATTATTTAGCCATCGATCAAGAGAGGGGCGACTGAGGCCGGATGTAGGCATGGACGGGGGGGGCATTGCCCCCCAAAATCCATGACTGCCCCCCCAAACGCGATTGCATGCAGAAATAACAAATTTCAAAAATATTTCAGTGAAAAATGGTCAGAGTGAGCGCTTTCTTCCATTTGTCCTCATTCAAAGAAGCTACTGATGAATGGCACAGAAAGAAAGAAAACAAAAAACACAAAAAAGAACAAAAAACAAAACAAAAAACACAAAAAAACACAAAAATAACCAAAAAAACTAAACAAAAACCACAAAAGAACAAAAAACAAAACCAAACACACAAAAAGAACAAAAACGGAACAAAAACACAAAAAGAACAAAAAACAAAACAAAAAACACAAAAAAGAACAAAAAACAAAACAAACACAAAAAAACAAAACAGAAAATACCACAAAAAAGAGCAAAAAACACAAAAAAGAACAAAAAAACACAAAAATAACCAAAAAACAAAATAAAAAACACAAAAGAACAAAAAACTGAACAATAAACACAAAAAGAACCAAAAAAGAACCACACAAAAAACATTAGAACAAACATAACAAAAAAAAACCACAAAAAAATAACAAAAAACTCAAAAAGAACAAAAAACAAAACACAAAAAGAACAAAAAATTAAACAAAAACACAAAAAAGAACAAAAAACAAAACAAAAAACACAAAAAACAAAACAAAAAACGCAAAAAGAACAAAAACAAAAAAATACAAAAAAGAACAAAAAACACAAAAAGAACAAAAAACAAAACAAAAAACACAAAAGAACAAAAAACAAAACAAAAAGAACAAAAACAAAACAAAAAGCGGAAAAAGAACAAAAACAAAAGAACAAAAAACAAAACAAAACAACACAAAAAGAACCAAAAAAACAGATAAAACAAAAAGAACAAAAAACAAAACAGAAAACACAAAAAGAACCAAAAAAACAGATAAAACAAAAAACACAAAAAGAACAAAACAGAAAACACAAAAAGAACAAAAAAAACACATAAAACAAAAAACACAAAAAGAACAAAAAACAAAACAAAAAACCACAAAAAAGAACAAAACCTAACCAGATGAGGTCAGCCTCAACAGGGCATCAGCCAGTGTCCTACTTGTTCCGTCCCAAGCCCGGGTAAATGCAGAGGGTAGGGATCAAATATGAACATAAATCTATGGATAGAGGAACTGATATTATGATGTCATAGTTTTTGATGCATTTAAGGGATTGGGGGGATGTGATGACCAAAAAATTCTTAGCATGTCCAGACTGGCCCCCCTGATATTCTACCTGCCCCCCTTAATAGGGCTGGCTTGATCCGGCCCTGGGGGCGACAGACGTTCTTCCAACACAGTGCAATTGATGATTTGGCCTGCAGGAGGCACTAATCAATCATTTTCCTTTCATTATTAGAGCGAGAGAGCAGGTGTCAGGATATAAGCCCTATATACGTAGTTCCCCAGATTTCAATGTAATAAGTCATATATGGGACAATCAGAGAATTGTATAATAAACATAATGCTTTATTGTACTTTATGTAGCATAGCTATTGCTTTTGCCATTTTTATTTTTACACTATTAACATGTGGCTTCCAGGAAATATTTTCATCAATAATTACCCCAAAAATTTGACTTCCCTCACTCTTTCATTCCAATGTTTCCACATTTATATAATATATATATACTCGCATGTAACACAAATATACACAAATATAAATGCATATATGTAATTGTGTAATGTCCTGGGTGCCTGCAGGCAGTCTGTGTTTTTCCCTCAGGGCGTGGCAGGCAGATCCTCTCCAGCTGCAGCTCCCAGCTGCAGCTCATCAGCGTCATCAGAGGAGGACCTTCTTAAGGAGCAGATCCACAGAGGGACGACGCCAGTCTTTTCCACCTCACTAGTGGTAAACTCAGGTCTCCTCTACATTTTGTATCCTTGAACCTTATAATCATTTTTCCTCTCATCTCTCCAGCCAACCTGCTCGGCGTCGTCCACCTCAAGATCCTCCGGAGTCCTCCTCAAACCTAATGTCCGCTTGGTCTGCCTGTCCCCCCTGCCAGCCAGCTGCCTCCACTCCATTCATCCTCCATCAACTTCTCACCACCGCTCCAACCAGTCTCACCCAGGACAGACAAAACCTCCCCAAGATCCCTATCTTCATCCTACCAGTAAGACCTCCATTCAAACCTCATATCAGCACGTTATCCTCACCTCCATATACTCACTCTCCTCTCTCCTCTCAGAAGTCTCCTGTACTCGGATTCCACAGATCCTCCTGGATCCACCTTCACACCAAGTCTTATAATAAAAACCTTATTTTACTTACCTCCTGTTTTCCTCAGACTGTTGTGTTGCTCCAGGATCCTCACAAAACCTCAGATTATGACAAATTGTGGCATACACAAAAAAAAGATGAGCTTTTGTGTGATTGTAAATCTTATTTTATTGTCTTTTATAGATTAATTGTGGTTTTATTTCTTTGAACCTGTTAATGAGTTGGTCTGGTTGTAATGTTGGGTTAACAACACCAGGGGGCAGTGCTGAGACCGTTGGAAAGTTCTGGAAGCTGACCAACTTCCAGGAGGATTATGCAGAGACGGTCACAGATTTTTGTCTCATCATTTTTGTCCTGTTTTCAG
>SSNR01000234.1:41084-54337 GCA_006937965.1 Callopanchax toddi
TCCAGGAGGATTATGCAGAGACGGTCACAGATTTTTGTCTCATCATTTTTGTCCTGTTTTCAGGTGAGAAATAAGATGTCACTAACCCATCTTGTACTTGTAACTTGTGTACATGTATAGTTAGCTGAATCTCAAGCCTAGTTCAGTGTAGTTCTCTGGTTAGCCACAGTTTGAGAAAGATCTCTGGCTGCTGAGAGTTAGGTCAGGATGGTGACACCTGAATTTCACTTTACCTCTGATGAAATGAAAATGGATGCTCCTCTTGTTACTTTTATGAACTGTTTATAAGCATATGTAATTGTTTTAGATTAACTATAAGTTTTATTTGTATTAGATAAGAGTTTTTCTAACAAGTATCTGATTCAGATGTTAGCTTTTACATGTATTAGCTGCTAATGTCAGTTGGTCTCTGACTGTTAAGTTATGTAAGATCCAGTTTCAAGCTCTTAAGCTAAGTTTTGCCTTTCTGATAGCACTTGGAGGTGCATGGGAACATAATTAAATTGTGTGTTTTGTCAAAAGAAAATTACAAAATGTTTATAAGATGACATAATGTCAAGATGTTGATGTTAAGAGTACTGATGCTAATATGAAAGTGAATGATACACTGAAATAAAATGCATATGTGTTGAAAATACTGACACTGTAAAAGAAAGACAAGGCACTGCTATGGAGAATGTTGAATAAAAACTGCATTATCCAGGAGGATTATGCAGAGACGGTCACAGATTTTTGTCTCATCATTTTTGTCCTGTTTTCAGCATTTGTTACCCTGGACCACTACCTGGTACCTGTAACATAATGTGTGTAATGTGTACATATATTTATATAAAAACGACCCTTACATTATATTTACAGTACCTATCTATGTCTGTCTATATGTTGCACACTAGAATAAAGAATCAAGGTGATGTTCTGTGGGTTTATTAATCCATCTTGGCTGTTCCACTGTTAACACTGACGAGAACACCGTGAGCGCCTCCTCACTCCAACAGCTCTGACCAACTAGTAACTACCAGCATAAACAATCACATTTTAGCTCAACTCTAATAACTATTAGTTCTATTACAGCTCACCTTCAAGCACAAACAATTATAGCAGCACTAGCATTCAAGTCCCAGCACAACCAGTAAAAGTTAGCTTAGCTGCTAGCATACTTACGCTAAACATATAAAACTAACATTTTACAAAATAAACACACAGGGATAAACGGCCAACTTTCCCCTCATTAACACGGATTTCTAAACATCTCATAGTGCTACAACTGGATTATCTGAGCATTTTGGCCTGTTAACTGTAGCGTTATCAAATAACCTCTGACCCCTGTGACCTCACAAACAATAATCCATCTTTTCCCCAATAACTCGGATTATAATGACTCTTTATTATGTTTTAACCTGAACCAACATTCCTCCAAGGGTTCGGTCGTGTCAGAAGACTCCACAGGACTCTTTAGTTATAAGAATAAACTTAAAGACTCTCTGTGTCTCCTCCTAAAATGACACTTTAATCTACGGCTCAGAAATGTCTTAATATGATTAATGCATTTTCTCCCACAGTATTATGAATGTTTGATCCAGCTTCAGTATTATTTCATATTTTCCTTTGCTAAAAGGTTAAATCAATATTATGTTCATACTCCATACATGAAGGTAATATCGCTTTAGGGATTTGAGTCACGTGACCTTGATAAAACTCCCTGATTGGGCCACGTTCCACTAAACGGTCCACATAGCTCTTCTGCTCCTGGAAGTGTTCAGTTCTGGTCTAGACACTGACCAGACGACACGCTGCTGTCCACCTCTACACAGCTCAGCTAGTTTCCTAAAGCTGCCGGTCCTCCTGTACGGGTCACAGCCCCGTCGGGCCGATGAAACCTGATTCCCTTTTTGAGGTCCGACACCTTCAGTCTGACGCTCTCTGACACCATGGGAATGCCAGCCTCTGACGCTCCCTGCTGGAAATGGAGCCGCTAGCCCGTAGCCACGGACATCGACGCGCCCTGAGGGGGCTCAACCTGCCCCCAGAGGGACCAGGCGATCGCCGAGGAATCCCACCTTCAAACGGTCTCCCGTCACCCCGAGGTGATCCACGGAGCGGTCTCAGTCAGGTACCCAGTCTGGTAAAGCTCAGGCCTACTTTGATAAACTCACTCACACCGTAGCTTACCCATCAGTAACTCCTCCTCTTTAACCCTTAAACTAAATTAAGGTAAAATGCCCCTAGTCTTTAATATCACAGACTCAGATCGTTAAAACTTTAACTTTAACACTTTAACATCGTGTTGACAAAAGCTAAAGCCTTGCTAGCTCACTGCTAACTGTTTATAACAGTCTGTCCGTCTCTCTTTGATAATAAAACTTGTAAAGTCTTATTCTGACTCAGACTTCCCTTCGTCAATATTAAAGTACATGATCTACTCCCTGTACCATCTGCAGAACCTAGAGTTCCTGTGGGGTCTAGTAAGTGAAAGCTTCAGAGGACCTCCTCTGTGTCGGACTGACAAGACGATGCTAGATCTCTACAGAAGTGTGTGCTAAATAAACTATAAAAGAAACGCTACATAACACAGACGAGAGCACAGTGAGCGCCTCGTCACTCCAACAGCTCTGTCGGCGCACGCGGAGTACTCACCACGGGCAACATGCCCCCTGGTGGCAAAATCTTGCCACTACATGTTTACTGTGATTACTTAACAGGGTGAAATTGAGCTACAATGAATATTTTAATACATTAAAAAGGTTGTGTGTGTTTGTGTGTGTGTGTATATATATATATATATATGTATATATATACATATATATATATATCAGTCACTAAAGGGTTAAATGTGTTGTCTGTAGAGAGTGATCTATAGAACCATGAAGTCTAGTTTTTGTTGATCCCGTTCTGTCTAAGCTGTTTGGTTAAACTGGACTGATGTTGATCCTGGGACCAGGTCTTAACCCCGTTTAGGGTTCAAGGCTCCTCTGGGAACATTTAGCTGAGAACACAAAGGCTGACGTGATGTTTATTGTTCCTGTGGGAACTTTAATCTGACTCATGAGGACTAAATGAGCTCCACCCAGCTTCAGGAAGCTCTCTCAGGGTTAGAGCTTGGTTTCAGGGTGGAGGTGAAGACCACCAAACGTTAGAAATATGAAACAACGTACCTGAGAACCTCCAGAGGAAGAAGAAACGTGTTCTATTGATTAATTCTGGTTTCTGAGACGTGACCTCAAACATTTCTACACAACCTGAAAACCCAATGAGAGTCCTGGACCTGAACACGAAAACCTGATGTCCTTTGTGTGCTCACGACACACTGACCGTGTGTGTGTGTGTGTGTGTGTGTGTGTGTGTGTGTGTGTGTGTGTGTGTGTGTGTGTGAGAGATAAGGCTTTTCATTTGTATTCCCGTCTGGCTGCTAACTGATGGATGTTTGAGCCTTGGGGGGTTTGTTTCTGCCAGATGGTTTGATTCATCTCCAGACTATTATTACAGCCACCGCGGAGGTCAGAGGTCAAACTGTGAAGCTAATTTCAGTCCTAATGGGTTTTGGACTCACAGGCCTTCACAGAGCCGGCCTCATTGTGTGGAGAAGACGTTTGGTTTGTCGTTTAATTCAATCTGAGAGGAAATCCTTTCAAATCAAAGCTCCTCATTATTTCTAATTAATTCTAGAATAAAACAAACGAGGACAAACTGATCTGATGACGAATCACTTCAAACCAAAGAGTTAACGGGTTTCATAACCTGAGAATATTTAGAAGAAACATAAACAAAAAACCTGATTGTTTATTCTGTTTTAGTCCTTTTAACATTTTAGATTTAACAAATAAAAACACTTACTTCTGATGTTTTTATTATTTCTTCACATTTAGAGATTTTCAGTTGATCAGGACTAAAGATGACTAAAAGCATTTTAAACATGAATAAATAATAAAATTACAGAATATTACAATGAAAAACACATTATACAAAAAAACAAACAAAGTTAACATTTCCTCTAAACATTTAATTTGAATAATTAACATTTAAAACAAAGTAAATTGTAGATAAAAACAATAACTAAAAGAGTAATAAACAATAATACAGTTATTAAATATTGATTAATGAAATGACAGAAATGCAGTTTGAATGTTGAGAAGAATCAGCTGAGATCGATCCTTCAGAGTTTTAAAACATTTACAACAGTTATTTTATACTATATATGGAATATATATATATATATATATATATATATATATATTTACATTATATATATATATATTTATTTATTTATTTATTTACATTATATATATATATATATATATATATATATATATATATATATATATATACATTATATATGTGTGTGTGTATGTGTGTATATTATATATTATATATATGTATATATATATTAATATATAATATATATTAAATATATATATTATATATATTAATATAAATATATATATTTAATATATATATATTATATATATTATATATATTATATAATATATATAATAGATATATATTATATACAATATATATTAAATATATATATTATATGTATTAATATAAATATATATATTTAATATATATATATTATATATAATATATATTATATAATATATATATATACTAGATATTTATAATATATATTATATAATATATATATATATATTATATCATATATAATATATATTATATATTATATATTATATAATATATATATTATATAATATATATAATATAATATATATATTATATTATATATATTATATAATATATATATATAATAGATATATATATAATATATATATTATATATTATATAATATATAATATATATATTATATTATATATATTATATAATATATATATTATATTATATATATTATATAATATATATATTATATTATATATATTATATAATATATATATTATATTATATATATTATATAATATATATATATATATAAATATATATAATAGATATATATAATATATATTATATAATATATATATATTATATAATATATAATATATATATATAATATATAATATATATATATATATATTATATATATTATATAATACATAATATATATATTATATAATATATATATATGTATAAACATATATATATATATATATATATATATATATATATATATATATATATATATATATATATATATATATATATATATATATATATGTGTGTGTGTATGTATATACATGTATATACATATTATCCTCAGTGTGTGCTGTCTTTACATCCTGAGTGTTGTTTAGGTTTTGAATGTATTTTATAGGTGAAAGTTAAAAACACCTGAAACATGAAATGTGAATAATTTAAAGCAGGTACAGGATGATCCAAAAGCTACAGAATATCATAAAGAATCAAATATATTAATATAATAAGTCTCAGCTGAAGGTTCTGATATGTGGAGGTTTAAACCCAAACAGGGTTCTTGTGGTTCTGAATTTAAACTATTAGTGTTTACGTTTAGTAAAAGTACACAAAAAATCAGCAACTAGAAAAATATAGGTAAAAATGAAACCAATCATAAAACGTGTTGTATGGAAACAAAAGAGCCGTCCTCCTCCACAGCAAAGTCAAGGTCAGACAAGGTCAGATCAGAGCGGCAGCCATAAAACATCAGAACCAGGCGTTTGGGTTTGTCCTCCGAGTGTCGGCGGCGCTCAGAACGACGGCCCTCAGGCGTAGACTCAACCCTCCTGAGAGGTTCTAACAGAATGCCGCCTCGTTCTGCTCCGGGGGGGGGGGGGGTCTGCAGTCCGTCCGAGTCTTTGTTTAGGACTATCACCTTAAAGCACTGACGTGTTTTCATTTATGCAGTTTAAATTAATTTGGGGCAATAATGTTATAATGTAAAACATATGAATCTCTTTGATTTTTTATTTCTTTTATATTTTTATGTTCAGACCAGACACATTTTATACATCTGTCTACAGAATATCTGTAAAGGTCATGTTTTCATTCAGCTGATGATTTTCTGGTTTTTAGGGTTTTAGTGACGTTCAGGTGGTTTTATTTTCACACAGAGACTAAAACACTGAGCTGACAGGGACAAGGTTTAAATCGATGTCATTGTTTTATTTTGTCTGATTTTTCTGGTTGGCTGAACAAAAGAAACTTTTTGAAATGATTAAATTCTAAAGCCTCCCCAAAACAAAACTGAGCTAAAACATTGAATTCAATCTGATTTTCATGAATTTAATTTGACCTTTGGTTTCTTTTCTCTGCTGACGCGTTCACTGACATTCAGATTAATCACATTTTAAAGGTTTTGATTTGTTTTTTATTATTATTTATAATTCAAAAACAACTCTTTATCTAAACTGAACTGATATTAAAACCAAAACTTTTTAGATTTTCTTTGTTTTTTTAAGAACTTAAATTAAAACAAAAAACATAAAAAGACTCTAATCAATGATATTAATGAAGGCATCCTAATGATCTGTTTTATATAAAGAAATGAAAAATAATTATGAAAACTGAATGTTTCCATAATACACTGTTAATTAGAATAATAAAACAGTTCTGCATACAGAATTTAAAGAATCATTTAAAATATTTTTTCATCCAACATAAAAATATTTTAATGTTTTTTACTTTAAAAAGAAAAAAGTCTGTCATTAAAATTAAATGTGATTTAATGTCATCAATAATAATCTGCTCTTCAGATGAAATGTTTTCTGCTCAGAATGGATCCCTGGTCTGTTTTATGACTTTTATTTTGAAAGGATAACGCTGCTGCAGGACCAGGACCTGGACCAGAACCAGAACCAGTACCAGTACCAGAACCAGCTGGTGGGAACCAGACTGGTGTTGTTTCCTGATGGTTGGCGGTGACGTCTGCAGCCTTTTAAAGTCCAGTTTTCTCACACAGGAAAATGTCTGTTTATGGTTTCCAGTTTGTGTCTGAGCAGGTCTGCAGGATTATGGTAATGACAGGCTGCGGGCCCGGCGGGGCGGGCGGGTGGGCGAGCTGCGGACGCTTATCAGCGCTGCTGCAGTGGGCGATCCTTCACGTGGTCACATGACGGCGACACCTTGATTCACAGCTCGGCGGCTTTATCACCAAAACCAGAACCCAAACGGATCTAAAAGCACAAAAGAGCAGCTGATGTTATCGCTTCTAATCAGTGATGAGCTCCAGTATCTCCAGACGCAGCAGCGTTGCATTATGGGAATGTCCTGAAACTCTGAAGAATCGGAGAAGCTGCACCAAAAAGGTAGAAGTGGTTTTGTGAGGTGACGCGTCGCCGCCGCAGGTCTGCCGTTCCGACCAATCGGACCAGAAGCAGCTCTGCGGATCCTTGAGGACCCGTGACCTTCAGGGCGGGGAGCAGGACCAGCCTCCTGAAGGGTTCTCCTCCCTGACAGGAACAGGAACTCTTCTGTTCCAGGATGAAGCTGTGTGTGGTTGCCTAGACGACGGCAGGCAGAGAGGTAGTTACAGGCTGTTCACACACACACACACACACTTGAGGAGAAGAACACTGGTAGGACCGCCGTTCTCGCGCTGCAGAACTTCACAGGGTTTCTCTTCTTGTTCCAGGAGGAAATAACTTCACTCTGAGTTTCTGCTGCTTCCTCCAGGAGCGGCGCTGATGGACGCTGCGGCTTTCAGAGGATGTGACTGAGTGTCAATGATCACCAGTTCAGCTGCAGAAGCGCTGATCCAGATCTCACGTGTTCAGAAACCTGGAGGAGCAGATTTCCCGTCAGCAGCCTCAGCTGTGTGTCCGTCACGCTCCCACGCTCACTTCAATCCTCCTCGCTCCTCCGGCTGCAGCCCGCTGGAGCCGGCGCTGAGGAGTCATCCGCTGCCGGGACGGCGCCGGTTTGGGAAGGGGGGGCGGGGGCTGAGCCATGCTGTCCGCCTCCATCCAGATCCTGGCGTTCGCCCTGGCGCTGCTGGGCGTCCTCGGAACCACGGTGGCCACGCTGCTGCCCAACTGGAAGGTGAGCATCAACGTGTGGACCAGCATCATGACCCCCATCTCCCAGATGCAGGGTCTGTGGATGGACTGCGTCTGGTACAGTTCTGGGGTCTTTAGCTGCACCATGAAGAACTCGGTGCTGTCCCTGCCAGCGTCTCTGCAGATGATGCGGGCCGCCATGGTTCTGTCCTGCATGGTGGCCACTTTTGGCCTCTTTCTGGCCTCCCTGGGGCTCAAATGCACCCGCTGGGGGGGCAGCCACCGAGCAAAGGGGCACACGGCCATCGCTGCCGGGGGCTGCTTCGTCCTGGCCAGCCTCCTCTGTCTGGTACCGGCGTCCTGGTTCACCAACGAGGTCATCACCGCCTTCCTGACCACGGACCTGCCGGACAGCAGCAAGTACCAGCCTGGAGGAGCTCTGTGTGTCACCTTCATCTCTGCTGGATTCCTCCTGGCTGGGGGGGTCATCTTCTGCTTGTCGTGTCCGGGATCGAGATCAGGCCGGTCGGACTACGGCTCCTCCAGCGACCAGGACCGACGGGAGCTGCAGGCGGAGCGGCAGCGACCTGAAAGCAAGCAAAGCAAAAGTGTCCAGCTGCAGACAGAGGAGGAGGTGAAGCAGGAGGAACCCACGCTGGACGGGGACCAGAGGCTCTACTCGTCCCCCTCCAGACCCCCTCAGAAGGACATCAGGGACAACTACAGCCTGCAGGAGTACGTCTGACCCGCTGGACCACCAGAACATGTCTGATCCATACGGACGACTGGAAACGTGGAGTTTGGAGCTGCTACTGTCTGGCTCCTGAATGGGGGAGGAGAGTGGGGGAGGTGTGCCTCTGGAGGGGGGGGGGGTAATTACTAAATGTTGTAGATTCAGCTGAACGCTTCACAATCAGCCGGTTCAGACTGACAGGAAGCTCAAATCAAAGCCTCAAAAACCAAAGTCTGAAACTAAACCCAGCTGAGCTCCGACTGAGGTCCAGGACCAGGGCCGGTCCTAAGCTTTCTGGGGGCAGGCGGTTGGAAGCACCACCCCCTCCTTCCACCTCAGTTCAACCCTTTAAATAGTCTGATCTTTGCTTTAGATTAGAGCTGAGGCTTTAGACGGTCAGACTCATTAGAAAAACAGCTCAGTGGTTCAGAACTTTCAGATACTTTGGTTTTCACCTCTGCTGATTTTCCCCATGGTGTCCCACAGGGCTCAGTTCTTGGACCCTTTGGGTGTAATATTTGGGAAACACAATATTCATTTTCATTTTTATGCAGATGACACTCAGATCTGACATCTGACCTGGGATTGTCTTGTTGACCAAAGCAACTCAAGGCTAACCCAATCAGGAGAGACACTGCTGCAGAGGTGACCAGTGGCGGTTCTAGACCAACATTAGAGGGGGGGGGGCAGCTGCTTTTTAGAGGGGCACATTCTAAAACACTCAGCACTTAGCAGGGGGCCACAGGGGGTACTGCCCCCTCTAGAACCGCCCCTGGAGGTGACAAACTAGTGGCTCGTTTTCAGGTATTTAAAACAACTCTTGTTCTTATGCCAGTGTGTTCCAAAACAAAAGAGAAAAAATTAAAAATTGGAGGAAAAAGTCAGTTCTGATCAGAGTCAAATGAACTTCATAGAGTTCTACTCTGATGAGACGGAGAAGGAACTTGATCTGTAGTGAAGGTGTGAGAACCCTGTAGATGGTTCTCACACCTTCACTACAGTGACGATGAAAGAAGGTTTTTAAGAAAAACAAAGTTCTTCCTCGGGCTGTTTTTATTTTAAATCCTACTTTAGACGTTCTTCTGTTCTGACGGTATCTAGATTAGAACCTGGACACTCGTCAGTGGCCTTAACGCCGTCGTACTCTTTGTTGTTTCTAAGGCTGACTCACTGAATGTTCCCATCAGAATCTGGTGCCTCTCCTCTGCTTTGAAAACCCTTTAATGTCTGTTTTCATTTTAGAGCTTGTTTACAGTTGCAGAAAAGTGACGAAAGCAATAAAATCCATAACTGAGCTCCTTTAATTCAGTGTTGCTGGGTTTTTCTAAGAATTCAGGATCCAAAGCATCACAGGGACATCCTCTTCATCTTCCTCTCACAGTCTGAGGGGGAGGAGAGAGGTAATGATGCTTTTGGCTTTCCCATTATCTGCTCTCCATGGTTGGATGCACACACCCCCACCCCCACCCTGTTCCAGCTGTACAGGACGTTTTCAGGGACTCACTGAAGCCTCGATGAGATTCGAACACACTCAGTGGGCGAGGCGTCCTCTAACCTGAGAGCTGTCAATCACTGCTGCCAGGGGGAGTCGACGCCCACACAGCCCAGAAAAGGTTCAAAACAGGAAAAAAAAAAAAGAGGAGAAAACAGTCGATTCGTCAGCACTGCAGAGGAGTCTACACTGACACGGTCAGACAGACAAGTCTGACTGGAGAAAGAACCAGACCTGCATCAACAGAATCATTTATGAGCTGCTGCTCCTGCTGCAGGACTCACGTTTCATCTCTAATCTATTCAAAAAACAACTCTCTGCTTTGATGGTGGAGTAACGTCAGGAGGTCAGGCCGGGTTTATTAAAGCTTTCACTGCTTCATCTCATTAACCGGATCATTAGATACTAATAAACCCCAGAGTGTCTCTATTGATCCTTCTACCTCCAGAAAACACAAAGAACCTGAAGTTCCTCCTCATCCGTTTTAAATGACACCTAATAAAGTGTCAGTGGCTTCAGCCCAACGCTTTTCTGTCTTTACATGGAATGGTTTCTGATTTTCTACATATATTAACAGCTAGTTTGGTTAACAAACGGTCAAAATTTAAGATTTTATCAAAAAATATCTGATTCAACGTTTTCATTCAGTCAGAATCAGCAGGTTGTTTCTATTGGATGAATTAGCTACAGGTAATAAACACAGACTGTCTGCAGCAAAGATTCGTTTAAGGAGCTGATTGGCTACCCCATAGATATCGTATATAAAGGCTAGATATCTTACCCGCGCTGTTCGCCAATAGACTGCAACGTAGCAACAACGGCGGCCATATTACCACTGAGAGTCCCTTTCATAACACTGGTGTCAAAGGAGCATGTACTATTAAATACCTCTAACTTGTTCAATTTTTAACCGATTTTCAAACAGTTTGCATTTTTATAAACATCAGAGACGTGTCTGTTGTAGCGTTATAAACTCTATTTTTAGTTTATAATTTGCACACACTTCTGAGATATCGCTGGTCCGTTTTGTAGGTTTTAGACTGACTAAAACAACTGACTAAAACTAGAAAACATGCCGTTTTCCCTTCAACTCAACATGAGCCTCACACTCCTGCCATCATGGATCATGGACTGAATCCTCTTGCTACCCACGGATCTCAGGACCACCCGGTCTGCCCGTTCGGCGAACTACCTCCCCGGGCGGACGTCTCTCCTGGCTGGCTCGCCATTTATGTAGCGTTATAAACTCTTTTTTTAGTTTATGATTTGCACACACTTCTGAGATATCGCTGGTCCGTTTTGTAGGTTTTAGACTGACTAATTCTAGTTCAGATACCGTCACTTTCCAGTGTCCCCAGGAACATACAAATGCAAGACATTTACATTTACAGGGAGTAGATCATGTATTTTAATATTGACGAAGAGAAGTCTGAGTCCAGGAATTAGACTTTAGAAGTTTTATTATGAAAGGAGAGACGGACAACAGTTATAAACAGTTTAGCAGATAAGCATGAGGTAGCAGGTGTTTAAGCTTTAGTCAACGCGATGTTATTGTGTTCTAAGTTGATCTTTAAAAGAAGTTTCAATGACCTGAGTCGCATGATGTTATGGGACTAGGGGATTTAACTTAATTTAGATTAAGGATTGAATGGAGGAAGTTACTGATGGATGTATGTATATGAAATAATACTGAGGCTGGATCAAACATTCATAATACTGTGGAAGAAAATACATTAATCATATTAAGACATTTTTTTAAAGTTTAATTAAGAGTAATGACGTTTAGAAGCAGATGTCAGGCAGTCTTTGAGCTTATTAACTAAGAGAGAGTCCTGTAGAAGTCTTCCGGAAAAACGACCTTGATCTGGGAATGTTAATCCAGGTTAAACATAATAAAAGAGTCATTTTATTCCAAGTTATTGGGAAAAAGATGGGTTATTGTTGTGATGGTCACAGGGGTCAGAGTTCAGAGTGTCTGAACCTTTACATATGGATCTAGCTTAATACTGTTAGCCAATCAGCATTCGGCACAGAGAAGGCGCGAAGTTCGCCAGTTGATTCCTTCTGACCATCAGGTTTAAACTCTCAACCTGGAGGAGAGCAGCTGTTTGTTCACCAGCTCTGAGACATCAGGTCTGATCCAATAAACCAGGGGTGTCAAACTCCTTTTCACCGAGGGCCACATCAGCATAATGGCTGTCCTCAAAGGGCCAGATAACTTAAAAATTTAACCAAATTAAATGTAAAATAAATGTAACAACTCCTTAACGTTACATAACTCTGAATGTATTACTTCTACAAGATAAAACATTACAAATGCATGAAAACTAGATCTGCTTGTTGCTCTGTTAGAACATAAATCCTTTTGATTTGTCAGGTTATGAAACCCACTGAACTCCATCAATCAAGGATCAAACTATTCAAGTGAATTAAAAATACATCAAAGTTATAATAACTTTGATCAAAACATGTGTTATAGTTAGGGGTGCACACAATCTGTCATCACATGTCCTCAAGGGAGAACCTGGCTCTGGGGTTTGGTCCGCAAATGGGGGGGGGGTTGAAGATGATGATTTGCTGTTGGCTCAACATTTTTCTGCTTAATTCAAACAACCTTTAACTCATATGTGTCAAACACAAGGCCCGCGGGCCACATGTGGCCCGCCACGTCATTTAATGTGGCCCGCGAGAGCTTAAAAGGTCTGAGTATTCAGAAATAAATAGGTAAAAAGCGTTTTTTGACCAAAAACTACATTTCCCACAATGCATGTCAATTGTGTTACCCGCGACTTGACGGCTTACCGCCACTACAGGGCAGGGTGCACACAAGCAGTACCCTGGTCCTCATGAGAACCGGATTTCCAACGCGCTTTTGCGGACCAGCGCTGCGCGGTCCCGATGGGAGACCCTCGATCTGACGAGCTTCACATCCTGTTGCAGCTCAGTGAATGAGTGATCACATGACCTCTGAAGCTAGTGGACACACACGGTAGGACCTCCGACACACACACACACACACACACAGCATCTCCAATGCGCGAAGCAATGCGCCATTACGCACAGCTCGGCGCGCGCTTTAACACACACACAATCACAGTACGTCCGACCC
>SSNR01000234.1:55432-77301 GCA_006937965.1 Callopanchax toddi
ACTCATGAGGTCATTCTGATGCTTAAATAAAACTTTTAAACATATTTAAACCAGTTAAATATTAAAGCCTTCTACTAGTCACCTCTCGGGTCTGACAGAGCGATGACCCGGTTTCTTCCTCACTGCAGTCAGACAGCTGCAGCAGGTGAGGAGGCGTGACGATCAAGGTGTTCTGATCCTCCTGACTGAGCACCGTTAGTATTAATGTTCATTAGCTCGTATAAAAGTCCAACACAACACGTTATCTCAGGCAGAAAATGGTTAATCTGGTTTGCCATCAGGGAAGAGGATGATCAGCTGACGGAGGGATGGAGGATCAGCAGCTCCCCGCGCGCGCACGCATCATGGATCAAAAATCGACCAGTGATCTTTTGTTCTGTTAACTAAAATGACTGATTCTGATAAAGAGAACTGGAGATGCTGTGTGTGTGTGTGTGTGTGTGTGTGTGTGTGTGTGTGTGTGTGTGTGTGTGTGTGTGTGTGTGTGTGTGTGTGTGTGTGTGTGCACCCTGCCCTGTAGTGGCGGTAAGCCANGCCGGACAGTCCGTGGATACGTCCCGGTCAGCAAGGGAGGCATTTCAGCAGGCATGCTGAAGTCATTTCTGACCAGTCCCCGTAGTGAGGGAGAGACTGAGAGGCCTTGTTCAAAGCTGATAAGGGTTCAGCTAAGACTCGAAGGATAGCAGCTCAGGCTGCATTCAGGCTCAGCATAGACTCGGCAAGACTGCACAAGACAAGACTGGCTTGTACCGGAACTGAATATTAATTTTGAGAAGAGTTATCTTAAATTTAACCAATCAGAAGATATTAAGTGTACTAATCAGAACTGAGTTAGTGAAGTTGTGGGTAGTTCTGATTGGACAAGGGAACCGTGAGGGAGTTTACCAACTCACATGACTTCCGCCCGTTAAACACTCACATTATAATTGTAGAAAATAGCAGAGAAGCATATTATAACACTTTGAGTGTGTGAGAGGGCAAATGTCCTTGGTGCAGGAACACAGGCGACTGTTCTGTAAACAAGAGATTACAGTTGGAACACCAGTCTGTGGTGTTAAAGAAGAGACTTCTTTACAGAGAGTGTTTTATTAGACCAGTTAGTGTCCAGTTAAGGTCATCTGGGAGATGGACACCTGAAAGTGGACAGTAGGACACCTGTAGGGATCTTGATTCAGGTTAAAACATAATCCAAGAGTGATTGTATTCCAAGTTATTGGGAAAAAGATGGATTATTGTTGTGATGGTCAACAGAGGTCAAAGGTCAGAGGATATAGCCTATTTGGTGAGGCTACACAGATCACCCTCTTTGGTTCGGGACACGGTTTGTAATCCAGCTGGCTGCGCTCGCGCGCTTTACTAACTCCTCCCCGACCCGACAGCTCGCGCTCTCAAGCTGCTGATAAATAATTCCCCTCTGAGAAAGACGTTCATTTTGTCATCACATATCCAGTTCTCTTTATCAGAATCAGTCATTTTAGTTGACCAGAACAAAGGATCACTGGTCGATTTTTGATCCATGATGCTTCCGCGCGCGGGGAGCTGCTGATCATCCCTCCGTCAGCTGATCATCCTCTTCCCTGATGGCAAACCAGATTAACCAGTTTCTGCCTAAGATAACGTGTTGTGTTGGACTTTTATACGAGCTAATGAACATTAATATTAACGGTGCTCAGTCAGGAGGATCAGAACACCTTGATCGTCACACCTCCTCACCTGCTGCAGCTGTCTGACTGCAGTGAGGAAGAAACGGGTCATCGCTCTGTCAGACCGGAGAGGTGACTAGTAGAAGGCTTTAATATTTAACTGGTTTAAATATGTTTAGAAGTTTTATTTAAGCATCAGAATGACCTCATGAGTTAAAGCAGGGGTGTCAAACTCATTTTCACCGAGGGCCACATCAGCATAATGGCTGTCCTCAAAGGGCCAGATAACTTTAAAATGTAACCAAATTAAATGTAAAATAAATGTAACAACTCCTTAACGTTACATAACTCTGAATGTATTACTTCTACAAGATAAAACATTACAAATGCATGAAAACTAGGTCTGCTTGTTGCTCTGTTAGAACATAAACCCTTTTGACTTGTCAGGTTATGAAACCCACTGAACTCCATCAATCAAGGATCAAACTATTCAAGTGAATTAAAAATACATCAAAGTTATAATAACTTTGATCAAAACATCTGTTATAGTTAGGGGTGCACACAATCTGTCATCACATGTCCTCAAGGGAGAACCTGGCTCTGGGGTTTGGTCCGCAAATGGGGGGGGGGTTGAAGATGATGATTTGCTGTTGGCTCAACATTTTTCTGCTTAATTCAAACAACCTTTAACTCATATGTGTCAAACACAAGGCCCGCGGGCCACATGTGGCCCGCCACGTCATTTAATGTGGCCCGCGAGAGCTTAAAAGGTCTGAGTATTCAGAAATAAATAGGTAAAAAGCGTTTTTTGACCAAAAACTACATTTCCCACAATGCATGTCAATTGTGTTACCCGCGACTTGACGGCTTACCGCCACTACAGGGCAGGGTGCACACAAGCAGTACCCTGGTCCTCATGAGAACCGGATTTCCAACGCGCTTTTGCGGACCAGCGCTGCGCGGTCCCGATGGGAGACCCTCGATCTGACGAGCTTCACATCCTGTTGCAGCTCAGTGAATGAGTGATCACATGACCTCTGAAGCTAGTGGACACACACGGTAGGACCTCCGACACACACACACACACACACACAGCATCTCCAATGCGCGAAGCAATGCGCCATTACGCACAGCTCGGCGCGCGCTTTAACACACACACAATCACAGTACGTCCGACCCACGCACGCAGCTCACACATGCCCAGTAGGGGTACAACGGGTCACAATCGATCCGTGATCAGAACAGATCACCCTCTATGGTTCAGGTCTCGGTTTGCGATCCAGCTGGCTGCGCTCGCGCGCTTTACTAACTCCTCCCCGACCCGACAGCTCGCGCTCTCAAGCTGCTGATAAATAATTCCCCTCTGAGAAAGACGTTCATTTTGTCATCACATATCCAGTTCTCTTTATCAGAATCAGTCATTTTAGTTAACCAGAACAAAAGATCACTGGTCGATTGTTGATCCATGATGCGCGCGCGCGCGGGGAGCTGCTGATCATCCCTCCGTCAGCTGATCATCCTCTTCCCTGATGGCAAACCAGATTAACCAGTTTCTGCCTAAGATAACGTGTTGTGTTGGACTTTTATACGAGCTAATGAACATTAATATTAACGGTGCTCAGTCAGGAGGATCAGAACACCTTGATCGTCACACCTCCTCACCTGCTGCAGCTGTCTGACTGCAGTGAGGAAGAAACGGGTCATCGCTCTGTCAGACCGGAGAGGTGACTAGTAGAAGGCTTTAATATTTAACTGGTTTAAATATGTTTAGAAGTTTTATTTAAGCATCAGAATGACCTCATGAGTTAAAGCAGGGGTGTCAAACTCATTTTCACCGAGGGCCACATCAGCATAATGGCTGTCCTCAAAGGGCCAGATAACTTTAAAATGTAACCAAATTAAATGTAAAATAAATGTAACAACTCCTTAACGTTACATAACTCTGAATGTATTACTTCTACAAGATAAAACATTACAAATGCATGAAAACTAGGTCTGCTTGTTGCTCTGTTAGAACATAAACCCTTTTGACTTGTCAGGTTATGAAACCCACTGAACTCCATCAATCAAGGATCAAACTATTCAAGTGAATTAAAAATACATCAAAGTTATAATAACTTTGATCAAAACATCTGTTATAGTTAGGGGTGCACACAATCTGTCATCACATGTCCTCAAGGGAGAACCTGGCTCTGGGGTTTGGTCCGCACGGGGGGGGGGGGGGTTGAAGATGATGATTTGCTGCTGGCTCAACATTTTTCTGCTTAATGCTCATTAAATTCAAACAACCTTTAACTCATGAGGTCATTCTGATGCTTAAATAAAACTTTTAAACATATTTAAACCAGTTAAATATTAAAGCCTTCTACTAGTCACCTCTCGGGTCTGACAGAGCGATGACCCGGTTTCTTCCTCACTGCAGTCAGACAGCTGCAGCAGGTGAGGAGGCGTGACGATCAAGGTGTTCTGATCCTCCTGACTGAGCACCGTTAGTATTAATGTTCATTAGCTCGTATAAAAGTCCAACACAACACGTTATCTCAGGCAGAAAATGGTTAATCTGGTTTGCCATCAGGGAAGAGGATGATCAGCTGACGGAGGGATGGAGGATCAGCAGCTCCCCGCGCGCGCACGCATCATGGATCAAAAATCGACCAGTGATCTTTTGTTCTGTTAACTAAAATGACTGATTCTGATAAAGAGAACTGGAGATGCTGTGTGTGTGTGTGTGTGTGTGTGTGTGTGTGTGTGTGTGTGTGTGTGTGTGTGTGTGTGTGTGTGTGTGTGTGTGCACCCTGCCCTGTAGTGGCGGTAAGCCATCAAGTCGCGGGTAACACAATTGACATGCATTGTGGGAAATGTAGTTTTTGGTCAAAATACGCTTTTTACCTATTTATTTCTGAATACTCAGACCTTTTAAGCTCTCGCGGGCCACATGAAATGACGTGGCGGGCCACATGTGGCCCGCGGGCCTTGTGTTTGACACATATGCAATAAACGGTCAAACAAATCCATGAGTTCTTAGTTTTGTTTGAGTCTCTCCAGTGGCGGCTGGTGAAATGTTTTTTGGGTGGGGCGCATTTTTGCTAGTCAGTTTTCAGATGCACAAAAAAAAAATCACATCTCACCACTAGGGCAGGGAATGATGCAAAATATTTTCATCTGACTGAATATTTTGCTGGTAAAAATCCCTAGTACCACCAGTTCTCTAGAAATGTGGAGCTGTTAGGTCTAATTCTACACATCAAACAGTAAAGAAATCATAAAGTCTTCATGAGGAGACCTTAGAATAATATTAATATAATCAGATACAAATAAAAATAAAAAACAACCAAAATGTGGTCACAACAGAAGTTGTAAAAGTTTCAAGGAAAAAACAACCTGGCAATGTCAAAAACATTACTTAATATTCACAATTAGCTTTCTACTGACACCACAAACAAATAAATCCATCTCTAACTAATACAGTCAGATAATTAATGTTACAATTCAGACAACAACCACTAACCAAGCAAGTCATGACAATCAGCTCAACTAATGAAGTGAATTAACAACAAAATGAAGTCAAATCCACTGATAAGTCCCATCAAACCCAGTCAGACCAAACTTCCTTAAAACGCCATAATAATTTAATGAAAAGTAGAGAAAACGCATGAAAAACGGGCTAAACTACATAAACCAATGTATTCAATCAGCAGTACCTGTATTTCTCTAACATTCAGCAGACACCTCAACAAACACATGTCACTATTTAAGGTATAAATTCACTCATCAGGACTTAGCACTGCTAGCCGCGGCTAGCTCCGCCTATGGGGTTTTTGAATGGGAAAATCCATGACAGACACATAGTCATTAAGAAAAAGAAACAAACAAACGAAGTCACTCACCATTTAGTTGATGAAATCAGGACAAATGGAATCATTCGGCTTGTTTTCACAAGCAGGAAAGAAGGATTCTTTGAATAAATATCCATTTTCTACCCTCCATTAAAAAGAGAGCAAGAACTTCCGGTTCCGGTCTGAGCAACACTCCAGACTCCTGCTGTTGTGCGCATGTCACACAGGGACGCTGAAGACCTGCGTCCCGAGCGATCTCCTATTTTTTTGCACTCAGTGCGCATGCGTCAGGAGCAAAAAACAATGCGCTATGTTGGGACGTGTCACTGCCCGATCGGTAACGGAAACCCAATCGGTTCTGTGCGAAGTGAGTCTACATCCGCTGAAGCTTTTTACGGTAATTACGAGTCAGAGTATCTGTTAAGATGTTAACAGTAATAAGTATTTATTATAAAGTTTACAATAATGACAACGTTTCATACAATGTTGAATAAAATAAAAAATAAAAAGAGAGTTATAGAGCAGGACGGCCCGGTCCTTACTGCGCATGCGCAGAGTCGGACGGTACAGATCAGGTCTACCCGATCGGTTCTGCGCATGTGCAGAACGCGTGTACTCACAGTGAAGTATTTTACGGTAGTTACAGTTCAGAGTATCTTTTAAGGTGTTAACAAGTATATAATACATCTTTATACATACATAATGTATTAAAATGTTTATACACGTAGGTATCCATTGTTTAAATGGTCCGAGCAGTCGAGAAAGAGGCTAAGTTGTTGGTAAAAGCTAAGGGCTAACTGAGAGCTAACAGTCTCATTCAAAAGACTTGAATGTCGCTAAGTTGGCGAAAAGAGGAAGTGGCGTAGGCTTCGCGCATGCGCAAAACCGATCGTGCTACCGGGTACGGATCGGGCAGTGACAGGACGGCGTCCCGTCCAGACATGCGCAGTAGAACCCAAAGAAACGCGATCTATCGGTCCAGTAAAAAATAGTAAGAAAACCTTTCTAAACTACACCTAAATGCAGATTATACACAGCACTTATTGTATATATAATGAATGGCTCGTTTAGTTTTATTTTTATGTTAGTTTTTAATATTTTGTGATCCTATTTCTCTTCTTCTTCCTCTTGGGACTGGTGGGGCGGCGCCCGAGCGCCCCCTATGGACGGGCCTCCACTCTCTCTGTTGTGGGCTAGAAGATGGCGGCTGTGAGGAAGCTGCTGCTACCGTTAGCCTCATGGCGCTGCCAGAGAGGAACTTTTCTACATTGAAGTGAATTCTATTATATATTTGGACCAGCATGGGCCAGTCTCTGAGTGGGATTAATACGGAGGCTGATTCTGGATCTGCTGCCTTGGATTGGCTGGTCTATGGATGAAGAACCAACATGAATCCATCTGCAGGTGAACCAGCAGCTCTGGGGAGTAAAAACATTCATTTATCAGTGACCTGAGGAGCCGTTTGAACCCAGGTTGATTTCTAAGGTCTTTATTTTTGACAAACCATTTACAGTTTATATTAAAGCTGGACTCAGCAGCCAGGTCAACAATGTAGCTTTAACATTTTTTAAAGCCTCTTAAAGTGATAATATGCAACTTTTTCATATTTTAAAATCTTTTCCTTGAGCCAGTCTGTGCTAATATGACCCTTTACAGTCACTTAGCCCCATCTGGTGGTTAGATCCAGAATACCACGATTGCAAGGTCTCCGTCGCCGTCACGGTACCCAGGAAGTCACGTGTCTCACGAGGGTTAGGCTAACCCAAAGTGGCTAGCTGTTATGCTAGCTCCGGAGTGTTTTTAGCTCATGATTCCTGATTTTTTTCCATCTCTCCCTGCTTGAACACAGCTGATTTCTTTGAAGGAGTAAATAACCGCTCCTGTAGAAAGCTATGAAGGCTGAGGAGACATTTCAACAGGTAGATTTAGGCGTTTAGAAGCTGAAACTATGGGCTACTTTATTTAATGCAGTGATTTAAAATAGACACCAGAGGGCGCCCAAAACAAGCAAAACTGCATATTATCACTTTAACATCGTTCTAACATAGTATAGCTATAAGTCTATTATGGAGATTTAAAAAAACAAAAGAAATCAATAAAGTAGTTGTCCCGCAGTTCTCTAAAAAGGTGGAGGTGAAAAGAGGAAAAACCCGGGGGAACGTTTCTACGGCTGGTGTTAGACTCTGCTTTGTTACCGTGTCAAAGCAGGGTCCCATGTCTGGGGAAGGCTGGTCTACGGATTCTACCCGACGGGAGGGGTGAGCGCTCTGAGACGTGTTTCTGTAAAAGAGCTAGCGATACCTAGCTTGTTTACAACGCTGCTGAGTGCAGCTTTAAACTTTAATCAGTGTAGATTAGGGGCAAGGACCTGGATGGGCCTCGCTCCGTGGAGAGTCCGTGGGCCGAGCCGAGGGGGATCACCGTCGATTTGATTACACAGCGACAGCTCGTTGTGAGCGTAGAACAGGACTTTAAAGGCAGAGAGCTGAATACATTTTTAAACTGTGATACAATCATGTTGCTATGTGAAAGCAGCCGTTTGTCATATTACATCTATTCCACTTCTTCATGTGAAGGAGACTGTGGCCCAGAGGTAGAGAAACCACCTCCACCTGGGAGAGCCAGGTTCAATTCCTGGCGTCAGCATCTGACATTAGATGATTAAAGGTGATTGTTTAGGGGTGTGTTCAGGCTGCTGCTCTAAAGCACACAGTGTGTGATCAGGTCTACTGGCTTCTACAAGCTTCTATTACTTGATCCAACTATGAAGAACTGAAAATGCCTCAGACGTGTGATGGGGTTCATTCTAGTTAGTTCACTTTTATTTTGTCAGTAAAATTCAACACATGAAGGTTAAGATCAAGAAAATCAGAGCTTAGCCTGTATGGTATGGAAAGCACTGGTATTAAGAAATAATTCATAAAAACTCCAATAAAATTAAGAAATGTCTCATTTAAATCAATTAAAAAGGTACTGTTACTAAAAAAAAATATTGAAAACTTCTTAAAATAAATAAATACTTTTATTGATAAATTATTAATAAAAACTCCATGAAATAAATAAATAAATGTCTCCTTGAAATAAAAAGAAAAATGAAAACCTTTTTAGTTTTAATGTCAGTTTTATTTATTTGTTTGTTTCCTAATGGTCTTTTATTTTGTGACACTTTTATTTTGTAAAGCTATTTTCAGGGACTTTTGTTTTTTTAACTCTTCTTTTATTTCTTGCTTGTATGACATTGAAATGAGGGGGCGGGGTTTCCTCTGTGGGCGGGGCCTGATCCTCAGCCTGTAGACGCCAACATGACCTTTAATTAGACATTTTAATGAGACATGTATTTATTTCATGGAGTTTTCAATAATTACTTATTAATAACAGCACTTTTTACATTTATTTTAGGGAGACATTCATTTGTTTCATGGAGTATTTTTTAATTATTTCAGTATTTATTTATTTACTTATTTAATTTTGACTAAAACGGCTTTCCATAGGATGGTGATGTACTCTGTAAATAAACCATAATAAGCAGTTTTCAGTAAAGAGCCATTTTGAAATGTCTTTAACTCTTTAAACAGAGCTGTCCTGTCAGTCAGTGCAGCTTCTTCTGTCCCACAGTCAGTCCTGCGTGTCTACTGCCCTCTGGTGGACGCTCTAAGTACTACACGCATGTTTCTGTTTAATATTTTATTATTTAAAAACATCATTTATGTTTACTCATTATATTACCATTGGCCAATGATTAGTCTTTTAATTATGAATGATCTGAATATGATTTCATGTTTCAGGCTTTAACAGGTTTACTCTTTGATTTGTTAAACCTTCCTCTGGTCCCTTTACTTAACATTCTGTTTGAGTTTGATCCATGACTTTATTCTGAGTTATTTTTCTCTCCTTACATTTTGTTTAAACTGCTGCTGCTGTTTTCTTGCTGCATTCCAGTGGTTTTATAATCAGCTGAAGCCCAGAGGAAATGCTGACGTCATCGTTTCACCAGGTTTAAACGACTTTTAAAGTGAAACCAAAAGCGTTTGTGTCTCTGATGGGAGTCGGGGACCTCTGGTTGTTTCGCGCTGTAAAACTTCACTTACATCTTTAACTTGTCGGTCGTCAGGTAAGACGCTCAGGTTCCTGTCTAATGTTGAAAACAGAGAAACTAAACAGAAGCAGCTGCTGTGAGAATTTATTTTAGATTTATATTGTAGCTAGAATAATAAAAGTATTTGTTAGAATGTTTTTCAGATTTGAAAATGATTAAAGTGTTAACTCACTGCAGTAATAAATGACGTATTTATAATAATTATGTTGTTCTTTTACTGACTGAGCTTTCATAAAGTTAAACCAGTGTTTTAGATAAAGAGTTTCCATGGTAACGGTGGTGTTTCTTAGATATGGGAGCTGAAAGTAGTGCACCTCCACGTGAGTACTTTAAAATCCCTTCAGTTCAGAGAAAGCGACCGTGTGGAGGATGGATCCTGATCTGTTGTCTGTTTTAACCTCATCAGCTCCACTTCTCACCGAACCATGGAGACAAATCAACTGGAGGTAAAATACTGAACCTGTCGTTTTTGGTTCTTTTTCCTGTTGATGAATGAGATGTGAACTATTTATTGTGAAACTAAAACGTCTCCTTCTCTGTTCAGAAACAACACGTCTGATCTGCAGTTTGTGGAAAACTACAGACCTCGGTTTGAGGGTCAGCACCTCAGGATCCTCCTCTGTGGACCAGTGGGAGCTGGAAAGTCCAGTTTCATCAACTCGGTCCAAAGCGTCCTGCAGGGCCGGATGTACCGGCAGGCTCTGGCAGATAATACGTCCTACGGCAGTTTCACCAAAGAGGTAGGACTGATGTTCAGTGGGTCGTTTGTTCAGGTGGTTGGTGGTTTGATACAGAAATGAATAGAGGCTGACAGGAAGTCCCACTGCAGCCTTTGTCTTCCTGTTTGCTGAACCAGACATCCTGTTCAACTCTCACAGAAACAGTTTCAGTTCAAACGCCCTGACTAGACGTGACTAACACCACCTATAAGGGTTAGAGGTCACCTTTAGTATGAAGGTAGGAGTCTGATGATGGATGTTTGATCATCTTTTCTTTCATGTTCAGCGTGAAGTTACGCCTCTTGTCGTTTCTTTTAAAACGCTCTGAAGAAACGTTCACTCTCTCAGTGTTTTATGTTTAAACCTTGAAGTAGAGATCACGTTTTAAATGTCTGATGAGTCGTAGAAACACCACAAACAGCCTGTCAGGAACCAGCTCCATTACCCACAGGCACAGTTTCCTGTTGCCATGGCAACCTCCATAAAACCCCTCAGGAGGTTTGGATCATTCTGAAGTGACTTCTATCAGGACCCCACCTCCACCGGTGACATCACTCAAAGTGGGCGGGGTCTCTAAAACAGGAAGTAGTCCTCTGACCGGTAGTCCGATCTGGAGAGACACTGCTGCAGATCGCTAACACATTAGTAGCTAATATTTTAGGGTTTTAACTAGGGATGTTCCGATACTTAAATCTGAGTACTTGCCGATACCGAGTACCGATACCGATACTTCTACCACACTAAAACATGCAACAAATTGGAATACAGGTTTTATTTTTTCTTCTCTGCTTTTTACAACAAATAACTGAGTTAGATAAAAAATAAAATATATTAATAAAAATGATCACAAAACTAAAATATAAGGTGAAAAATCACCATTTTCTGTGATTTCACAGTGAAATTATTGCAGTTTTTCACATTTTAACCAAATAAAATGAACTATTTGGCACCATCTCCAGCTCTCAACCCACACTGTTCCTCTTTAGCTCAATAGCTCCCCCTAGTGTTCAATATAGGACACTACAACAGAAATCACAAGTCACAGACAGTGAAGCCGCTGGTATCGGTTCCTGGTATCGGGTAACCGATACCGATAGTGGTATCGGTAAAACGTCCCACTGGTGTGTTAGTAAACCTGTACTAGTTAGCATGAGACTGCTCAGCAGGAGGACTGACGTAGACCGGTTGTAGAGGAAAGTCAGACCCCCCCCCCCAGCCTGGAGTGGGCAGTCTGCCATCCTCTGGACGTCTTCATGGCTGGGCCTAGAACCTCTGTCCATGAAGGTTATGATCAGAACCAGTGACTGTTGGTGGGGTCGAGAAGCTCATCAGCCCACCGCCACTAGGCGTCCCCGTCTCCACGGTAAACGGTGTGGGCCTTGGTGGATGGTTTCTTTGGTCGTCCGGTACCTGTCTGCTGCTCCTGGAGACCCACAGACCAGCCAGGCCCCGTAGGCCTGATGGCTCCTCTAAGCTCTGGGGTCCACCAGGGGGTACGGGGGCTACTGGCACCGACCACCTTGTGACCACAGCATCCTCAACCATCACAGAGCAGAACACCTCCTTTAGTGTTGCTTCCACCTGTGAACGACACCAGGACTCCTGAACTCTTCTCCTCTCCCAGCCCACTGGATTCACTGGTCTTTTTTATTGTATCACATGATGTGTTGTCGGTTGTATTTCTGTCTTTAATCTGCTTCATGATTTTCTTTAACCTGGTTCTGCTGTTTGACAGTACACGACCTACAAAATCCCAAAGGACTCCGAGTCGTTCTACCCCTTTGTCTTCAACGACATCATGGGTCTGAGCAGCGACGCGGGGGTGCTGGAAGAAGACGTGGACCTGGCCCTGAAGGGACACATGAAGGACGGTTACCAGGTCTCTCCTGCAGAAGCTGCAAACTCAAAGTCTTACTTTTCAAACACATTCGCAGATAAAGTTTTGTTTGGTTTATTTTCTAGTTCAATCCTCAGTCTTGGTTATCCCCAGACAACCCTTCCTATAATCCCACTCCAAGTCCTAACGACTGCGTCCACGTGCTGGCGTTTGTCCTTCCTGCGAGCACGCTGAGTCTTCTGAGGGCTGAGGTTGTGCAGAAGATCAGGAACATCAGGAAGCAGGCCAGCCGACTGAGTGAGAGCAGATCTCTGGTTCCTGCTGTGGCTGCAGCTTTAGAGCAGTGTGTCACCATCGATGTTTTGTTGTTCTGACAGAGATTCCTCAAGTGGTCGTTCTCACCAAAATAGACGAGGCCTGTCCTGAAATCAGAGAAGATCTGAAGAAGGTCTACAGGGTCCCTTATGTGAAGGAAAAGGTTCGTTTGTAATGGATGCACCGCCGCTGTGTTCTGTTCTAACGGGGTTTGGGTCAATTCTATCAGTTATTTATTTAGAGTAAAGACCATATCCTCCAGTGACATCACTAAAAGTGGGTGGAGTCTCCAGAAACAGAAAGCAGTCCTTTGTCTGGAGCAAATATCAGACCTAAAGCTCATTATCTTCTAGAAAACGGAGGCTCCTCTCTGAGCCGGTTGTCTTTTACTGATATTATTAACAGGTCTGACTGAATGTTGAAAAACAGCTGCAAGAATCTCAGGAGTCACCTAAAAATTCAGGAGATTTTTAAGTAAACAGTAAAAACCCTGGAATCCTAAATGTTGGTGATGTTGAGACTCTGAGCTGCTCTTTAGTCTGTCAATTCTGTGATTTAATGGATAAATCAGTGATTTAAAAGCTGCTTCATCTCTAAAGGAAACCAAATAAAAATCACCTGGACCTGAAACACCCTGCCTCCATGGACGTGAGTCCACTAGAGCAGAGTCTGGTTCCTCAGGGGCTGGTTGTGCTTTGGCTCCCCCTGCAGGTGTAGGATGTAACTACACCCCAGAGTCATTCTCATGACCTTCAGGTTTTTATTTTCTCTTCTAGATGGAGCGGTTCAGCGTTGAAGTCGGTGTTCCGATCAACTGCATCCTCCCTGTGAAGTGTTACCACAGTGAACTGGACACGAAGGACGACGTGAACTCTTTGTTCCTGAGCGCCATCAAACACATCCTCCACTGTGGAGACGACTTCCTGGAGTACAGTCAGAATCGCTTTTAACTCTGTAAGCTGTGACAACAAGCTGACTGATGACAGTCAGCAGACGTGTAACCATGGAGCTCCTGAGTCAACGTGGGCTGACTGACTTAACCTCCTGAGACCTGAGAACAGATCTAAGATGAACAGAATCAAATATTATAACATCCACCAGGTTTCAGGAGGTTAATCACATCATAATGTATGAGGTTGTTGAAGGAAAATGTGAAAAATAAATCTGCTTTTAAATCCTAAAAGCTTGTTTCAGGTTTTCATGTTGGGACATGGTGTGTAATTTAAACCGGCCTATCAGATCACAGCAGGAATCGTCTCAAAACGCTGAACAAAACCAGATCAGTCCAGGTCCAGGTCCAGGTCCAGGAGGGAATGGAATAAAGTTAGATTCATTATAAAAGGAAAAGTGTCCTGTTTCATAAAGAAACCAGCTGATGGACTAAAGTGACACTAGGGGGCGCTGCTGATCACAACACATCTTGATCCTCCTCTAACGACGTCTGAAGTTTCTGTGTCTAAGGGTCCAACCACTGAAGTGTCAGCTGCGTCAGATGTCAGAGCACATCAAAGAAGGTCTACTGGGTCCTAGGGACCCTCGATGGTCCGTCGTCTTATCACTCTGATCGATCTCCAACTACAGAAACACCCTGGTCTTTCAGACTTTAGGAAAACCTATCTCCTGAACAAATCCTCAGATTATGTTTTGGAGAAATTTATTAAAAGTCTACCATTCATCGTTAAATATGACTGGGACCTACTACGTCAAACCATCTTAGATCATTATCTAACACCTGATCCTACAGATGCCAGTCCATCTACTGCATCTGATCCACCAACCTCAGTTTCCATCACTGAGAAAAGGGGGGTCACAACACAACCTGATCCTCCTCTAACAACATCTGACCTTCCAGTGTCAAGCTCAGACCCTCCAAAGGTCAACGCTGACGCTCCTGAGTCCAACATCTCTCTGCCTCCCCCAGAGTCGGGCAGTTCTCCGGCGTCCGGCACAGAGCCCGTCCCGCTCCCCGCGGAACCGGCCAGCCCTCAGGCGCCCCAGACTGAATCCCCTCTCTTAACAGCAGAACCCGAGGAGCTCCCACTCAGTCCACAGGTTTCCCTTCTGCTCCCCGCAGAACTGGTCAGGCCTACTGGACCTCAAGGTGAGCCTCCTCCTCCTCAGGTAGAACAGGTCTACTCTACTCTAACAGTAGAACCAGAGGAAATCCCACTCAGTCCTCAGGTGCCCCGAGCTGAACTCGTTCTGCTCCCCGCAGAACCAGACCGCCCTACGGCGCCTCACACTGAGCCTCCTCCTACTGGACCTCAAGGTAAACCTCCTCTTCCCCCGGAAGTGCAGGTTAAGACTCCTCTGTCACAGACAGAACCCATCAATCTTCTTTGCAGTCCTCCTGCAATTAAGAACAGACTCAAGGCCACCCTCTCAGGTGTGACCTCTTCTCACACACCCCTGGTGGTTCCTCCAAAGGGACCTCAACCACTCTTTCATCCTTCATCATTCAGTCTCCGCCTCCCGAGCGTTCGATACGTCGGCCCGGCGATGCTTTTGATGTTAACGGTGTGTGCAGTCGTGTCCTCCGACGCGACTACTTTGTCTCCCAGACTCACCTTTGACCCTGGTCCTACAAAAACGACCTTTCTCAAAGACTGGGCAGTTACAGTCTTTCTCGATTGCTAAGACACATTTCTTGAAAACTGCTCTCCGTTTCTCCAAAGTTTGAACACAAAACCCAGTTTTCAAGCTAAATTCACAAAATCTCAGACTCTTCTTGCAAAACCAAACTTTCACCTCAGAACAGTTCAATCTGTGCCCAAAACTGAACTTTGAGAGTCATTTAAAAGTAATGCAATAGTAGTGTAATGCCTTACATTTAGAATACAGTAATATTGTAATACTGTAAAATGACAGTAACATAATAAATACTGCATTATAGTTTTGAGGTGTTAGCAGACTTTACACATTACCTGCAGCTCCCACCAGTGATGTGTGTGTATGAGCTGTAAGCCAATTTTATTATGACATTCTTGAAAACAAAAACACTAAGCGCAATATACTAAATAAAAATAAAAGAGGCGAACTTTTCTGAACAGTATTTCATTAGTTAAAATAATAAATATCACAATATATTGTATTGCGTGTAGTATCGTGATATATCGTACCGTTGCGCCTGCATCGCGATACATATCGTATCGCCAGATTCTTGCCAATACACACCCTAACAGTGCTGCCAGGGTTCCAGAGGAGGGAGATGGGGACCCACGTCCGTGAGCCCTCCCACCCTGATGATGGGAGCGTAGGTAGAAACTGCAGCCTTGAAGGACTCAGCTGCTGCTGCGCTCAGATATGTTGAAACCGCAAGAAAGCAAGGCCACATCGGGTCTCTGCAGGCAGCCTACGAGACGGTGAACCTTTCCGCCAGGTCGTCGGGTGAAGGGAGGGGGTGAGCTGTGGGAACAGCCAAGTTCATGATCCTCACCGCCTTCTGGATGATGGTTGGGAGTGTTTCAACCAGTGTGCCGACGACTGGGAGAGGTGCAGTCACTTACTGGGAGTCACCGCCCGGCGGTGGCAGGACTGGCTGCAGCTCTTCTGGCTGGAAGGGGGAGCAGGACTGCTTGAAGAACCGTTGTCGTGAGCAGACCTGTCCGAGTCCTGCTCTTCCAAGTTGAATAAGTTGATTGCCTTCTCCAGTGGATAGTCCGCTGGGAACAACTCCTCGGCCACTGGGATGAAAAGTTCCACTTACTGTGTCCTGTCCTCGGCAGGCAGGAGTTGCAGAATGGGCAGACCCTTCGGTGGTGAAGGTCATAGGGCATGATGGAGATGGTCTGGCAGTCTGGACACAAACAAACTTTGCACCGGACACGATTTTGCTCTTGGAAGATCAGTGGTCATCGCTGGTTGAAGAAAAATGGGGAGCCGAATACCCGGTCTCAGGGCAGTTTATAGACCGGGTGACTGAGGCCCATGCAACAGCTGGGTGTGGACTAAAGTTTTCTGTGGCGCACTGGTCGCTAAAGGGGATTACCCAATAGGGACAGCCTTAAAGGGCAAAGCTTACGCGAAGTAGAACTCTAGATTTTACCCTCCATTGAAGGACCACACACAAAGAGAATGCCTACGAGTCCATTTGATCACATTTCTTTAGTGAAGCTTTTTTAGCAATTAAAACCGTTTCAAAAGCATTTGATTGGTCTTTGATTAAAAATAAGAGATAAAAATATAATCAGCAAATTAAGAACTCATTCTAAACTTATCCTTTCTTTGAGAGTGGAAACCTTGAAACTCAGCTGCAAAAAATTTACCTTCAGACGAGATGAACTTAAATGACCCAAGTAGGACCAGGCGTTCTGTAATGATCTCTATTTAGGAGAAAAACCTAATCACTTCACATTTAAACGGCTCTCTTTAGGAGACGCGCCGCTGGCTAACGGTGTCATGTGATCAAACGAGCGTAATTTGATTGGCTGAGAGCCGCTCGAGTCGATCTAGTGATGATTGCTCTGGCTTGGGTCATTTAAGTTCATCACTTTTGCAGGTGAATATGTTTGCAGGAAAATTTGGACTAAGAAAAATTCATACATATAATTGAACATGATAAAGATTCCATGTTATAAATTGAATGTCTAAAACTGGTTGTATTCTGATGAGACTATATTTCTTCCACACACAGAGAAAACACACAGTAGTGACCATACGCCGTGATCCTATCCACACAAGCCACCGTTTAAATTAAAGCCAAAATGATTCGTTGTTGTTTCACTGCTCTATGTGAAAACCAGCAGCTGAAGAAGAGGGAAAACCAGCCTGATTCCATGAATTCAAAAACATACATTTAGTCTAACCTTTGCTGTTTTCTGGTCAGAATTTCTGTGTTCGAGTAAAAAACACCCACTCACACACGCGTGTACCACACGTACACCTGCAGTTGTCCTGCTGAGGACGTGTTTGTAGAACTTTGCCTCTCTTCAAATGAGAGACGTGGTAACCACGAGGTCGTCGCCGACATTTTCCTCACTCGTTTTGCTCTCAGCCACTGCGACTCTAAGCTAGGCTAAGCTAACTCAGGTACCATCATAGGGGGTGGGCTCATGATGCAAACAGAGCCATCTGATTGGCCACATATTTGAAGGGATACATTTAATTGGTCAGCATTAGCTTACAAAGAGTTGATGTATAGAATCATTTGAACCAAGCATTTAACAACATTTTTGACGTGTTTTGCGATGTCATGTTATCATGATGACGATGAATTTTTGCTATATTGTGCAGCCCTAGTCAGCATACAAAAAACTGCAGACATATATTATTGCTTAATATCAAACAGTTTTAGCTGGTGTGTTTTTTTGTCCTATTCAGTTTTTTGATGGTAGTTTTAGTAGTACTTGTATCATTTAGTAGTGTTTTTTGTAACTTTGAGGAACACATTGTAAAATGTAAGCTGTTATTGTAATTTAAACAACACTGGAATGGAAACAAAACACAACATTTTCATTTGCATCACGCTCTTATTTGGACTTTAAACATGCAGAAGTTATTGGGTTTAAAAGCTTGCAGAAGTTGTTTGGGTCAAATGAACTCTTCTAGTTACTAAAAGAGTCGTCTGCGATCTCAACGATGCGTCTCAGCGTGTTCAGGATGAGAGCATTCATTTCATTATTCAGATGCATTTCCTTGTGGTAGTTCTTCACAGGGAAGATGCAGCTCTCAGGGATTCCCACCGCTTGGCTCAACAGCTGAACCTACATAGAGGAAATAAAACAACGAACTTAAACAAATGACTGGTTTATAATTGAAGTGTGGTAAGATACTGCTAATACTTGAATGACACATTCAGTAAAAGATTCATAAGGTAATGTTTACCTTTTCATACAGTGTTCTGCTTTGATAAACCTTCTTTATGTCATTTTGGATTTCAGGACAAGCCTCATCAATTTTGGTAAGAATGGCCACTTGAGGAATCCCTGAAGGGAGGAAACAAAACCTCAGTTACATTTGATACTTATCCAAAGTTCATTATCAGCAGCAAGATCAGGATACGGCCGACTTTGTCTTCAGTAAAGCTGCCGGATGACGTCAACAGCTGATAAAATAACTGAAACATTCCTTCAGCGTTTTTGAGGACAGCCACTTTAACTGGCACTTATTCTTGTGTTTTTCTTTGAGCTGACGTTTGTTCTCACCCAGGTCTCTGGCGTCTTCTCTGATGTTCTGAAGACTTTCAATAATATCATGACTCAGTAGATTTGCTGTGTTGGCGTCGATGACACAAACCAGGATGTTCACTTTGTCTCTGGCAGCTGGAGCCTCATTGTAGTACGGGCTGTCTTTGGATAAACTACACTCAGGATTGAACTAGGAGCAATTTCAAAAAGAAGATTGGTTACAATCACTGAAAATCATATTTATTTTATTTCAACGATTGGTGCTTGTGGAGAAACGTTACCCAGTATCCATCTTTAATGCGTCCTTTCAAAGCCTTTTTGACATCTTTCTCGTAGACCCGTTTGTGTCTCCGGCTTGGATTCTTCTGGCCCATCATGTCGTTAAACACAAAAGGGTAGTGGCTGTCCTCATTGTCCTTTTTAACCGTGTAGGTCCAGTACTGTAAACCACATAAAGATGAGAATCTGAAATGCTTTGGGCAAACAACGATGTTACTTGTATAGCGTTACGGAATACGCGTGGACAGCTTGGAATACGAGGTTAGGACATGATGACGGTCAGATAATCCAGATTATTGGCAGAAAAAGTACAGCAGTGTGTGTGAGTGACCAGGGGTCAAATGTCATTGGATTAGCGTGTTCCATAACGCTACACTGGTAGCGTCCAGGAAGTCATGTGGGTCAAAGGTCATCTAACTCTGTGACTGAATCCTCACTCTTCTCCTTTGTGAAGGATACAGTCTTCGTTTGAACACATCATCATTACAGAAACGTCCCTGACTGTAAATGGGCCGCTCCATTTCATTTGCTCTGCTCCACGTCATGTGACGTGTGGAGGAGAAGAACTTGTTTACACGCACAGCCCCTCCTCCACCTTTTAACAACAAGCTAAACAACTTCCAGGTTGAAAATGCCCCAAAAATCTAAAGCGTGGCTGCATTTTGGAAAGGTCAATTGGAACAGAGCAAAATGCAACATATGCTATAAGATTTTTAAAAACCAGGAATACCAGCAATTTGTCAAAGCACCTCATCGTGTGTGGAATTAACTTGTGAGCTGCAGCGTGTTCAGTCTCTGACTGCAAACTAAATAAAAATCTACTGAGCCTGAGCTTCCAGCCTCTGCTGCATCAGGTGTGTAAGAGGACGACAGCGACATAACAGAAAGTTCCCAAGGAAAGCAATAAGTAATCAAAATAAACGGATAAATATGCCATAAAACTATGTTTTTGTATTTAATTTTAAAACACTTTAGTACTTGTTATTTTCTCTCTTACTACTCTTAGAATTATACATATAGGTACCAACAAAAGGATCGTTATGTACCGGTACTGAAAACCAGGTATTGTTAAAGTATCCAAAAATACTTGACGGTCCCCAGCTCTAGTGGTGATGTACTCCAAGTCCTCTTTTCCTTTCATGGTCTCCACAGGGAATCATGTGTCTCCATCTAACATGTCTGCTACACACTGTCAGAAATAAAGGACAAGAACTGTACCTTTTTTGTCACTGGGGTGGTACCCTCAAAAGTACAGTTTTGTACCTTTAACTGCAGGGTTATATTCTAAGGGGTACAAATGTGTACCCTAAGGTACAGGTGTGACTACTAAAAGGTACAAACTACAAAGGTAAACATTTGTACCCCCAGTTAAGGTACAAAATTGTACCTTTTGAGGGTACCATTTGATACTTTCTGATCCACACCAGTCTCCTCCTCTGTCCCTCGTTCATCAACTCATCGAAGTGTTCTGTCCATCTTCCATCACTCTTCTGGTATTTGTCAGTAGATGTCCATCCTTGTCCTCACCCTAACCTGCTGTCCATCCTTCCATCTCTCTGTCTCACCAACCTGTAAGCATCAGTCTCTCCCTCTTTACATTCTAGACAATTATTCAGAAGCCCTTTGCTACCTCTGCCTTCACCTTATGTCTCATGTCCCTGTCCTCTTCGGTCCTCTCCTTGTCCCACTTCATCTTCTCTAACCTTTCCCCCTGTAGACACTCCTGTCCTTCTACATCCCACCACCAAGTCTCTCTCTCTCTCTACTTTCCTTCCAGATGACACACTGAGGACTTTCCTGCCCGTCTCCCTGATCATGTAGCTGTCCAATCATCTGGACGTTCCTCCAGACCACCCAGAGCCCGTCTCAGCTCCTCCCTGAAAACCTCAAAACACTCGTCCTTTTTCAGCTTCCTCCACTTCGTCCTCTGTTCTGCCTTTGTCCTCTTTGTCTTCCTCAGCACCAGAGTCATCCTCCACACCACCATCCTATGATGTCTGGCTACGCTCTCACAGGTCACCCGCTGCTCCTGTTTCTTCTGGAACAAAGTCTTCACCACAGCTAAGTCCACCACAAACTGTCCTTCTGCTTCCTGTCCTGGATACAGAACCTGCCCATCACTTCCTCATCACCTGCTTCCTGCTCCTACATGTCCATTAAAGTCTGACCCCATCACTACTCTTTCATCCTGGGATCCTCTGCATCACTTCATCTAACTACTAACAACTTTAAACATCACCTAGAACATTCCCACCCAACTCCCCTTCCTCCTCTGCATCCTGTCAACCAACTCTCTAACTTTTCTTGTCATGGTCCCAACATTCAGAGTACTACTCTCAGTCATAACACCTTGCTTTCCCTCTTATCTCTCAGTCTATGGACATGCCTTCCTCCTCTCAGTAGCCCGATGTCCACCAGTACCCTGTAGGTCAACAGCACCGGAGGTTGTTGTTAAACCGGGCCTTGACCAGTATGGTATGGACTGGAGTTCTTTCTTGTGATTTTCATGTTTTTTGGGCAACATTTTATGTTGGATGCCCTTCCGACCACAACCCTCTGGATTTACACTAACGGGGTCAGATCAAGGACATCACTGGCTTGGATTATGTCAGGGGTGTCAAACTCATTTTCACCGAGGGCCACATCAGCATAATGGCTGTCCTCAAAGGGCCAGATCACTTAAAAATGTAACCAAATTAAATGTAAAATAAATTTAACAACTCCTTAACGTTACATAACTCTGAATGTATTACTTCTACAAGATAAAACATTACAAATGCATGAAAACTAGGTCTGCTTGTTGCTCTGTTAGAACATAAATCCTTTTGATTTGTCAGGTTATGAAACCCACTGAACTCCATCAATCAAGGATCAAACTATTCAAGTGAATTAGAAATACATCAAAGTTATAATAACTTTGATCAAAACATGTGTTATAGTTAGGGGTGCACACAATCTGTCATCACATGTCCTCAAGGGAGAACCTGGCTCTGGGGTTTGGTCCACACATGGGGGGGGG
>SSNR01000234.1:95879-133378 GCA_006937965.1 Callopanchax toddi
GTAGCCGCGGACGCCGATGACGGGTCATCCTCTGGGACACCAACGATGCGGATATTTTGACGCCGAGAACGAGACTCCAAATCGTCGCATTTCTCCTCCAACTTTGCCACAGCTTTAGTCAGATGGTCCACTTTTCCCTGGAGGTCAACGACATCATCAGTGCAGGTAGAAAGGGACTGCTCCATCTCAGCAACAGTTGCCTTTAGCCCGGTGAAATTCTCCTGCATCGTGGACAGGCTGGAAGATAACTCTTTTTTGAAGGAGAGCAGCTCGGACTTAATGGAGTCAAGACTTTCACCGATGATCGTCTGTAGCTCCGCTTTAAGAGTTGTGACAAATTCCTCACGGAGAGCCGAAAGCAGCTCGGTTTTTAGAGTGCCGACATCGCTGATTGTGGTGACCTGGGTCGCGGTCCCCGATACAGGAGAGGAGGGCCCAGCACAGGTCGAGGGCTCTCCGCGAGACGCAGGCCGCAGGTGAGGCTGGATTGTATTCCCTTGTTTGGTCGATTTCGGTGGCATTGTAGAGGCTGAACAAGGGTTGTATTATTTAAAAATCACTTAATTATATTGTGGAGTCGAAATGGAGAGAAAGTGCCCGACAATGAGTAGAAAAAAAATTAGCTCTGCAGGAGCTCCCCAAAACGCTACTCACTCCTCACCGCCATTAGCCGGAAGTCCCCGACCTGAAATAATTAACGTATTTGACCCGACGGCTCGGGCTGAAATTGAGACCTCTAGTGATAAACACAGAGCAGCTCTCAGATCACTTCTCAGCATCTGCTGTGTGTTAATGTTTTTTTTTTTTTTACCGCAACGAGGTGTCCGTCAGACGCGATCAGAAACATCAATGAAGTTATTTATTCAGCCGTTCTGATGTCAGGTTGTGTTTAAATGAGATCAGTGTTAAAATGTTAACGCCTGTCTGAGAGAAGTGTATAAAGTGTGTAGTGAGGGGTTTTACAGCCTTAAAACTTCTGGAATAATTGTAAAAATATAAAACTGATTTGGCGGATTTCACCGCAATTGCGGGTTATTTTTAGAACGTAACTCCCAGAATAAACAGGAATCACGTATAGACACATATCTGCTTAAACAAAAGTGACATTTATAAATACACTTATTTTCAATTACATTTTTGGGCCCACCCATTTTTTATTAGGCCCGGCCGAAAATCTATTTCTGGCTAAGCTACTGATCTGAAGCAGCAGGGTGGGAGCTGGGGTGCCCAGATACTTTTCTAGTGGCCACCCTGTGCCCCCCTATAGAACCGCCTATGACATCATCCTCACCTTCATCACAGCTCTACAGTTCAACCGGGTCCTGCAGCCTAAAACTCACAACAAGATCCAGCAGGTTCTGAGCAGTAGCGTAGCCAGAAATAGATTTTCGGCTGGGCCTAATAAAAAATGGGTGGGCCCAAAAATGTAATAGAAAATCAGTGTAAAAGCTGTAAAACCCCTCACTACAAACTTTATACACTTCTCTCAGACAGATCTCGTTTAAACACAACCTGACCATCAGAACGGCTGAATCAATCACTTCATTGATGTTTCTGATCGCGTCTGACGGACACCTGCTGGTTGCGGTAAAAAAAAAAAAACACAGCTGATGCTGAGAGAAGTGATCTGAGAGCTGCTCTGTGTTTATCACTAGAGGTCTCAATTTCAGCCCGAGCCGTCGGGTCAAATACATTAAAGTGCCTGTGACTCCATATTTAAATCACTTTATATTAAACAGGTGTAATCTTTGATGCCTCTAGATTAGCGTTGCACCATTATAACTCAAAATACGCTGTAATTATTTCCTAACGAGCAACTCAGAGATCAGAAGAGAGCACCGCCTTCCGGTTCTGCTGGGTTTCTCCTTATTTGGCAGCCTGACACTTCTGCTGCAGCAGGGGGCAGTGTTGTCACGTGAAAGAGAAACGAAACTGAAACTAAACACTACACGGTCTATGGGCAATGGCGGCGGCACTGCCTCGCTCCAGGTGTCGTGAACGTGCATGTGGGCGGAGAATTGACCATATAAGCAAGTCCGGATCACTATGACCTCATAGCGGGCTGGAGTGAAAAAAACTGTTTGAAACCTGGGTCTGAAATCTGGAAGAGCTTCTCACTGGCTGGACTAGGAGACAGATGGACGCCGTTTTTTGCTCTTTCTGGCAGGTTTAAGGTGAGAACTCAACGTTGCAACATGATAGATAAGTCAGAAAACATGGAAAACCATGTCATGGGCACTTTAATTATTTCAGGTCGGACACAGAGAGAGAGAGAGAGAGAGAGGAAAAATAGAGGAGCCCAGAGCGCACCGTTTGGGGACATCATGCTGCTCCGTGGTTCTGATTCTGCAGTCTGTCAATCAGTTAAAAACATATTTTCTACTTGTAAAAGTGTAGATTTTCATTCCCACCTTGCTGCAGAAAAGAAGCTCGTAAAAGGAAGGGAGCATAAGGGCGCTACAGTAGCGCCGCTACTGATCCAGAGTCTTGGTCAGCGCGCAAAAGGGAGTCAGGACGCACTGCGCTCCACTATGGAGGAGATCGTCAGGATGCATGAACACTGCGCTGTAAAAAAAGTTTAAAGCATGCAAATTTGCACAAAACATTCCGCGAAAGTACAAGGCTGCAAAATGTGAACTGCAGAAGAGAGGAACCTGTCAGAAACCGACAGAAAGATCTTTGAACAAAAAGCACATTAACCCTGTAACACAGGACAGGGCCTCCACTCTTTGTTTTTTGAAACATTTTGAAATGAAGATTTGTTTTGCCATTTCTTAAATGCTTTGGTTGACACTACAAGTCACAGCAGCATACGCACAGTAGCGCTGTTACCGTAGCTCGTCTGGAGAGTTCAGAAACTATTCAAAATAGCCAATGAGAGCAAGACTTACAAATGATGTCATAGTTATGAAATCACCACGACACATTCATGCTGTTGGTGTCAAATTTACTCTGTTCTATTTCATTTAATCATTACTTAAATGAAATCCCTCAAAAATAAAACAAATACAGTATATATAATTTTGTTGAGGAAGCCATTTGATTGGGTGGGCCCAGGTACACAGTGGGTGGGCCCAGGCCCGCCCAGGCCCACCCATAGCCACGCCCCTGGTTCTGAGTCGGAACCACCGCGACAAACAGAACCATGAAGGGAAAGAACACCTCCTCCTGGGGGGGAGCATCCGAGCAGCGGAGCTGAATCACGGGGAGGAGGAGGAGGAGGAGGAGGAGTGGATGGATGCCAGCCTGGGATCAGCCACCACCATCACCACCAACAACAACCACCCTCCTCCGACAGGGACCAGCTCCGACTTTAATCATTATTATGGGCCTGGAAGAGGAGGGCCTAGCTTCGATCAACATGGCGGACAACAAAGCCCGGGGACTGGGGTAACGGCAGCGCGCTCGGTTCACGGTACCATGGACCAGGTCCACAACTCCAACGAAGGCTTCAGCAACAACAGCCCGTACAGCCACTACCCGAACTATCGAGCCGGGTACGGGGCCGGTGGGTACGGAGGCATGATGAGCCCCTCCCGGCAGGGGAACAACCTGCTGGGCCCGAGCGGCAAATCGGCTACCAGCTCCTCGGCTGGAGGCTTCCAGCGGTTCCCCGGACAGGGTCAGCAGCACCCGTCAGGGGCTACACCGACCTTAAACCAGCTATTAACGTCTCCCAGCCCGATGATGCGCGGCTACGGAGGGGGGTACCCAGACTACAGTAGCCCTGCGGAGGACACGGGCTCCCAGTACGGCTCAGCGGCTCACGGCTGGGGGGCACAACAGCGGAGTCACCCCCCGAACATGAGCCCCGGAAACAACGGGCCGACCAGCGGCAGGTCCCAGGTGAATTAACCCGAAAACACCTGCTATCATCCGCTACATCTTAGTTAGCCGACACGCTAACAGCTGGTTGCATTTATACAACACGACACACATATTTTAGTTAAGTAACAACACAAATAATTCTTATTTGTTTGTTATTTACACCAACAACAACAAACACTATCCTCTGGGGTTAATGTTTGTTAGTGAAGTTTGTGTTTAAGGTTTTATTTCCAAGGTGACTCTGTTTTAGCATGCTAGGCTATGCTAACGCTAGCGTCGTAGCCGCATAGGCCCGACCGGGCACCGCGTTTTAATCATCAGGTCATTGGTTAATTTAATTTGGCTTTTATTTACAAATAAAACCTGAGAACACTGAGATTTCGTGACATGAGTCGACATTCAGCTGACGGCTCGCTTCACGTTAAACTGACACCAAGTTACAGCTAATCATATGCTAATTAGCTCATCTTTTGAGGTGATAAAAAGACGGGTTGTTTTTTTCCCCACTTTCTGAGTTTAAAAAACGGCTCACCGAACGGGAAACAACCGGGTTTTATTATCGGGGGTGTGATTCGACCTGCTCTGGTTTTGTTTAGTTTGAAGTGGTAACTTTATTGGCAGGAAGCCGATTATGTCCCGATCAGCAGACCGAGTCCTGACCTTCACACATGCAGATTAGCCATGTGGCCATCAGCACCGGTAAATAACCAGCTGCCAGCCTCCGGGAGGAGGCAGCCTGACTCCGGCCAGCCCGCATCCAGGTGCTTTAGGGACACTTTAGGTACTTAAAGTTACATTTTAATGTCACTTCTATAAATAGTTAATTAAGACTGATCACTAATCCTAGTTTAGGCAGCGATTCTCAAACATTTCAGCTGCTAATCCAAAAAATCACATTGACTTGTGACCCGTTTTCTTCTCTTTTCTTAGTTGTCACACTTAAACCTTAATTAGGCAAGTGCATTGTGGGAATTTAAAATAATTTATGAACATTTTGTAAACATATATGTTTTAAAACATTGTATTAACAGCTAAGAATAAGATTATAAACTTAGTTAAAAACACTGAGTTAGTCATGGATTAAAACGTGGGCCAGGAACAGAACTGTTAGGATGTGGAAGGTCCATACCAGAAGGGAGAGATTAGTTCTTGGTTACCATGGCAACCAGACCTACATGATGCAGGACAGTAGAGGAAGAGGGGGACGCCTGTACCAAACTGACGGTTCCTTGTTGCTCCTGGTTCTGTGATGAAGTGTGAGCCTGCCTCCTGATCAGGGGGACGTTTTCCCCGCAGGGCAGGCCTCCTGATGGATGGAGGTTTTTTCCTGTATTTACTTCAGCATGGGTGATTATATTTATTTGACTTTGAGAGAAGCTGTTTAGTTGCTTTTTTTGTATTAAAGGACATACCTGGCAGTGGCTTTAAAGTTTGAGTTGAAGCTTAAACCTGAAAATTTCATAGAGGTTTTAAAACGTTTATATAAGAAAAAAGTAACGAGCTTAAAATGTACAAATGATTAAAAAACAGTCAAATTAATTACAACAAAAAAAATATTTTAATGTCTTGAATAGTACCTATTAACACTCAATGGTTGAAATTGAACATTTCTTTATATTCTAGTGAGCATCCTATAAAGGGTTAAATGTTTCAGATCATCAAACAAATTTCAACATCAGACAAAGAAAACGTGAATAAAAACATCATCCAGTTTCAAATGATGATTTCCTTTATTAAAGGAACAAAGCTCACCAAACCAACCTGGTCCTGTGTGAAAAAGTAACTGACCCCGTCATGTAATAACAGCTAGTAACTCCTGGTTAGTGATAACTAGTTAAGACTCTCTGTGGAGGATTTTTGTCCTGCTTTTGTTTACAGATTTGTTTCTATTCAGCCTCATCGGAGGGTTTTCCAACATGAACGTCCTGTTTGAGGTCAAAGGTCAGACGTTCTCCTTCAGGATTTTCTGGTAGTCAGCAGAATTCATGGCTCCATCAGTTCCAGCCAGTGGTCCAGGTCCTGAAGACCAGACCGTCACACTACCACCACCATGTTTGACTGTTGATGATAACCTTGAGTGATGCCACTGGTGGGCGTGGTCTATACTGTAGATAAATAACTGATGGAACGACCCAAACGTCCCTGCAGTGTCCTCGTTCTACTGATGAAAACCAGGAACATCGGAGGGAGTCAGTTCAAGACGATTAAATATTTTTGTGGACAAACTCTGTGTCTCTTACAGGAAGAAGACCAGCTAAATTAAATGTTTTCTGTTAAGCGGAGTTTTTCCTGACTGACCTGTGATCAGAACAGCTTAGATCCTTAACAGCTGAGTTCTGTTTACATTCTGCCCTGGCTGAGCTTTAGACCAGCTTCTCTCTCTATGTTTACTTTCATCAGCTGACTGATGGAGTTGCATCATTTAGAGAGGAGGTCAAAGGTCAGGATAAAAACCTGCATCACTGAGCCTAAAATCCCTCAGTCGTTTGTTCCAGCTGCGTGGGATCATCTTGTTTCCTCCCCCTCTCACCTGTTACTCTGTCAGCTGCAGCGTTGAAGCGTTTCCAGGCCTGACTGTTGACGGCAGCTTGAAGTGGCCTCCCAGGTTTGGGGACTGCTCACATGCAGCATGAGTCTCAGCTGTTCAGAGCTCTGCGGTGCCTCGGAGAGCAGCAGGCGGACAGGAAGAGGGTGTTGATGGTTCAGGTGATGCTAGAGAGCAAAACCAGCCTGAATCATTCAGCAGCTTTCAAAACACAGAGGAGAAATTTACTTCACCAGACCCTTGAAGTTTTTCAGTTTCCTCATCAGTTGTTAGTCTGGAGGTGGTGAATCGTGTTTTGTTGCTCTGTCGTCTTTCTCTGTAGCCTCTCCAATGCTAGCACTAGCCTATCCGGGTTAAAGCAGTCTCATTCTCATTTACCAGCAGCTTCTCAGTAACCAGTCAGACCAGTAGCTAGCTTCAGAATGGATAGCTACATGCTACAAGGACGTAGCCACTGCTGGGGGCTCAGTAGTCCTGACTTTTACCCTAATACCAGACTGTAGTCTCACCACGAGTTGGTCTGACTCTTTATTCTGACATCACGCTGTAGGGACTCTAGTCTAGAATGACTTCTGTAGCATCATGTGATGGATACAGTTCAGGGTATTATTGGTTCTCTATTGAAAAGTGGGTTAATATTCAATAATGCTGCTGCTTCATCGTCAGAATAGGACTTTAAATTCTATTGAAAGCGATGTACTGTCTATCCACAGCCCTACACAGAAGATGTTTGTTAATAAAACCACTGGGGGAGGTTTACTAGTGATGCTTTAGTGTGTTTACCTCCTCAGTGAGGAGAACCAGAGCTGGACCACACCCACCAGTGACATCACTAAAAGCAGGCGGAGTTTCTAAAAACAGGAAGTTGTTCTCTGACTGGAGCGATACACATGGCTAGTCACGTCTGAGATGCTGCTGCAGATTGGTGAAATATTAGTTTTTAATTTTCAGACATTTAAAAAAAAAACAACCTCCAAAACGTTGAACTGAAGCATTGAAGTGAGCGCTGTGCCGCCTGATTTCACCTCTAACTTTGTGTCCAATTGTTTAGTTTATGGTTTTCATGCTGCAGCAGCAGAACTCACTGTAGCGTAGTCATTTCAATGTTGTTTGGTTGAGACAAACTAAATCAACTATACTGTATATTGCATCCTTTCTACAAAAACAAGATTTCAAATTAACTGTTAAAATAGTAATTGTCACCTTAAAGGGACATTTCAGCCATTTTAAAGTTTGTTTCTGTGTAAAACGTTCCTATAGCGGAGCGCTGTTGAACGCAGCTTGCAAAATGACATGATAGTCACAATATCTCGTGGAAACTGAGAACAGGAAGTATGAAGTGCATCTTTTGGTCTGTATGTGGTCAGAACTACCGTCATGTTCTCTTTAAATTAAAACAACGGGTCAGTGAGCTGTTTCTAAAAGCTCAGTTATATCAATATTTCACAATGAAATGCTCTTCGTCCACGTATTGGTGCTTTTTAATATTTGCCGTACTAGTTGCGGTTCAGCGTATTGTTGTCCTGTCTGTGTCATAAAGCATTCCACAATGTTGTGACACACGTGTCTCAGCTGCACCACATCACTAAAATAGAACGAGCGTGTATCGTCAGCGCTGCGGCACGAGCTGGGGCTTCTGGGACATGACGTGGCGCTCCCCGTGAGACCAGTCTCACTGACTATAACAGTTTTGTTTTGAAATCACAGCGCTGACGTCTTCTGTGTGTCCCGGCCTTTATTCTGAGAGTTTCTCAGAATCGTTAATTTTTAGAAGGTTTTTTGAGACGCAACATTCACTGAACCTTTGCAGCAAACACCTGAAAGTTCAAATGGTTTCATTCCAGTGTTTTTCTCTTCCTCAGGTGCCGCCCATGGACCCGATGGCGATGAAGCGATCTCAGCTCTATGGAATGAGTAACAGCCCATACAGTCAGCAGCAGGGGGTGCCGTACCCCAGTCAGCCCTATGGCTCCTCCTTCCCCCACAGATACCAGATGGGGATGTCTGGGAGGGGGCAGACAGGGATGGGAGGGATGCAGTACCCTCAGCAGCAGGTAGGGGGCACTTTCTGTTGTTGTTTTTTTTGGTCAGATAATGTTGTTTGGCTCTGAGGATTAAAACAAAGTTGATTCTCAATTATCTGAATTTACCTTCAGAAACTCCTCTGGAAAACTTTTACCGACAACTGAAATAAAAGCAGTTAGTTTATCTGTGTAATGAAAAAAGGAACAGGCCTAAATCTGAACCCTGGGGAACTCCACATTCTGTTGAGACTAAATATCGGACAGCAGCTGAAACCAAATTGATCATGAGACCGTTTGTTTTGTTTATTGTGTTCATGCTACTGCAGCAACAGTCACAATGCTGGGGTGGCTAATCGGGAGGATCTGGAAAATTCCTGGTGGGCCGTCTGATGTTTGGGTCTCAAGGGCGAGTGGTAGGGGTGTGCAGTCGGGTGCCTCACGATTTGATTCGATTACGATTCGGGTGCTATGATTCGATTTTAAAACGATACACTTTTTGTTGCATCTTTTTTTCCCCATTTAAAATTTTCTTCTTCATTCCCTTGAATGGCTGATGGTCCAGTACCAGTCCACTGATGGTCCAGTACCAGTCCACTGATGATCCGGTACCAGTCCACTAATGGTCCAGTTCAGTCTGATGATGGTACCAGTCCACTGATGGTCCAGTTCAGTCTGATGATGGTACCAGTCCACTGATGGTCCAGTACCAGTCCACTAATGGTCCAGTTCAGTCTGATGATGGTACCAGTCCACTGATGGTCCGGTACCAGTCTACTGATGGTCCCGTTCAGTCTGATTGTGGTACCAGTCCACTGATGGTCCGGTACCAGTCCACTAATGGTCCCGTTCAGTCTGATTGTGGTACCAGTCCACTGATGGTCCGGTACCAGTCCACTGATGGTCCGGTACCAGTCCACTGATGGTCCGGTACCAGTCCACTGATGGTCCGGTACCAGTCCACTCATGGTCCCGTTCAGTCTGATTGTGGTACCAGTCCACTGATGGTCCGGTACCAGTCCACTAATGGTCCAGTTCAGTCTGATGATGGTACCAGTCCACTGATGGTCCAGTACCAGTCCACTGATGGTCCAGTACCAGTCCACTGATGGTCCGGTACCAGTCCACTGATGGTCCGGTACCAGTCCACTGATGGTCCAGTTCAGTCTGATTGTGGTACCAGTCCACTGATGGTCCGGTACCAGTCCACTAATGGTCCAGTTCAGTCTGATGATGGTACCAGTCCACTAATGGTCCAGTTCAGTCTGATGATGGTACCAGTCCACTGATGGTCCAGTACCAGTCCACTGATGGTCCAGTACCAGTCCACTGATGGTCCGGTACCAGTCCACTGATGGTCCGGTACCAGTCCACTAATGGTCCAGTTCAGTCTGATGATGGTACCAGTCCACTGATGGTCCGGTACCAGTCCACTGATGGTCCCGTTCAGGCTGATTGTGGTACCAGTCCACTGATGGTCTAGTACCAGTCCACTGATGGTCTAGTACCAGTCTACTGATGGTCCGGTACCAGTCCACTGATGGTCCGGTACCAGTCCACTGATGGTCCAGTTCAGTCTGATGATGGTACCAGTCCACTGATGGTCCGGTACCAGTCCACTAATGGTCCAGTTCAGTCTGATGATGGTACCAGTCCACTGATGGTCCGGTACCAGTCCACTGATGGTCCAGTACCAGTTCACTGATGGTCCTGTACCAGTCCACTGATGGTCCGGTACCAGTCCACTGATGGTCCGGTACCAGTCCACTGATGGTCCGGTACCAGTCCACTAATGGTCCGGTACCAGTCTACTGATGGTCCAGTACCAGTCCACTGATGGTCCCGTTCAGTCTGATTGTGGTACCAGTCCACTGATGGTCCGGTACCAGTCCACTAATGGTCCAGTTCAGTCTGATGATGGTACCAGTCCACTGATGGTCCGGTACCAGTCCACTGATGGTCCGGTACCAGTCCACTAATGGTTCGGTACCAGTCTACTGATGGTCCAGTACCAGTCCACTGATGGTCCCGTTCAGTCTGATTGTGGTACCAGTCCACTGATGGTCCGGTACCAGTCCACTAATGGTCCAGTTCAGTCTGATGATGGTACCAGTCCACTGATGGTCCGGTACCAGTCCACTGATGGTCCGGTACCAGTCCACTAATGGTCCGGTACCAGTCTACTGACGGTCCAGTACCAGTCCACTGTTGGTCCGGTACCAGTCCACTAATGGTCCAGTTCAGTCTGATGATGGTACCAGTCCACTGATGGTCCGGTACCAGTCCACTGATGGTCCGGTACCAGTCCACTAATGGTTCGGTACCAGTCTACTGATGGTCCAGTACCAGTCCACTGATGGTCCCGTTCAGTCTGATTGTGGTACCAGTCCACTGATGGTCCGGTACCAGTCCACTAATGGTCCAGTTCAGTCTGATGATGGTACCAGTCCACTGATGGTCCAGTACCAGTCCACTGATGATCCGGTCCCAGTCCACTGATGATCCGGTCCCAGTCCACTGATGGTCCAGTACCAGTCCACTGATGATCCGGTCCCAGTCCACTGATGGTCCGGTACCAGTCCACTGATGGTCCAGTTTCTGGACACTGATGGTCCAGTACCAGTCCACTGATGGTCCAGTACCAGTCCACTGATGATCCGGTCCCAGTCCACTGATGGTCCAGTACCAGTCCACTGATGGTCCGGTACCAGTCCACTGATGGTCCGGTACCAGTCCACTGATGGTCCGGTACCAGTCCACTGATGGTCCGGTACCAGTCCACTAATGGTCCAGTTCAGGCTGATGATGGTACCAGTCCACTGATGGTCCAGTACCAGTCCACTGATGGTCCGGTACCAGGCCACTGATGGTCCAGTACCAGTCCACTGATGGTCCGGTACCAGTCCACTAATGGTCCAGTTCAGTCTGAGGATGGTACCAGTCCACTGATGGTCCGGTACAAGTCCACTGATGGTCCGGTACCAGTCCACTGATGGTCCGGTACCAGTCCACTAATGGTCCAGTTCAGTCTGATGATGGTACCAGTCTACTGATGGTCCGGTACCAGTCCACTGATGGTCCAGTACCAGTCCACTGATGGTCCGGTACCAGTCCACTGATGGTCCGGTACCAGTCCACTGATGGTCCCGTTCAGTCTGATTGTGGTACCAGTCCACTGATGGTCCGGTACCAGTCCACTGATGGTCCGGTACCAGTCCACTAATGGTCCAGTTCAGTCTGATGATGGTACCAGTCCACTGATGGTCCAGTTCAGTCTGATGATGGTACCAGTCCACTGATGGTCCGGTACCAGTCCACTAATGGTCCAGTTCAGTCTGATGATGGTACCAGTCCACTGATGGTCCGGTACCAGTCCACTGATGGTCCCGTTCAGTCTGATTGTGGTACCAGTCCACTGATGGTCCAGTACCAGTCCACTGATGGTCCAGTACCAGTCCACTGATGGTCCGGTACCAGTCCACTGATGGTCCGGTACCAGTCCACTAATGGTCCAGTTCAGTCTGATGATGGTACCAGTCCACTGATGGTCCGGTACCAGTCCACTGATGGTCCAGTTCAGTCTGATGATGGTACCAGTCCACTGATGGTCCAGTTCAGTCTGATTGTGGTACCAGTCCACTGATGGTCCAGTACCAGTCCACTGATGGTCCGGTACCAGTCTACTGATGGCCCGGTACCAGTCCACTGATGGTCCAGTACCAGTCCACTGATGGTCCGGTACCAGTCCACTGATGGTCCGGTACCAGTCCACTGATGGTCCAGTACCAGTTCACTGATGGTCCGGTACCAGTCCACTAATGGTCCAGTTCAGTCTGATGATGGTCCCAGTCCACTGATGGTCCGGTACCAGTCCACTGATGGTCCAGTACCAGTCCACTGATGGTCCGGTACCAGTCCACTGATGGTCCAGTACCAGTCCACTGATGGTCCGGTACCAGTCCACTGATGGTCCGGTACCAGTCCACTGATGGTCCAGTTCAGTCTGATTCTGGTACCAGTCCACTGATGGTCCGGTACCAGTCCACTGATGGTCCGGTACCAGTCCACTAATGGTTCGGTACCAGTCTACTGATGGTCCAGTACCAGTCCACTGATGGTCCCGTTCAGTCTGATTGTGGTACCAGTCCACTGATGGTCCGGTACCAGTCCACTAATGGTCCAGTTCAGTCTGATGATGGTACCAGTCCACTGATGGTCCAGTTCAGTCTGATGATGGTACCAGTCCACTGATGGTCCAGTTCCAGTCTACTGCTGGTCCCGTTCAGTCTGATTGTGGTACCAGTCCACTGATGGTCCAGTACCAGTCCACTGATGGTCCAGTACCAGTCCACTGATGGTCCGGTACCAGTCCACTGATGGTCCGGTACCAGTCCACTGATGGTCCAGTACCAGTTCACTGATGGTCCGGTACCAGTCCACTGATGGTCCGGTACCAGTCCACTGATGGTCCGGTACCAGTCCACTGATGGTCCGGTACCAGTCCACTAATGGTTCGGTACCAGTCTACTGATGGTCCAGTACCAGTCAACTGATGGTCCCGTTCAGTCTGATTGTGGTACCAGTCCACTGATGGTCCGGTACCAGTCCACTAATGGTCCCGTTCAGTCTGATTGTGGTACCAGTCCACTGATGGTCCGGTACCAGTCCACTGATGGTCCGGGACCAGTCCACTAATGGTCCAGTTCAGTCTGATGATGGTACCAGTCCACTGATGGTCCAGTACCAGTCCACTGATGGTCCAGTACCAGTCCACTGATGGTCCGGTACCAGTCCACTGATGGTCCGGTACCAGTCCACTAATGGTCCAGTTCAGTCTGATGATGGTACCAGTCCACTGATGGTCCGGTACCAGTCCACTGATGGTCCCGTTCAGGCTGATGATGGTACCAGTCCACTGATGGTCCAGTTCAGTCTGATGATGGTACCAGTCCACTGATGGTCCAGTTCAGTCTGATGATGGTACCAGTCCACTGATGGTCCAGTACCAGTCCACTAATGGTCCAGTTCAGTCTGATGATGGTACCAGTCCACTGATGGTCCGGTACCAGTCCACTGATGGTCCGGTACCAGTCCACTGATGGTCCGGTACCAGTCCACTGATGGTCCGGTACCAGTCCACTAATGGTCCAGTTCAGTCTGATGATGGTACCAGTCCACTGCTGGTCCAGTACCAGTCCACTGATGGTCCGGTACCAGTCCACTGATGGTCCGGTACCAGTCCACTGATGGTCCGGTACCAGTCCACTAATGGTCCGGTACCAGTCTACTGATGGTCCAGTACCAGTCCACTGATGGTCCCGTTCAGTCTGATTGTGGTACCAGTCCACTGATGGTCCGGTACCAGTCCACTAATGGTCCAGTTCAGTCTGATGATGGTACCAGTCCACTGATGGTCCGGTACCAGTCCACTGATGGTCCGGTACCAGTCCACTAATGGTTCGGTACCAGTCTACTGATGGTCCAGTACCAGTCCACTGATGGTCCCGTTCAGTCTGATTGTGGTACCAGTCCACTGATGGTCCGGTACCAGTCCACTAATGGTCCAGTTCAGTCTGATGATGGTACCAGTCCACTGATGGTCCGGTACCAGTCCACTGATGGTCCGGTACCAGTCCACTAATGGTTCGGTACCAGTCTACTGATGGTCCAGTACCAGTCCACTGATGGTCCCGTTCAGTCTGATTGTGGTACCAGTCCACTGATGGTCCGGTACCAGTCCACTAATGGTCCAGTTCAGTCTGATGATGGTACCAGTCCACTGATGGTCCGGTACCAGTCCACTGATAGTCCCGTTCAGGCTGATTGTGGTACCAGTCCACTGATGGTCCAGTACCAGTCCACTGATGGTCCGGTACCAGTCTACTGATGGCCCGGTACCAGTCCACTGATGGTCCGGTACCAGTCCACTGATGGTCCGGTACCAGTCCACTGATGGTCCGGTACCAGTCCACTGATGGTCCGGTACCAGTCCACTAATGGTCCGGTACCAGTCTACTGACGGTCCAGTACCAGTCCACTGTTGGTCCGGTACCAGTCCACTAATGGTCCAGTTCAGTCTGATGATGGTACCAGTCCACTGATGGTCCGGTACCAGTCCACTGATGGTCCGGTACCAGTCCACTGATGGTTCGGTACCAGTCCACTGATGATCCGGTACCAGTCCACTGATGGTCCAGTTCAGTCTGATTGTGGTACCAGTCCACTGATGGTCCAGTACCAGTCCACTAATGGTCCAGTTTCTGGACACTGATGGTCCAGTACCAGTCCACTGATGGTCCAGTTTCTGGACACTGATGGTCCAGTACCAGTCCACTGATGGTCCAGTACCAGTCCACTGATGATCCGGTCCCAGTCCACTGATGGTCCAGTACCAGTCCACTGATGATCCGGTCCCAGTCCACTGATGATCCGGTCCCAGTCCACTGATGGTCCAGTACCAGTCCACTGATGGTCCGGTACCAGTCCACTGATGGTCCAGTTTCTGGACACTTTGTGTTTATTTGGGATTTCTGATCCTCAACATTTTTAGGTTATTTTTGTAAACGTGTGATGTTTTTCTAGACTAGCAAGACCAGGTTCTGACCTGGAACCAGTGTACCAACAGTTCTGGTTGTTAAAACACAATCTGATTTTAGAGGTTTGAACCAAAACGTGGTGATGAGTCAGTGGAGTGGTGAGTTCTGATTGGATGAGCCCCATCAGGACTGACTGATGTTGGGTGAATCTTAGAGTTCTGGTCCTGGAGCAGCAGCATCATTACAGGCTGTTTGTGCTGAGCTGGGTCAGATGTGTCATCTGGTTCCTCTCACATCACATGATTAGAGGGGCTGTGATGAGTTTTATCTGAGCGCCGGGGCCCCAGGTGGCCCTGGGACTCCTCCTTCATTAACAACTTTGTTCCAGACAGATTTGGAGCAGAGCCGCTGAGATAGACTCTGGTTTCAGGTTTTAACAACATTGTGAGGTTCTGATGAACATCAGAGGATCACCATGAATCCATTTACTGTTTATTTTTTACATCACTCTCCTCAGGCTGAAAACTTAAACAACCTTAACATGTAGTCATTTTTTTCTAGAGAGTCATGAGAACTTAGGACATATTTGGATCATTCTGTTTATCTACAGTAAGGACTATACTCATTGGTGACATCACTGAAAGTGGGCAGAGCCGCTATAAACAGGAAGTAGTCCTCTAACTGGAGCTAGTCGGATCTGGAGAGATGATTCTGCCAACAACAAATTAGATGTTAATTCTGGATATTTTAAACAAGTCTAGGTCCAAATATTAACACTACATTACCTGTTAGCTAACTTCTACAGTTAAAACCAGGGTTTCACATGACTGGTCCACCAGTATGCATGCACACCAGATATCATGCATGTGTACCAGAACCTACTGCCCAAAGGCGCCTTTGCAGACCCAATGGTGCAGCAATGCAAATGAGTGCTCACATGGCGTCTGAAGCTGGTAGACACACATGCTCAGCAGCAAACCACTCTCCTCCAACCCATGGAGATGATGTGGTGGTGTGTACCATTTAACAGTAAATTGTGACAACAGACAGGTTTAGAAAACATAATTTCACAGAGACTCAAATCAAGGCTCTTGTGGTGGAAGAACAGAGAAATGTTTTATTTGGTGATCGATCACATGTTGACTTATCACAAAAACACTGAAGTGCTCTGAGACTCAGAGACCTGCTGCAGGTGAATGCTGTCCATGTGACGGACAGGATCTAAGAGAAACATTAAATAAAAACATATCCAAAGGGTAAGAAACGTCATCCTATCAAACAAACAGTCAACCTGTCGGATAATTCACTGGTTGAAGGGAACCAGAGAACGGTCAGAAGCTGCAGCGGTGACATCGGGTTTTGCACAGTTCCTATCATTCGGTTGATTTAAAGCCAGACCCAGTTCAGCACATAGATCCATAGGAGGCTCTAGAGAATCTAAATCAGCTGATCAGTCCGTTATCATCTGGAAATCTCTAAGAACTCTCCCCATCCGTAGTCTGCCATACTGGCTGAGCTTCAAGGAGTTCAGAGCATCCATTAAGCACGAGTGTCACTGCAGCCAGGCTTCATGTCTCCGTAATCACAGTAACTGATTCACACCCGATCACAATTAATGCACCAATAAGTTCAACTGCTTTGTCATTTGAAGACATATGTATGAACATAATGTGATTTAACTCCTAATTACGACATATTTTCATTCAGTTTTCCTTTTTTATTTTGTTCAGAGACGCATAAAAAGTGACTTGGGCAACTTCAGGCCCTTTTTTTTTGCATAAGCACGTTTTCTAAACGAGGCCCCTGGTTTAAACCAGCTGTTCTACCTGGTTTCTGCTCTACTTCTGTCTGAACATAAACTTGAGAATGCTGGTAATTTACATGAAGCCGTAGCCTCGTTATCAGTAAATCAGCTGTGTGAATCTGTTTTAGAAATGAGTGAAACTAAACAGGAAGTTGGCTTTGTGCTGTTTTTGTCTCTCTGATTCTGTAAAGTTTACCTGCAGTTTCACTCAGTCTGCCGTAGTGCCCTTGAGCCAGGCAGTTTAGTTCAGCTGCAGCTCTTACTGGTTGCACTGGGGTTGCATCTTGTTGTTTGATTGCAGAGAAATCATCTGAAGGCTTTGATGTGAAATTCTGTTTGATGTTTGACTCTATAAAGGAGGTAAACGTTGAAAGATTCTGGGATTCGACCCGCTTCCATCAGAACACGGCAGCAGAGGCATCGGCTGGTTAAACGAGTGTTAAAGGACTTTTTCTGCTGGTTTTTTCACAAGTTGACAGTTTGTTTTCAGAAGTGAGTTTAGGTCTCATTTCAGGATAGACACTGATCACGCCGTTGTTTTAAATCATTTCAAAGCTCCACTATTTTCAGGTCAGAGCAGGTAAAACGGGTCCTAAACATGAAGACCTGGATGCTTGTTTCCATGGTAACGGGCCATTTGTCTGAACATCCCCTTCCTTGCTTATCGTAAAAGGAACAGACCAGCGCTCATCTGAGAATTTGTTGTTTCACATTGACAATCATGTGATTCTCTTGTGGTGATGCTGCAAACAGCCAGAGGGCTGAAGGGTCAAAGGTCAGCGCTGTCACGGGAGGTTTGTTGAACAGGCTGAGGTTTTCAGAAAATTTAATATTTAGGTCATTTTCCAGGAATCGGTTCAGAAAATTCTCTAGTCATGCTGAAACGATTCATCAAATTCTTCAAAAGAACTAGAATGGAAGCTGAAACCAGGTGACGTCACGCTGCTCAGTGATCAGGTGTTTCACTGGGACGGCTCCACACAAAACAACTTTATAAAGAACTGATGTGTTTGGGATTAAAACTGGATTATTGGGTGAAGGTGTGAGAACTCTGACCTGCTGTTGTTCTCAGGCTAACCAGTCTTCAGGTCATTCTCTCACTCACCTGTCCAGACTTTACCATCTCATCAATAAACAAAACAAAAGAATCACAATCCTGAAGTCTGGTTTCTAGAGCTGTTAGACCTGGTAAAGCCTGGGTCTGGTGAGTCTTTTGGTCTCACAGGATGTGTTTCTGAAGCAAAGCGCCGTTGAACAACCTTGCAAAATCGTGCAGTAGTGACAGTATTTCGTGGGAACTGAGGACAGGAAGTATGAAGTGCATCTTTTGGTCTGTATGTGGTCAGAACGAGAGTCCCGTCGTGTTTGGTGGGACTCTCTTTAATTCTTCAACAGTGGGTCAGTAAGCTAGTTATGCAAAAAGTCTGTTTCTAAAAGCTCAACTACATAAATGTTCCATGATGAAACGCTCCTCGTCCATGTGCAGTACTACAGTACAGTAGTAGTGGTTTATCGTATTGTTGTATTGTATGTGTCACAAAGCACTCAACAATGTTGTGACGCGTATCTCAGCTGCGCCACGGCGCTGAAACAGATCGGTCACTTATCGTCAGCGCCGCGGTTCAGACTAGCGCTTCTGGGATGCGACAGGACGATCCTTGTAAGACCACTCTCACTGATTACAGTGGTTTCTATTTAAAGTCACGGCGTGGCGCTGACGTTTCTGTGGGCCTCAGCCTTGACTGGTAGCTTTTGTCTAAAGATAAAGGATCTTTAGAAGGGCTGGATGATATCGTGTATCTGAAAAGTTGCTGGTGAAGGTTCTCAGTCATCCAGGTCATGGTAATCCAAAAGGGCTTTGAATGGAGGCAACTGGGCGTCTTTGGTTCTTTCAAGACGTTTCTTTTCTCTAAAGAGCTTTGTCGTTTGGAGAAATGACAGCTCCTCAGATGGCTAAGCTAATAGGATGGCTAAGATAACTGGATGGTAAAACCAGACTTGGTTTTTATCGATTCTCTGCTAGAGAGTTTAAATGAACAGGATGAATAATAGTTCAATTGATCTTTAGTGGTACCTGGACTAGGGCTGCACAATTAATCGTAAAAAAATCATGATCTCAATTCAGACTTGTACGCATGTCAACAGTTCTTAAAGAAAGAAGACGACGATTGATCTGGGACATAATCTGCATCAAAACAAGCGCTCCCTCTTTCTCCCTCAAATGACAAAGTTCAAAACTGTTATTATTGTTAAAATTATTCAAAGGTTGTGTAAGTAAGAGAAGACAAGATACAGTTATTGTTTTGATGTTCAGTGTCAGCTGTTATTAAGTGTGATAAATATTTATATTGGAAAAAAATCATGAGAGAATGGTAATCTCAATTCTAAGCAAAAAATTAGTGATGCTCATTTTATCCAGAATCGTGCAGCCCTAACCTGGACATATGAGCGGACACAAGAGGAGCTTGAACAGGTGAAGCTGGGAGCGGAGTACTCAAAGACTCAATGAATTATTTGATTTAATAGTTAACTACTGACAGATTTAGTAGCTGCAGCCCTTTGGATCAGTTTGACTTTGATGACCTGTTGTTTTGTGTTTTGTTGACTTGATATTTTCTGATCAGACGTCTTGGGTTCCTCCTCAGATGGGCTCTCCTTACAGCCAGCAGCAGCAGAACCTCAGCGGGTACAGTCAGTCGGGCCAGCCGCCGTACTTCAGCCCGACGCAGCAGCAACCCGCCGCTCCCAGCCAGCCGCCATACATGCAGCCCCGCCCACTGCCGCCACAGGTAGGTCTGATCCACGAGAGAGCTTGATCCCCAGGTCCTCCAGTCTGGCTCAAACCAACAGAACTTCACACACTTGGCTAACCTCTACAGTTAGAACACTATGGGTTCTGTTAGGATTGGGTTCTGATGCTGGGGGGGGGGGGGGTACTGGTTTAAGGTTAACCTGTTATTAACTGTTAAGAGCGTCAATAGCCGGTTAAACAAAATCTTGGAAACGTGCATCCTATCATGAAGACTTATCATCATTTCATGACTTTGGTGGGTTTTCTTGGAGTTCAGAGGGGGGTTGGCCCCCTCCATCCCCAGGCGCCCTTGGTTGGTGTGTGGCTGCTGACCTGGTTCTACAGCTGACGAGGCAGAGGGCCCACTTGATGGCGTGTTTCTCATTACTGGAGCCATCTGAGCTCAACATAGTGTTTCCTGTGGTTTTTATGTGTATGTGTGGGTGTACGTGTGCCTGGGAATGGGTTGTGGACTGGGAGGGGAGAGTGTCATAATTGTTCTATGTGTGGGAAAGGGAGGGATTGTGGGTTGTACGGGTCATTTTAATCTGTCAAGCACTTTGTGTTGCTCGCTGGGGCATGAAAGGTGCTATAGAAATAAAGTTTGATTTGATTTGAGATGTTTTTTTGGTTTTTTCGTTTTCTTTGACACAGGAAGTGCCACAGGAGGCATTTGGAGGGCGGGGCAAGTCTGCCGCTATGACTCCTGGGAAACCGAACCACGAGGATGTGAGTCTGAACCAACAGGAGAGACCGTCCAGTCTTCCGGTGAGTCCAGACTTGTTGGTCCTCTCAGAACCTCTGAAGACTCTGATGATGTCGTAACACAAATAAACAAAAACAAACAACAACACAACTTCCTGTAAAGCAGCGTTTCTCTGATGTGTCTGTGAAACTTTACAGAGACGACCTGATGCGACCTCCTCACAGACAGACGGGTTATTTGTGACGGACCGGATCATTAGAGTTTTGTTGAGAAAGCTGCAGGTTTGTGTAGTGGGTGATGGAGGTCAGGGCTGACACATGGAGCCGTGTTATTTACAGAGGAGCTGCTTGTTGTGGTGATTCAGGCTGTGTGACAGATTAAACATGTTTCAGACCTGTCTGCTGCCGCCGCGCTCCCATTGGCCTGCAGCTCTTTGTTGTTGTCCATAATGAGTTCTTCCTCTTCTGTCGGTGGCTGAACCTCACTGAGGTCACGCTCTGAGCGCCTGGAGCTTCCTGCTGCGACAGAAATAATGACGATCTGTTACAGAACACAGAGGGTTTATCTTTAATCCATAAAAGACTGTGGTTCAAACGACCCAGATAGTTTGATCTGGAGTTGGACGTGTTCCACACAGTCCACCAGTCCTGATCCGGTCCTCAGTTCTTCAGATTCCCCTCCCAGCAGCCAGGTTTGCTGTCGTCTTTGAATGTGGTTCTGGTGAACGGAGCTCCAGACTCTGGTCTCACTGAGCTGATACTTCAGCTGGAATCCCACCCAGTTGATCTGCTCGAAGTCATCAGGGTCCGAAGGGACTTATATTTACCTACAGTAAAGACCACACCCACTGGTGACATCATCTACCAGGGTGGAGCCTCTAGAAACAGGAAGTAGTCCTCTGACCAGAGGACTGCTCCCTGACATGGCTGGTCAGAAAGTGAAGCGTGATGAGTAACAGACCTGATCAGGACCTCATCCTCCTAAACCGACCACCCTATCATCAGGTCTTCACTCAGTCATCATTCTGATGGATGCACAATAATATCAGTTACAGATAATTATTGGGTGATAATTAGGGACGTACCAATACCACTTTTTTCAAAACCGATCCGATACCGATACTTAAATCTGAGTACTCGCCGATACCGAGTACCGATACCGAGTACCAATACCGAGTACCGATACCGATACTTCTACCACACAAAAAAATGCAACGAATTGGAATTTCTTCTCTGCTTTTTACAACAAATAACTGAGTTAGATAAAAAAATAAAATATATTAATAAAAATTATGGGCAGAAACTTGTGTCATCAGAAACTGAATTTGAATTAGTTATATTTGAATTTGTATTGCTCGGATTGAATCTGAATTGTTCAACTTGAATAAATGCTTTGAAAAAATGAATCTGAATTACTAATTTGAAATTCAATTTATTTGTTTGGAAAAGACTTTCACTAAATTGAAACTGAATTTAATGTTTTGAAACTGATTTCATTTGCTTTGAAACTGCATTTAATTCAAGTGAAAATTCAGTTTCAATAGTTTCTGTTTCAGTTCCCACCGTTCAGATTCAGTTTTACAATTCAATTTCAAAACTTAAATTCACTTTTCTGTGCCACACATCCGGGTCCTGAGAAAACTCCAGCTCAATCGAGTGCAGATAGACCGATCAGCGTATAAACAACTGCGTCCTCCTGACCGATCGCCCCAGCTCCACAGTGTAATCTCTCTGTCAGAGCAATGAAGCTTCAGGGCGTTTATTAAATCATAACTCACTAAATACTAAACTGATTTTCACGCTGTTTTTTTGCTTGTTACTTACAGTTACAACTTTAAACTTTATGAAATTGGTTGTTAGTTCTTTTTAGGTCTCTCCTTTTCTGCTCTCCTCTGTGACGCTTGCGGGCCGGCGAGGGGGAAGGAAGGGGGGTCAGGTCTGCAACGCTGACAGTCTGACACACAGAGAGGAGAGGGTGTCTTTGTGACTCAGCTTTGCTGCGTTTTTGCAGCTTTCAGAAGGACAGACGCTCAGGCCCGTCGCCCCCCTAAATGAACTACATCGCCCCCTGAAAATTTTGTAAAATTCTATTAATCATAGAAACATGTTCAACTAGTTCTAACATTTTTATTTAAATTTGTATCCATACAAAATGAAAAATATGAACATTTTAATAAACAATTTAACAATTTAATACACATTTGGTTGTTACAAGTCGTCTTGAACTCATCACGGACGCTCGGTAAAGTTGGAGTTCAAGACGACTTGTAACAACCAAATGTGTATTAAATTGTTAAATTGTTTATTAAAATGTTCATATTTTTCATTTTGTATGGATACAAATTTAAATAAAAATGTTAGAACTAGTTGAACATGTTTCTATGATTAATAGAATTTTACAAAATTTTCAGGGGGCGATGTAGTTCATTTAGGGGGGCGACGGGCCTGAGCGTCTGTCCTTCTGAAAGCTGCAAAAACGCAGCAAAGCTGAGTCACAAAGACACCCTCTCCTCTCTGTGTGTCAGACTGTCAGCGTTGCAGACCTGACCCCCCTTCCTTCCCCCTCGCCGGCCCGCAAGCGTCACAGAGGAGAGCAGAAAAGGAGAGACCTAAAAAGAACTAACAACCAATTTCATAAAGTTTAAAGTTGTAACTGTAAGTAACAAGCAAAAAAACAGCGTGAAAATCAGTTTAGTATTTAGTGAGTTATGATTTAATAAACGCCCTGAAGCTTCATTGCTCTGACAGAGAGATTACACTGTGGAGCTGGGGCGATCGGTCAGGAGGACGCAGTTGTTTATACGCTGATCGGTCTATCTGCACTCGATTGAGCTGGAGTTTTCTCAGGACCCGGATGTGTGGCACAGAAAAGTGAATTTAAGTTTTGAAATTGAATTGTAAAACTGAATCTGAACGGTGGGAACTGAAACAGAAACAATTGAAACTGAATTTTCACTTGAATTAAATGCAGTTTCAAAGCAAATGAAATCAGTTTCAAAACATTAAATTCAGTTTCAATTTAGTGAAAGTCTTTTCCAAACAAATAAATTGAATTTCAAATTAGTAATTCAGATTCATTTTTTCAAAGCATTTATTCAAGTTGAACAATTCAGATTCAATCCGAGCAATACAAATTCAAATATAACTAATTCAAATATAACTAATTCAAATTCAGTTTCTGATGACACAAGTTTCTGCCCATAAAAAATGATCACAAAACTAAACTATAAGGTGAAAAATAACAATTTTCTGTGATTTCACAGTGAAATTATTGCAGTTTTCCACATTTTAACCAAATAAAATGAACTATTTGGCACCATCTCCAGCTCTCAACCCACACTGTTCCTCTTTAGCTCAATAGCTCCCCCTAGTGTTCAATATAGGAAACTACAACAGAAATCACAAGTCACAGACAGTGAAGCCACTGGTATCGGGTAACTTTAAACCGATACCAGTATCGGTATCGGGCCAATACCAGTATCGGTATCGGGCCAATACCAGTATCGGTATCGGCACATCCCTAGTGATAATGGACAATTATGATGTCATACAGATATTTCTGATATTTAAAAATTCACAGATAAAATGGGCTGATAATAAAAAGCCCAAACTGAATACTCGCGCTGTGGATTTTCCCCAGAAAATCCTCTATTCACGTCTCCTTCTCTCCTCCGCCTTTCCTGAAAGGCAGGAGGAGGAGAGGATGGGGAGGGAGCAGCTTTTTTGCTAATGGTGCACGTGCAGACAGCGAGCAGTGTGCACGGACTTGTGAAAAGGCGTCGCGCTGCTCATCGTTTCTTTGACTTCGTACGGTCTGACTGGTGAACCTCTGTCTGTAAACTAACTTGAGCGGCGCAGCGCTCTACAGCTGACTGTCTGATCGCTGGTTCAACACACGGCTTCAAGAGGAGCTGGCTCTACGTATGTCTCCACCCACCAGGCCCCTCCCCTCCTCTCTTTAACAGTTCACTTTGTCACAAGGAGTCAGAAGGAAAATAAAGAGAGAGAATAAAGAAATGACAAAAAGAAACCTGTAAGTAAACAGACAGAGGAGAGGATAGGAGGGGAGAAGAGGAAATATTAAGAAGAAACCAATCAATGTATGATAAAAAAAAAAAAAAGGAAGGGGCAGTAAATATTTAACAAATTAATAAAAAATACAGAATAAATAAAAAATAAAGAATGAAATGTGAGTTAATTAAACACATTGTATTAAATAAATACAGCTTATGAAAAATGATAACTAATAAAATAGGAAATAAAAGGGAACGTCAGATAATAATGTTAAATTAATACAGTTGAAAATGACTAAAAATATAAATTTATGTCAGACATTATAATCAAATAACTTTGAAAAAGACATATTAGCAGGTAGTAATAGGGCTGTAAGTTTACTGAATTAAATCAGACCTACTGTATAGTCTGTACTTAGAAATCATTTTCTCTGAGGTATTTTTTTAAAAAGCAATTATCCATTAATTATCGGATATAAGCAGTAGAAATTATTGGTATCGGTCCTAAAGATGTAATATTGTGGCTCTCTAGTGTAGCTGAACCTGTTCAGGTGGTTCTAGAGTTTAGAGTGTTTTTTTCTCTGTAACAGATGAAGTGTGTCGACTCTGCTGCTTGGATTTAATCATCCTCAGCTCCAGCTGTGAGCTGCCCTCGTTCTTTCTGTCTCTTCATCTATTTCTCCCATCACGTTTTTACATTCCGTTTCATTTCCCTCTTCTCTTCTCCTCCTTTCCTCTCCTCCATCCTCTAATTCTTTCAGTTTCTTCTTCCCTCTCCTTCCTGCCTGATTCTGTGCCACCATCTTCCTCCTCGTCTTCTCTCTCTCTCTTTTTCCTCGCGCTGAGCCTCCTTGTGAAGTCGGGGGTCCTGATGCAGTTGCCGTGGCGACTGCAGCTGGAGGAGAAACGTCTCCCTCGCAGGGGGAGAAAATGAAAAAAGACAGCAGGACGAGCTGCAGCCGGAGGCCTCGGAGGCGCTTTAGAGAGCTGGCTTCACATCGGAGGTCGTTCTGTTGGGTTTGAACTCCTCTCTGAACGTCTGTCGGTTTTTAGATCTGATCTGTGTCCTAGTCAGTAACCTCTTTCGCCCCCATCAGGAAAACGGTAGTGTTGTCGAATAAATATTTCAAAGGACTGTTCGTTATAGGAAAGGGCCTCACTCTGAGGTTTGGATTGAATTAAACTCAATAAATCATCCTGATGAGTCGGTTCGATCCACCCTGACCTGAGACGAAGGTGAATGAGAACGAGGTAAAATTCGTGATGTAAACGCGCCACCGCCTGCAGGAACACTCGACTGTTAACCAGAGTTCTGCGTCATTAGAGGTGACGGGGAGTCCTGACGATCAGAACAGGAAGTTGATGCTGCTGGAGGTGTGTTTGAACTTATTTTAACTTCAGAAAAAGTCAAAGGAGCTGCTGCTGAGCTACAAACTACCCATAATGCATCACTACCCACAACTAATCAATTTAGATGAAGGAGGTGAAACGAGTCGAAGACTTCAAGATGTAAAAACGGAGATGATGATGAGGCTGATGCGATGAAGGTGATGCAAAGATAGAAACAGGTTCACCGAGCTGCACAGAAACACTCTGCATCGTTCTAATTAGAGAGTGTGTGTGTGTGTGTGTGTTGCATCACAGCAGCTGATTGGTCCAGCTGTTGGCAAGGGGCGGACAGAGGGAAGGAGAATGTGTTTCTGTGCTGTGATTGGCTGAACCGAAGCACCGGGGTAGATGGGAAACGGAGCTTAAATCTCCTTGGTCTCTCTCTACTGGCGTCCTGCGGTCGCACAGAGCTGTTGAAGTCATGGACTACCTCTCATTCACACCCGTCTTCTTCCTGTTCTCTTTTCTGTTTCTTTTCTCCTCTTTTTAAAATGCCATCCTCATTTTTTCCACCCCTCATTGTATTGTGACCTGAACAGAAATCAGCAGATCCTACAGGGTCATTCTGAGTCATGTATCTAGACTGAGGCCGTTGGTGAGAGAACTTTGACTGAAACCTGACTTTGTTCTTAACGATGTGTGACGACTTTTATTATCAGCTGTTATTCATGTGAGGGGTTTGTTTTATTTCTTTATTCTGAGGCACTGGATGTTTATTCTATCTAAACAGATGGATCAAGTCAGGCTTCCAGTTGCTAAGCTAAGCTAAGCTAACTGACTCCAGAACAGCTGTTAAAGGGAAGTTTGGGTCGTTCTATCAGTTATTTACCTACAAGAAGGACCACACCCACCAGTGACATCACTCAAAGTAGGCGGAGTCTATAGAAACAGGAAGGAGTCTTATGAGCTGAGCAATGCTTTGGCCCGGTCTCAATACTCACACTTCCACCCTACGTTCTTCAGTGAAGTGCACTTGGAATTATGGGTAATTCTCTTCGCTGAAGTGTGCACCCATGCGGACTTCGGTGAAGTGCGTAGTGAGGGTGGAAAACGGGGTGGGGCCAAAGTCCGGATTCTACGGCCAGGAGAATCGAGACACCCTAAGCACTCGCGCACCTCCTGAACACGCAACTGAGGGGCGCGAGGGTGGAAGTGTGAGTATTGAGACGCGGCCTTAGTGGTCAGATCAGGAGAGACACTGCTGTAGATTGGTGACAAACTAGCAGCTAATATTCAGGTATTTAAAACAACTGGCAGTTTGGATGGAATAAACATCCACATTGCTCAGAAAAAGAAATAAACCCGTGAAATAAAGAACAGATGACAATTAAAACTTTTACACGTGTGGTTAAAACAAAGTGATGTTTCAGTAAATGTTTGTGTTTTCTGCTGTTTCTCACTGGATCTAAAGAAACCACTGAAGATCAGTGAGCTGGTAAATATCCACCCAACACTTTACACACAGGACATCTGTTTTACTGCTCCAGACCGATTCTCTGTTCATCTCCTCCTAACCTCCTCCTTACAGCCATGTAAAAACAACGGGTCTCTTTTATATGTCAGAACTTAAAGAACCCACAAAGTTCTGGGATCTGTTTAAATTTAAGGCTGAAGACAGAACCAGAAAACGAAAATGAGATGTTTTAAGATGCTTAAGGTTTGTTTCTGAGATGTAATTAAACATCCAGTAAAACCAGAACCCTGTTCTATCTGCTGACTCAGGATCTGTCCGGCTCCATCGACGACCTGCCTACCGGTACGGAGGCTGCTGTGAGTTCAGGGGCCTCGGGGTCCAGCAGCGCTCAGGGTGACCAGGGGACTCCAGGGGCCCGCTCACCATTCTCCCCCCATGTATCCCCCCGCCTCCCTCCTCCAGCTCGGACTGGGCCCTCTCCCTCTCCATCACCGTCCCCCGCCGGATCCAGCAACCAATCACGGACGGGGCCGATGTCCCCTACCACGTCCATTGGACCAGGTAGGAGGAAGAGGAGGAGGAAGGTGACCTAATGGATCCAGAAACGTTCTAGTAACTGTGTGTGTGTGTGTGTCAGGGTCTCAGCTGACCTCTCAGGTCTCTGGTCCTGGATCAGATGTGGGTCCTCATTCCTCCCAGTCAGCCATGACCCCCGACAGAGGTTTGTTCACACATCTTATCGTCATCATGACACGCTCACATCATGTTAAAGAGTCATCAGGGTCATTCTAGAGTTAGGATCACACCAATTGATGACATCACTAAGTGGGTGGAGTCTATAGAATACAGTTCTCATGGCCAGTCAGATCAGGAGAGACTCTGCTGCTGATAAGTGACAAAGTAGCAGCTCTTTTTTTTTTTTAGTTGATTAAAACAACCCTTGCTCAGAAAGTCATCCTGATGCCAGACCTCTATATTACCTGTTGGTAAACCTTTACAATTTAGCATGGGAACATAACCTATAGAACACCACCTCATAATGACCCAAAAACCCTTTAAGTCCCAGATACTGGGGCCTCACTACGCTGATGACTGGGTAGCTCTAAACAGGACTGGGACAAACTGATCAGCTCGTCCCTAAAGGAGGGGCTATTACCTGGATCTAAATCTGTTGTTCTGTTTTCACACTTTACAATCAGAATCTGATTTCTTCACAGTGTGTAAAACACTCAAGGAGAGCGTTAAGGTGAGCTGAGGTGAAGAGGTCTGCTGCAGGTTTAAGTTAAAGCAGCACAACGTCTGTGATTTGGGGGGAACAGCGTTGTAGCTTTTAGAAAAATACATGTTGACCTGAATACAGAGAAAACGTGAGCTAGCGTTAGCCTCACTTTAGCTAACCTCTATATGAAAAGACACCAGCAGCAGAGAGACATATGAGACTCTGTAGCTGGTTGAACAAAACCAGATGTTCTGATATAGTAAAAAGTCATTTTGGTCAATACACAGTAATTTATAGGTCCATTCAAATGTACTACAGGCAGGAAAAGTTACGAAAAACATCCAAAGTGGACGAAACTACAATAACCAAAGTATTCAGTCAACACTAAAAGTATTGGTCTAACGTTCGGCCATAACGATGCTGTTTAATGAATAAAATAGCTAATCAGGGCCTATAGCTCATTAGCCTAGCCATTAGCTCATTGGTGGGCTGAATAGTAGCGGTATGGACTCGGACATGGAGTCAATCAGCCGGGTCGTCACAAGCTGTCCAGAAGGATCCTTTGAATAAATATCCATTAGATGAGCGCGCCGCCAGAGAGACAATAAATACAGTGATCGCCCCGTAACTACCGTAATCAAAAGGTCGACCCGCCACAATAAAAGTTCACGATTGACAGTAAAACTTTTTCACCCAATACCGTCCAACAACTACCAACACTAACGTTTTTGCGTTACTCAGACGTCTTGTCTCATTTTAGTCCTCAGAGACAAATTTAGCTCGTTAGCGTCTCGTTAACGCCTTGAAAAAAGGTGCATTAACGCTAAATTTTGTTTTATTATTTGTCAACAAAAACAACACTGCCACAGTACAACGTATATATCGCAGTACAGCGTATATATCACAGTACTACGTGTATACCACAGTACTGTGTATACCACAGTAGAACATAGTGGAATTTGTTCTCTGTTTTTGGGTCCTCCTTGCAGAGCAGAGGGCAGCCTGAGGCAGTTGGGGGTTCAGTATCTTGTCCAAGCATACTTCAACACATGTCTTGGTCCTGGGTTGAACCCTGACCTCCTGGGTTGACCCCTGACCTCCTGGGTTGAACCCTGACCTCCTGGGTTGACCCCTGACCTCCTGGTCTTCTTTTTACCCCCCCTTCCTCACCGCTCTAGGTTTCCCCCCCTCCATGCAGCGCAGCACCCTGGTGTCCCAGTTCAGCGCCCAGCCATCGACCTCGCCGATGTCCCCTCACCCTGCTCCGACGGGGCCGATGCACCACAGCCCCTATCAGCAGGGGCCCCAATCCTATGGCCAGTACGGGCCCCCAGGTACCAGATCCTGACCTCTACACCTTTAGAAGATTCAATGTTTCTCTGTCTCACCATGTGTCTCGCTCTCACCAGGTAACTACCCCCGCCCCCCCCATTATGGCGGGACACCCAACTACAGCGGGCCCGGTCCGGGGCCCGGTATCACCAACAGCCTGGGGCCAAACGCCACCAGTCCCATGCACGGTCAGGGCCCCTCCACCCCAGCAGGCCGAGGCCTCGGGGCCGGGGGCCGCTCCTACCACATCGGAGCCGGCACCATGGCTCCCACTTCCCCAAGCATGCCACAAGCTACGGGACAGGACGCGGGGCCCCTGGGGCTCAATGCCAGCTGCCAACCACCTGAGATGGGTCCCAACGCTGGACTGAGTGCCAACTCCTCATTGTTATCAACGGGCGCTGCTCAGAGCAGGTCAGACAGCAACAGGTGGTGTTTGGAGAAGGGTCTGGCTGCGGCCGCTGTGGAGCTCCACACTAACCGGAAACACGTGACCTCCACAGTAGCCAGCAGAGAGGCGAATAGCCTTTTTCTAGGTTGGCTGTGGGGATTTCAAGCAAGGTCAACAACCCTCCCCCTAACCCTAACCAATTCCGGTACGGTTAGTGTGGAGGTCACGTGTTTCCGGTTACTGTGGAGCTCCACAGCGGCCGCAGCCAGATACTATTGGGTGTTTGGGCCAGACCAGCGCCCCCTTGTGGGTGGAGGTCAGAGGTCATAAAGGCTTTTAATGAAACAAGCTTCTTCTTATAAAAAAAAAGTCTGAATCAATAAAATGTTAAATAATTTCACCTGAAATTTCTTTAAAATGATTTTGTTGTTAAAGGATCAAAACCCTGAAACTCTAAAAAGTTTTCTAGTCTTTTGGAGTCAGTTTGACCCCCTAAGACAGCACGAGGGTTAAAGACTAGTCTCACTGCCCCGTCTTCAGATCCTATGACCTCTGACCTTTAGTTCTCTCCGTTGATGTTCTCTAGGATTCAGGTCCGCTGATTGGCTGGGCCTTCTACTTCCTGTTTTCTTTTAAGCTATGGCTGGTTCCAGGTCCTCCTGGAGCTCCACTAGTGGTCTTTGGCTCTGACAGCTCTTCTGATGGTTCTCGTTACTCCTCTGTCTGAGGTCTTGTGTGGAGCACCTGGTTGTAGCTGGTTTATGGTGACATGAGGATCTTTCCACGTCCTGATTCTGACCCGCACAGAGCTCACTGGTTCCTGCACTAGTTCAGAGATTCTTCTGTATCCAATGCCACTAGGATGTTCAGCAACCATCAGATAGTGAAGGTCTGGAGAAGCTCTTTAGTTTTACCCCTCAGGAGACCCTTTTTATAGACCATCAGTGGGACTGAATCAGCTGATATTGTTAAGCAATAAGTGTCACGGTTGTTTTCTAATACCTGATTGATTCTAGATGGTTTTGTGGCTTTCCAGGCTATTTTACACCTTCCTTTCTTCATGTGCTCAATCCTTTTTCCCTGAGTCTTCAGGTGGACGTGGATGTTGTTACTGACATCTGGAGAGAATTTGACCTCATCAGACCCTTTAGAGACAGATTCACTTAGAAAACTGGTGACTACGTATGTTATTATGGTATGGATAGGTTCTGGACGACCCACTTGTTTCTGCTTTTTCTTCTTCTTTAACGGGAGCAGCTGGAAAACTAGCGCCACCTGCTGTTTATCTGCTAAACCTTTATTAATCAGGTTTTTTATCAAACATTTTTAAGATAATTTTTCAAACGAGAGCTAAATGCATCACAACACTCCTCTGACTCATACCCGCCACCTGGCCAGGTGGTCAGCAGGAGGTGCTGTTCATTCATTCTCTGCACTGTTGTTTAATTTTTCAGAAGACCTTCTGTCATGAGGGGAATCCCACCACCTCTCAGATGTATAATCGTGTTTGTTTTTCTGTGGCGTCCAGGCAGGGCAGCTTCCCAGGTGTGACCCCAATGGGAGGTCCTGGAGGTTCCTACAGCCAACAGCTGGGCAGCAGCTCTGGGAGGATGACTCCACAGGGACCCCCCTACTCCGCTCCAGGTATCTTGAAATGATTCTGACCTTAACGGGTTTGCTGGGAGGATTTTCTACCACCTGCTGTGTTCTCCTCTCAGGTCCTGGGATGATGCCAGCAGACGGGCTCGGCCCTCATGGAGACGCCAGACATCGGGTCGAGTTCAGTAAAGAGGGCGTCGGTCTCTGTGCTGATCCACTCAGAGCCAAGGTTTGCTCTCCTTCAGCAGGTTCAGGGTTGTTAAAGTTCCTCCACCTGGATCAGTCTCCAGGGTTCCTACAGAGGCTGGAAATCCTTGGAAATAGTAGAATTTTTACATGGTGTTTTCAAGGTTTTGAAACTTCTTGAATTTTTAATAAAGTTCTTGAAACTAAAGATTCAGCCAGTCAGTCCACAGGTGATCAGTTTGTTTGTGAACTCACTGAACATCCAAACGGACGTCCATGTGAAGGTTTTTACTTCCAAGTTAATCAGAACTTTAAGATCCATTCTGTAAACTAAAGATCTACGAGGTGAATCTGATTCTAAATCCCTTTGAAGTTTTAAGATATTTTGTCCAGAATCAGCTAAAAACCCGACTGACGTCCAAACCGGACCTGGAGTCGTATTTTTGTCTGTTTGATGAATCGTGTTTTTTCTGATCAGACTTCAGCTCCATGTCTGTAATGATGAAGGTTTATTTGTAATCTCTGTGTATTTGTGATTGTAAAACCTGATCGGGGACCCTGTCGTGTTCTGGACTCAGAGAGGGGAGCTGATTTAAACCAGTGTGCTTTGTGTTTCTGAGCCTCGTCTCAGACGAGCTGCTCCAGTCGGCGTCTCATCAGCTGACAGCGTTGATCAGTTCGCCTCCAGCTGCTCCGTTTGTTGTTCTGGCTGCAGTTTGCTCCGTGCTCGCTTTGTTTGCTCTCGACTTGGCAGCTGCAGAGTTTTAAAAGCCTCTCCACCTCGCTGCTCCTTTCTGGCTGTCGTCTCCTCATTAGGAGGAGTCGACCCCCGTCTGGCAGTCGAGGTTACGACAGACGACTCGTCTCTGGTTCTGCTTTGACTCGGTCGGGTTGAGCTGATGAGAAGCAGCTACTTTCATCCAGTTTGTTGAGAAGTTCCAGCTGCTGATCTTTTTTTTGTTTCATGCTGGAGAAGTTTGCAGAACACTGTAGCTGAGCGTAAACTCAGAAAACAACAAAGCAGTTAGTTTCCAGGGATTTATTATTTTTAACACTAAAGAAGAAAAACATGTCAGCTCAGGTGATTTTGATTGGATTAAAGCAGATGAAGCTCCTGAAATAGGAACAATTGTTGAGTTTATTCTCAGTTTATTATATGAGAAATCCTGAAATCTTCAGAATTTAGAAGAAAAATTAAATGAATAAGAAGCAAAACATTGTTATAAATGAAACACAAGCATTAACTGTTAGACCGGTGTTTATCATTATTATTGTTTTATAGTTAATAGGATCAGTTGAGGTTTTTTAGGCATCAGGTGGAGCGAAGCATCTAAACCTCATCTGATCAGAATCAGCCTGATGGGTTTAACCCTTCATAAGACATGTGACCACATCTGGCCACTGGTGCATTTTGAGTGTTTTAAATAACTATTTCAGAACATCTTAGTTTATTAAATGTGCATTAGTAGCTAATGATGAGATTAAAACCGTTATGTATTTAAAAAACTTTTAGCAAATAAGGATCAGATTCAAATATGTGGGTCAGGAACTGTTAGGATGATCAAATACGACGACGTAGAAGAAGGTAGAGGTGATGTAAAGAAATCAGTTTTTGTCATCGTGGCAACTGGAACGATGCAGGATCTGAGAGTGGAGGACGGGGAGGGGCCTCTTCCTTTAGTAGGAGCTGGTTCCGACGGTGTTCTCGTTGCTCCTGGGTCTGTGGTGAGGTGTGAGCCCGCCTCCCGAACAGGAGGGCATTTTTCCTGCAGACCTCCTGATGGATGGAGGGAGGATTTTTCCTGTTTTTGCTTCAGCGTGGTCGATTACATTTATTTAAGTTTGAGAGAAATAGTGTTCTGCCTTTTTTAGATGGAAGAACACGTCTGACAGCCTGAACCTGAAACTTTTACCACAAAGTTTCTAAATGTTTTTTAAAGAGTAAGAATGAAAGAAACAGTTTTTATAAAGTACAGACATTTAAAGCTGCACTCGTTCATTTGGTAAACAATGTAGCTTTTAACGTTTTGTTTTTCATGCCTCTTAACAACGTTCTAACATAGTGTGGCTATAAATATATTGTGGAGATTTTTTTTTTAATCCGAAATCAATAAAGTGGTTGTCCCGTAGTTCTCTAAAAACCTCAGCCTATCCTATGATTCGGACCGAACGATAGGATTGGACAGTCCGGCTGTCTGTCACTTCCTCACTACTTGGATCCTCCATTAATGCTGCTGGAGCATTTTTCAGCAGAACATCCAGGAAGTGAGAGACGGACAGAAACCGCTGTTAGCGCTTCAGTTTTAGGAAAAAATTCCAGAGTCCCAAAAAGAAAAACACCTTTTCAGCTAGCAGGAAACTAAAAACGCTTGGACGTAGAAAGAGGAGAAACCAGGGGGAACGTTTCTACGGCTGGAGTTTGGCTCTGAATGGTTACCGTGGCAATGCAGGGTCCCATGTCCGCGGGAAGGCTGGCCTGCGGATTTTACCCGACGGGAGGGGTGAGCGCTCTGAGACGTGTTTGTGAAAAATAGCTAGCGATACCTAGCTTGTTTACCAAATTATCGAGTGCAGCTTTAAGAAACAGAAAAATAAATTATTACCTAAAATAAAAGAAAAAAAAGAAAAATGTCCTTTTAAAAGCCCACAGTGGTTGAAACATTACATTTGTAAGTATTTCAGTGAGCGCCCTCTAAAGGGTTCATCAGGGATCAATCCCAACCTCTTTGTTTTTGTTGTTGATGCCAGAAAAGGCTAAGCAGTCGTAGAAAAATCCAACGTTTTTCCTGACCTGTGGGCTTGTCGTCACTATTCACTGATTCACACCAACCATAAGAAATCTGCCATGTGGAGGATTTTAATTCCATGATCAGAATTTTCAAATGAATCAAACCTGTAAAACGGATTGTAGTCTGTTATTTTTAGGTCTTTGTTATAAATGAGAATCATCAGGTCAGAGCAGAGGTCGTATCGACGCTCTAAACTAGAATCTCTAGTTTCAAGACCAGAAGTCGCCTGGTCCATTCGTGTTTTAGAGAGAGGGAAATACTTTTTAACTCGTTATGTGTTGAGATAAATGACTTAAATGTGACTCGGCACTTCAAAATAGAACAGGAACCAAAAGTGCCAAACATGAAGGTTTGACTTAACGAGGGATTATCTGATCAAAGCTCCACATTTTACATTTTCTAAGCAAAACAAAGCAGGTCAGTCATTTTCTAACTGACCTTTAACCTGTAGCTCATGAGGTTTTTTCTTTATTCTGAGGATTGACCTCTGACCTCAGGATGAACTTGCTGGGATGTCCACTGTAGAATGATGTCAGTGTTTTAGCTACGTGCTAACGGCTAACTCTGATATGTGTGTGTGTTTTTAACAGGACACCTACAGCTCTCAGTGTGTGCCGCAGCCCCCCGTGTCCCCCAGCTCAGCCAGCATGTCGTCCTTTGTGGGGGAGGACAGCGATAGCATCAGCAGCCCCCCCGCCTGGCTCAGGACTCCGCCCAGCCCCGTGAGTTTTTATCTTTAGTTCTTTAAAATACAGCTTTAACATAAACACGGTGCTGCGTAACAGATCACAGCTTCATTCTGAACTTTAATCACTACAGTAAGGACCACCCCCACTGGTGACATCACTCAAAGTGGGCGGAGCCTTTACAGCAAACAAATCTAGTTTAGTTTATTCTGCTGCAGTACAGTCGCTTAGTAAGTCAGACCTTGTTCAGTTGGAACTAAACAATTCATAAAACGTTATTTGTCCCTGAGGGGCAGCAGGACGTGTGTAGAGCAGAGCTACTAAACAAAGATAAGACCAGCTGGAACATGGACAGGGTGAAAATCATTCATGAGTACCAGGCGCTGATTCTTGTACTCAGAACTTTCTACTATATATGACCTCTACCTGCTCATGTCTGACCTCTACCTAGGGCTGGGACGACGCGTCGACGTAATCGATTACGTCGACGCGTAAAATACGTCGACGCAAAAAATGTGCGTCGATGCGTCATCGCTTTCAAAACAAACATGGCGCCAGTGAGTAAATCAGTCCACCCGGACTCGTAGTTAAAAAGTATGGGACTATTTTAACAGAAAAGGAAGCGAATCAGTCGTTTGTCGGCTTTGTAAAATGGAAATGGCCGATCATAAAAGCACGACGGTGCACCAGCATCTCAAGCGGCATCCAGGAGCAGCTTCCGCAAATGACAAAACACCGAAAGTATTCTACTTTTTTACTAACGCTGGTTTTTACTAGGGGTGCAACGGAACGCTGGTTTTTACTAGGGGTACAACGGAACGTCACTGATCCTGATCCCTGTGGATCGCCCTCTATAGTTTGGAACGCATGTGTTCCGGACGACGCAGCGCTCGCTAAATCATCTCCGACACTCTGCTTATCTGCTTGTGCGCTCTGAATCTGCAAATAATTCCCCTCTGAGAAAGACGTTCGTTTTGCCATCACGTATAGAGGTTCAGGCTGTTGGAGTCGGTCGTTTTAGTTCACCAGAACAAAGATCCCTGATCAATATCTGGTCAAGTCTGTTGCGCGCCCGCGGAGCAGCTGATTCCTCCGTCTCTCTCTGTCAGCTAGAATAATCATCTCTCTGATAGACAAACCAGACTTGTCTATTTCTGTCTAGGATAACGTAGTATGTTGGGCTTTTATACGAGCTAATGGACGTTAATATAACCGGAGTTCTAGCAGGAGGCTCAGAGCAGCGCCTGGAGCGTCACGCCCCTCCGCCCAGCTGTGACCGCTTTCACAGAAACAGGTCTGTGACCCCGGAAATTTGCATTTAAGTCCATCTCCCTCATTAATTACCGGTAGTTTTAATATTTTTAAATATTATTATTATTATTACTATTATTATTTATTGGTTAATATAGCCCTTTACAACAGTCAACTAGACAGCCAAAGTGCTTTACAAGCCTAATTAAAAGCAAAAATACAAATAAAAGAATGCATTAAAAACAAACAAAACTAAGAATTAAAAGGAATCAGAAAACTGGAATAAAAGTCAACACTACGGAGTGTTAAAAGCCTTCCTGAATGAAAACGTTTTAAGATTGAATTTAAAAAGGCCCAGGTCAGTGACTAGTCGTAGGTCCAATGGAAGCTGGTTCCAGAGTCGGGGTGCCGCCTCAGAGAAAGCCCAGTCACCCCAGTGTTTATATCTGGTCCTCAGAACTTTTAGAAGACACTGGAATGAAAATTGTATTGAAGCATTGGATTGACATCTTGAGTTAAATGTTGTACTACTACAAACTTTATTTTCAAGTTTTTTATTAAAATGTGTTCAAATGAAGAAAATTGTGTTTATTTCATTGAGATACTTAAAATAGCAAATGTCAAATTACTATACAAGTCAAATAATGGGGAAAGAATCAGTAATCGAATCGAATCAAAATCGAATCGAATAGAAAAATGAATCGTTAGATGAATCGATGCATCGAAAAAATAATCGCTAGATTAATCGATTACAAAAATAATCGTTTTGCCCAGCCCTACCTCTACCTGCTCATGTCTGACCTCACCTGGATCTTCAGGGACCCAGGGAAGTGATGCTAAAGCTGTAGAACTCTGCTGTTTGTTCTTTACAGATCTGTTAGATCATGTTGAATATTTTCACACGTTTTAGAAATAAAATCCACCCTCTGCGTCTGCTGGAGATACGACTTGTTCCACATTTTGTTCAGATCAGGAACCCTAACCAGTCCCTCCAGGAAGT
>SSNR01000234.1:140243-150586 GCA_006937965.1 Callopanchax toddi
GTTGAACCTTCAGACCTCCGGTTAAACCTTCAGTCGTACGGTTAAACCTTCAGTCGTCAGGTTAAACCTTCAGTCGTCAGGTTAAACCTTCAGTCGTCAGGTTAAACCTTCAGTCGTCAGGTTAAACCTTCAGTCGTCGGGTTAAACCTTCAGACGTCAGGTTAAACCTTCAGACGTCGGGTTAAACCTTCAGACGTCAGGTTAAACCTTCAGACGTCAGGTTAAACCTTCAGACTTCAGGTTAAACCTTCAGTCGTCGGGTTAAACCTTCAGTCGTCAGGTTAAACCTTCAGACGTCAGGTTAAACCTTCAGACGTCAGGTTAAACCTTCAGACGTCAGGTTAAACCTTCAGACGTCAGGTTAAACCTTCAGACGTCAGGTTAAACCTTCAGTCGTCAGGTTAAACCTTCAGTCGTCGGGTTAAACCTTCAGACGTCGGGTTAAACCTTCAGACTTCAGGTTAAACCTTCAGACTTCAGGTTAAACCTTCAGTCGTCAGGTTAAACCTTCAGTCGTCGGGTTAAACCTTCAGACGTCGGGTTAATTGACCTCCCTCTAATCGTTGATTCATTAAAGGTGTTTGCGCTGCATCATTTTCATCATATTCTTATTGTAACGACTGATTAAAATAATTCCCCCCCAGCCTGATGACCCATTCTGGTCATTTCTTAACCAGGATGAGTTGAATGATGAGTAACTCTTCTTGTTCTCTCCTCAGACCTGCTGGACCCGACGGGTACCAGTATCCTCACAGCGGGGCCTACAGTTCCCATCAGACTTTGTACCCTCAGCAGCAGGTGAGCCTCTGGACCACAGGGTTCTGGACGTAACCATGACAACATTTGTGGTTGTAATCAGGTTTCTGGCCGAACCAGAACCAAAATCACCTCAGCGAACTTTACAGACTGGTTCTGGTTCTGGTCTCTAACTGGTTGTGGTTCTGGTCTCTAACTGGCTCTGGTCTCTGGTTCTGGTTCTGCAGGGCTACAAGCGTCCGATAGAGGGTCCCTACCCTGCCGCTAAGCGCCATGAGGGCGAGGCCTTCGGAGTCCAGCCGTTTGCTTCAGGGCAGGCGGACCCATTTGGCCCCTACGGAGCAGGAGGCGGAGCCTACATAGGCCCTGAGCGCCGGCCTATCCAGGGACAGTATCCGTACCCATACAACCGGGACCGGCAAGGCCCTCCGCAGCACAGCATGATGGGTGCAGGACCACCAACGGTGCCTGGGGGCCCTGTGGAGGGGCCGCAGCCCAATATGTGGCCCCCCAGGACTGACATGGGCTACTCATACAGCCGGCAGGGCCAAGGGACCCCCTACGAACAAGAGGGCCGCCCCCCTCAGGACACCCAGTGGCCCTCCAGTCACCTCAACCAGCGCCAGCCTCCCTTTCCCCCTAACTCCTCCTCCTCCTTACCCTCCCTCCCCTCCAGACAGCCTCCCTCCTCCTTTCAGACCACACCCACTATCCCAAATCATGTGACCCGCTCCCACAGCCCCTCCTCCTTCCACCGGCCCCCAGGGGCCTCTCTGTCCCCCAACAGCACTTCGTATCTGTCACCCATGAAGAAGCCCCCTACTGGGCCCCCACCCGCTCAGGGCCTCCCCCTACTCTACAGAGAGGTCAGCTTTCCCCCCAGCTCTGTGGAGGCCACGCCCCCTAAACTGAAACCACGGCGACGCCTGACGGCTAAGGACACAGGTCAGACTGACACCCCCCCCCCCACACACACACACACACAAACAGGGATCAGCTGAGGCTCACTCTGATCTGTTTGGTCAGGAACCCCAGAGGCATGGCGAGTGATGATGTCACTGAAGTCAGGGCTGTTAGCAGAGAGCACGTGGGCACTGGACACCATCAACATCCTGCTGCACGACGACGGCACCGTGGGCTCCTTCAACCTGCTGCAGGTGAGTCAGGACGGCGCACGTCACCGACAGCAGCTAGCAGCAACTGCAGGTGTCACTTTGGCAGCAACACCTTCGCCTGGTGGCAGCATAGGGATCATTTTATAGTTTGCAATACATCGTTGAAAATTCTCCTCGCAATAAAAATTGGTCTTATGGCGATAATAACGATACGTCTAGTTGATGACATAGTGTTGCCTGCGCCTGATTCACATGCGGAGTGAAAACAAACATGGCGGAAGGCGGACGTGAGGCTGAGGAGGAGCTGGTTTTACTTCTATCAGGTTACTTTAACATGTTTGTTACTTTACCAGGATTCATTTTCAGTTGTACTCTGTTGTAACAGTTTTCTTGTTTCCGGGTTTTCCCAAATTTTGCGCTGTGGACAGAACTGGACTTGGGTCAGCAGGACTCGAACCACTGTGCATCTTCACAGACCAACGCCGAATCCCCGTCCCCGCATTTTTCAGACATCGCTCACTGCACTCTTTACAACGACTTGGCCTTTAGAAACCGAGGTATTTCTCAGTTAGACCAATGAGAGGGGCATAAAGTCTGTATCCTCCTGGAGGGAAAGATTAACGACCAGAGGAGGGGCTTAAAAACAAGGCAGGGCAGCGCTGGACCCCCCCACCCCTGGCGTGCTTTATATTATATTATATTACATTATATTATATTCCAATATATACCGTTACATGCAGATACTTATAATTACACCACAATATAGATTCTAGGCCATATCTCCCAGCCCTACGTGTGATTTATTTGAATTATTATTGTGTAATTGTTGTCTTCCAGTGACTGTGCTGAAAAACATCATAACATAATCTGGCTATTTTACAGAAAAATATATATGTATACATATTATAGTCATTTATCGTTATTTATTGCAATAAATCTCTGATATTATCGTGATACATTTTTTAGGCCATACCGTTTATCCCTAGTAGCTCAGTGGGTAGAGCGGCTGCCTGGAAGCGGAGGGTTGTCTGTTCAATCCCAGCTCCAGCTGGGACCACACTTTGTTGTTGTGTCCTTAGAGACACTTCACCCACCTTGTCTGCTGGTGGAGGGCAGAGGGACCTGGTGGAGGTCGGAGGGACCAGGTGGAGGTCGGATGGACCTGGTGGAGGTCGGAGGGACCTGGTGGAGGTCGGATGGACCTGGTGGAGGTCGGAGGGACCTGGTGGAGGTCGGATGGACCTGGTGGATGTCGGATGGACCTGGTGGAGGTCGGAGGGACCAGGTGGAGGTCGGAGGGACCTGGTGGAGGTCGGAGGGACCAGGTGGAGGTCGGATGGACCTGGTGGAGGTCGGATGGACCTGGTGGAGGTCGGAGGGACCTGGTGGAGGTCGGAGGGACCAGGTGGAGGTCGGAGGGACCTGATTGTACAGCAGCTCCAGCTTCCGTCAGTCTTCTCCAGGGCTACTACAGTCTAGCTCACTGCTATCAGCATGTGAATGAGTGGATAGTGGGTGAATGACTGAATGTAGTGTGAAGCTCTTTGAGTCCCTGGACTTGATCGAGTGCTATACAAATACAGGTTATTTACCTCTGCCCTCAACGTGTTGTCCTGGGAGCAGCTCCATGCGTTGCCCCAGCATCACCCTGGCAGCCGGCAACAACTTCCTGTGTGACCCTGGCTGCGACTGTTTTTTGTAGCGTTATAAACTCTATTTTTATGGTTTATATTTGCTCATACGTACTTCTGTAGAGATCTAGCAAGTTTTGTCAGTCTGACACAGAGGATTTCTCTGAAGCTTTCGCTCACTGGTATCTTAGAGGTATTCTAGGTTCATTCTGATGTCAGTGAGTAGATCATGTATTTTAATATTGACGAATAGAAGTCTGAGTCCAGGAATTAGACTTTAGGAGTTTTATTATGAAAAGACGGACGAACAGTACAAAAGATTAGCAGAGAGGTAGCAAGGTTTTAGCATTTGTCAACACGGTGGTATTGTGTTCTGAATTGAATTTTTAAAATAAGCTTTAATGACTTGAGTCTGGTATTTTAGACTAGGGGCATTTTATCTTAATTTAGTTAAGGATTAAATGGAGGAGACTTAGTTGATGTGAGCTAGTGGAGGGTTAGCTTTATCAACAGGCCTGTTCAGCTTTACCAGATTTTGGTTTCTTACTGTTTCGGCGTTCCGTGGATCAATTCCGGTGTAGGTCGGACAACCGCTGGAAGGTGGAACTCCTTCTCGACCGTCGGGAGCCGTTGGGGGTCTGCGCCGCCTCGGGCGACCGGATTGTCCTGGATACGCAGTCAGGAGAAACATCTTGGCTGGTGGTTAGCATCTGGAGCTAACAGAGCTGAGGCTTCCTTTCCCATGTCGGATAGAGGCGGACAGGTGTTTGTCGGATCTCAGGGGGAAAGGGTGATCATCGGCTCACGGGCTGTGGGTCCCCGTCCAGAGAAGAGCCGGCAGCTTAGGGAGATAGCTTCGTTGTGTAAAGGTTGACAGCTCAGCTGGTCGGTCTCCGTGTAGGGATGACGGAGAACTGGAGCACTGAAGTGTGTCAGGAAGTGGAAGCACTTAAGGGGGAGTCACATCTATGTGGACCAATGAGGGGTTACTATCAAAGTCACATGACTCAAGCCCTTAAAGAGACAGTTACCTTAATAAGTAAATATGAGTAATACTGTAAAGTTGAATTAACCTTTTAGCAAAGTAAAATATGGAATAATACTGAAGCTGGATCAAACATTCAAAATACTGTGGAAGAAAATGCATTAATCATATTAAGACATTTCTGAACAGTTTAATTAAAGTAGTGTCCTTTAGAAGGAGACACTGAGTTATTATAACTAAAGAGTCCTGTGGAGTCTTCCGCCACGACCGAACCCTTGGAAGAATCTTGATTCAGGTTAAAACATAATAAAGAGTCATTTTATTCCAAGTTATTGGGAAAAAGATGGGTTATTGTTGTGGTGGTCAACAGGGGTCAAAGGTCAGAGGTTATAGCATATTTGATGATGCTACATTTTTTAAATTCAAGCCCCACCATTTGTGTTTTTCTTTTTTCAGCTGCCGGGTTTTCTCGAGCTCATCGTGGAGTTCTTCCGCCGCTGCCTCATCCAGATCTTTGGCATCTTGGAGGAGTACGAGGTGGGAGCAGAGGGCCAGAAGACCCTGCTGGGGCCCCTTCCTGAGGAAGAGGAGGAGCTGAAGGAGACGACGACCACCTCTCTGCTCGATGGCCAAACCAAGGTGGAGGAGGCGCCTTCGCTAGGTGCGCTTGAGGAGGAGACAGATGCCAAACCTGTAATAGAAGAGAAGATGGAGGTGAAGGAGGAACGCCAGGAGGAGACGGAGCCCCGCCCCCAACAGAGCAGCAAGTTTGACAAGCTGCCAATCAGAGTGGAGACAACGGGGGAGGAGTGGGAGGAGGTGGAGGAGCACTGGGCCAGACTAAGCCGACCCAATGGCTTCATCAGCGGCCTCCTGCACTGGAAGGCTGGAGGAGGAGATTTCACAGCCCACATCCAGACCCACTATGAGCCCCTCACAGGAGACTTCACTCCCCCTGACCTGCTGGAGGAGGAGAGGATGGGAGGAGGTGAAGGGAGGAGCCTAGGGGATGAAGGAGCCGAGAAACAAGAGCAACCTGAACAACAGCGAGGTAATGTTTTGTTACTGATGTTTGAAAGGTGTTGGATAAAAAACCTTGCCTTGCTGATACGATTAATAATCGACTGCAGCTCTGACTCCTCTCTCTTTGTGGTCTGCAGGCTCGTCGCCTGAGGTCAGAGGTCAGAGGTTGAGTCCCATCAGCCCTCAGGAGGACGAGCCTCGGTGCTGGGACGAGGCACCGCTGTCCGTCGCCGAGTCCTGGCAGGATTCCCTGACCAAACGCTGCATCTGCATCTCCAACATCATACGGAACCTCTCCTTTGTCCCCGGCAACGACACCATGCTGTCACGGCACCCCGGCCTGGTTCTGATACTGGGCCGACTGGTGCTGCTGCACCACCACCACCCCTCCAGGAAACACATGCCTCCCACCTACCATCGGGAGGAGGAGCAGGGCCTGGCCTGCAGCCGAGACGAGTGGTGGTGGGACTGCCTGGGAGCGCTCAGGGAGAACACGCTGGTGACGCTGGCCAACATGTCGGGTCAGCTGGACCTGTCCCTGTACCCCGAGAGCATCTGCCTGCCCATCCTGGACGGGCTGCTGCACTGGATGGTGTGTCCGTCCGCCGAGGCCCAGGACCCGTTCTCCTCAGCGGGCGGCTTCTCGTCGCTCACGCCTCGGAGACTCGTCTTGGAGTGTCTGTGTAAGCTGAGCATCCAGGACTGTAACGTGGACCTGCTGCTCGCCACGCCTCCCTTCAGCCGCCAGCAGAAGCTCTTCTCCTCATTGGTTCAGCTGGTGGGCGAGCGCAAGAGCCAGGTGTGTCGAGAGATGGCGGTGGCTGCGCTGTCCAACCTGGCGCGGGGTGACCCTGCGGCAGCGAGGACCATTGCTTTGCAGAAGGGCAGCGTGGGAACTCTGATAGGCTTCCTGGAGGACAGCGTGGCCATGGCCCAGTACCAGCAGAACCCACATAGCCTCCAGCACGCCACGCTGCCGCCAGAGCCACCCAGCATCAACATGATGTGCCGCGCAGCCAAGGCACTGCTGGCCGTGGCGAGCGTGGAGGAGAACCGGACCGAGTTCGTTCTGTACGAGGGCCGGCTGCTGGACATCTCGCTGTCAGCGGCGCTCAGCCCATCGGTGGCGTCCATCATGTGTGAGGTTCTGTTCAAACTCAGCCGCTCGTGACACAAACGAGGTGCCGGACGCAGCTCCTCCCACAGCAAACTGGGTCCCATTCTATTTTTATTTAAAGAACAGAAAAAGGTTTTTACTTAAATGAATATATAGAGTCTCTAAACGTCTCCAGATGTCTCTTTGGGTTTTTAAGTGTTTTTATTACAAAATATTTAATACTTTTTTGTTTCATTTGAACCAAAGTGCTTGGGTGGAGAACACTCGGGTTCTGGATGTGGTCGTTTCTTTCTGCTCTTTGAGGGCGGGGTTAGTTAGGAGGGGGCGGGGTCAGGTATTTATTTGATGTCGATGAATCTTAATTTTCTCACATATGACGGAGGAAACGCTGATGTTCAGTCGTGTTCTTTGTTCTGGTGCAATAAGTTTGTTTCTGTTAATGTGAATTTTTGGCAGTATTTTCATGATGGAGGGGGCGGGGCTACATCTTTCTGTTTATTCCTGCTCTGCTCTTCTTTCCTGTAAATAGATGATAAATATGGTGGCACCATGAGGAATGACCTCACCTGACCCTACAGGTGAGCTCCTCAGTTTCAGGATGTTTTCTGAGGTTCCACCTGCCGGGGTGCGTTTGATATGAGGGGCTGTGTGTACAGGCAGTGTGGGTGGGACCTTACTCCTCTGGTTGCTTCCTGAAACCCTTGTATCAAATGTAAAAACATAAAACAGACTTTGTTTCTTCAGTTTGAGGTGTTTATATGTTCCACAACATGTTAAAGAATAAATGTCCATGGACTCTGGTCACGCACTGTGAACGCAGCTCCACCATGCTTCTTCACCACGACGTTTAGACAATGTTCTATCAGTTATACATCTACAGTAAGGGACACATCTACGGTAAGGGACACATCTACGGTAAGGGACACATCTACAGTAAGGGACACATCTACAGTAAGGGACACATCTACGGTAAGGGACACATCTACGGTAAGGGACACATCTACGGTAAGGGACACATCTACGGTAAGGGACACATCTACGGTAAGGGACACATCTACGGTAAGGGACACATCTACAGTAAGGGACGCATCTACAGTAAGGGACACATCTACAGTAAGGGACACATCTACAGTAAGGGACACATCTATGGTAAGGGACACATCTACAGTAAGGGACACACACATCTACAGTAAAGGACACATCTACAGTAAGGGACACATCTACAGTAAGGGACACACATCTACAGTAAGAGACACACACATCTACAGTAAGGGACACATCTACAGTAAGGGACACACACATCTACAGTAAGAGACACATCTACAGTAAGGGACACACATCTACAGTAAGGGACACACACATCTACGGTAAGGGACACATCTACGGTAAGGGACACATCTACAGTAAGGGACACATCTACCGTAAGGGACACATCTACAGTAAGGGACACATCTACAGTAAGGGACACACATCTACAGTAAGAGACACACACATCTACAGTAAGGGACACATCTACAGTAAGAGACACACACATCTACAGTAAGGGACACATCTACAGTAAGAGACACACACATCTACAGTAAGAGACACATCTACAGTAAGGGACACACACATCTACAGTAAGGGACACACACATCTACAGTAAGGGACACATCTACAGTAAGAGACACACACATCTACAGTAAGGGACACATCTACAGTAAGAGACACACACATCTACAGTAAGGGACACATCTACAGTAAGGGACACACACATCTACAGTAAGGGACAGACACATCTACGGTAAGGGACACATCTACGGTAAGGGACACATCTACGGTAAGGGACACATCTACGGTAAGGGACACACACATCTACAGTAAGGGACACACACATCTACAGTAAGGGACACATCTACAGTAAGGGACACACACATCTACAGTAAGGGACACATCTACAGTAAGAGACACACACATCTACAGTAAGGGACACATCTACAGTAAGGGACACACACATCTACAGTAAGAGACACACACATCTACAGTAAGGGACACATCTACAGTAAGGGACACACACATCTACAGTAAGGGACACATCTACAGTAAGAGACACACACATCTACAGTAAGAGACACATCTACAGTAAGAGACACACACATCTACAGTAAGAGACACATCTACAGTAAGGGACACACACATCTACAGTAAGAGACACATCTACAGTAAGGGACACACACATCTACAGTAAGGGACACATCTACAGTAAGAGACACACACATCTACAGTAAGAGACACATCTACAGTAAGGGACACACACATCTACAGTAAGAGACACACATCTACAGTAAGGGACATCTACAGTAAGGGACATACATCTACAGTAAGAGACACACACATCTACAGTAAGGGACACACATCTACAGTAAGAGACACACACATCTACAGTAAGAGACACATCTACAGTAAGGGACACACATCTACAGTAAGGGACACATCTACAGTAAGGGACACACATGTACAGTAAGGGACACATCTACAGTAAGGGACACATCTACAGTAAGGGACACACATCTACAGTAAGGGACACATCTACAGTAAGGGACACACACCTACAGTAAGAGACACACACATCTACAGAAAGAGACACACATCTACAGTAAGAGACACACACATCTACAGTAAGAGACACATCTACAGTAAGGGACACACATGTACAGTAAGGGACACATCTACAGTAAGGGACACATCTACAGTAAGGGACACACACATCTACAGTAAGGGACACATCTACAGTAAGGGACATCTACAGTAAGGGACACGCACATCTACAGTAAGGGACACACATCTACAGTAAGGGACATCTACAGTAAGGGACACACTTCTACAGTAAGGGACACATCTACAGTAAGGGACATCTACAGTAAGGGACACATACATCTACAGTAAGGGACACACATCTACAGTAAGGGACACATCTACAGTAAGGGACACATCTACAGTAAGGGACACATCTACAGTAAGAGACACACACATCTACAGTAAGAGACACATCTACAGTAAGGGACACGCACATCTACAGTAAGGGACACACATCTACAGTAAGGGACATCTACAGTAAGGGACACACATCTACAGTAAGGGACACATCTACAGAAAGGGACACACATATACAGAAAGAGACACACACATCTACAGTAAGGGACACACATCTACAGTAAGGGACACACACATCTACAGTAAGGGACACATCTACAGTAAGAGACACACACATCTACAGTAAGAGACACACACATCTACAGTAAGGGACACATCTACAGTAAGGGACACACACATCTACAGTAAGAGACACACACATCTACAGTAAGAGACACACACATCTACAGTAAGGGACACATCTACAGTAAGGGACACACACATCTACAGTAAGGGACACATCTACAGTAAGGGACACATCTACAGTAAGGGACACACATCTACAGTAAGGGACACATACATCTACAGCAAGGGACACATCTACAGTAAGGGACATCTACAGTAAGGGACACACATCTACAGTAAGGGACACATCTACAGTAAGGGACATCTACAGTAAGGGACATCTACAGTAAGGGACACACATCTACAGTAAGAGACACACATCTACAGTAAGGGACACACATCTACAGTAAGGGACACATCTACAGTAAGGGACACACATGTACAGTAAGGGACACATCTACAGTAAGGGACACATCTAC
>SSNR01000234.1:180275-199733 GCA_006937965.1 Callopanchax toddi
GAAGTGCTGATCTTAGGGCTCCTGACTCTAGGAGGTTCTGATCTTAGGACTCCTGACTCTAGGAGGTGCTGACTTTAGGACTCCTGACTCTAGGAGGTGCTGATCTTAGGACTCCTGACTCTAGGAGGTGCTGATCTTAGGGCTCCTGACTCTAGGAGGTGCTGACTTTAGGACTCCTGACTCTAGGAGGTGCTGATCTTAGGACTCCTGACTCTAGGAGGTGCTGATCTTAGGACTCCTGACTCTAGGAGGTGCTGATCTTAGGACTCCTGACTCTAGGAGGTGCTGATCTTAGGACTCCTGACTCTAGGAGGTGCTGACTTTTTGTCTCTCTTGTTCTTTTGTTGTTAAAATGATGTTTGTGACCAGCAGAGACTCAGAATTGTATTTATTTCATGTTTTATTGTATTGCTGTATTAAATGTTTATTATTTATATTGTGTGTGTGTGTGTGTGTGTGTGTGTGTGTGTGTGTGTTTGTGTTGTATGTGTGTGTGACACGTATTAGATGATCTTTTATTTCCTCTCTCAGTTCCTCACTGTGACATCATAATTAGCCTGTGTTTTCTGTTTCCATGGTAACCTCTCCTGCAGCAGCTGTCGCTACGGTAACACCGTAGTCTAAAGGGGGAGGAGCTGATGTTTGTTTTTTTTGTGAGACCTGGCTGTCAGGTGGAGGCCATGTGATGATGATGATGATGATGATGATGATGGCTAAGTCTGGTTTTTGTTCAGGAATGAAACATTTTAAAGGTTAAAACAGTTCAAATGGGTTTTTACTGTCTGTAGGACAAAATAACCAGCTGCTGTTAAAATACTTCAATATAATAATAGAATAAAAAGTTGATTGTTTAGAATAAAATCTCATGCTTACATGATAAAACGATATTCATATTACTGTGTTTTATGAGGTGCTAAGACATGTATTTTCATTCTGGTATCAAAGATTTTTTAATTAGATTCATTTTGATAACACTGAAAAAAAACAAAGTTAAAAACAAATGAATTTTTCTTTATTTCTGACCCTGTTATTGGTAATGTCCCTGTTTCCAGTGGAGACCCTCACTCTGTCCCCATGTGTCCCCAGCTGTCCCTTCCTGGCGACCCACCTGACCCCCGCCATTCCGGCGGTCGGCGCCGTGCTCTTCGTCTTCGTGATGGGGATGCTGTTCAGGGCGAGCTTCAGCGACCCCGGGGTCCTCCCCCGAGCGACGCCCGACGAGGCTGCCGACCTGGAGAGGCAGATCGGTAATCAGAGACGTTTTCTTCTCCTCTACCGTTGTGGTCCTGCTGTGAGTCTGGACCACTTGAGTCCTGATCCAGAAGGGTCACAGTGCTGCAGTATGTCCAGATCCAGTCTCCAGGTTTTACCCAGAAGCTGGACTACCATTAAAGTGGTTCTGGATCTGTGTTTCCAGAGTTTTTCTTTGAAGTTTAACTGATTATTCTCTCAGTTTCAATCCCATACATATGCTCCCATCTGAAGGAGGAGCCAGAGGATTGTCAACACACACACACACACACACACACACACACTCTGCTCACAAAAAGTTATGGCTGTTTAGCTGTCTTGTGAAATTTCAGGACGAACTTAAAATGAACTCTAACCTTTACAGATGACCTTAAAGACACACTATGCAGTTTTGCTTGTTTTAGCTCCCCCTAGTGTCTGTTTTAAGTCACTGTTGTAAAAACGTTAGCACCATTGTTTCTGCTCAGAAAGCCCTAAATGTAATTGTGTAAATGTCTCCTCAGCCTTCACTGCTTTCTACTGGAGCGGTTCATCACTCTGTCAAAGAAATCAGCTGTGTTCAAGCAGGGAGAGATGGGAAAAATCAGGAATCATGAGCTAAAAACACTCCGGAGCTAGCATAACAGCTAGCCACATTGGGTTAGCCTAACCCTCTGAGATACGTGACTTTGTGAGACTTCAGGGCACCGGACCAGAGACTCAGAAATAAACGCATATCCTTGACAATCCTTGCCATTCTGTGAGGAGAAAAGTGTAAAAATAAATCCCTCAGTAGCCGGGTGAAAACAATAACATTCAAGGGGTCTGTAGGAGGGTCTTCAGCAGAACAACAGATGTTGTGGAACTCTATAGTTTAGACCTGAAACATCATTTAAAACATTTAGAAAACTTTGATACAGAAAAATAATCCACATAGGAGCTTTAACAGATGTTCCCCTAACAGATGAGACTGGTGTCTGGTTCCTCATCTCAAGCTGCTTTTTGAAGACGTTCAAACGTTTATTATGATCAGTCAGCCTGAACCTCTGTAAGGTTCTATCGCTCTGTTTTCTCTCTTTTCAGGTCAAAGTTGACTTCCTGTTTTGTGTTTTCAGATTTGACTGGCTGCTCGAAGCCCCCCCCTCGTACCAGGGAGGTCCTCATCAATGGACAGACGGTGAAACTGAAGTACTGCTTCACCTGTAAAATCTTCAGGCCGCCTCGAGCGTCTCACTGCAGCCTCTGTGACAACTGTGTCGGTCAGTGTGGCCTCGGCGTTGTCCTGATGGTCGATAAAGTAAAATGTCTTCCTGCTTCTAATCCCCGTTCTCTCTGAGGCGCGTTTTTATTCATAGCTTGTTTTATAAACCTGCCTTTTATCTAGTTTCTGAGTTTGAATTCAGCCTTTAATCTGCACTGGTCCTGTCAAGTGTTCCCATACATTTTGAAACCTCTTCTACAATTTTCAGCTATTCCAACTAATTATAACATTCAGCGCTTTCAGGACATCTCATTAATGGGTTTGGATATTATATTTTTTAGGCCCACAGCAAATGAATGTAGAATCATTTGAACTGTCTGATTTTTAACCCTTTTAAACCTAAGCCTTACAGGTCCGCCTGGTATTTTTTTACTTTTTTACTATAAAATGTTCATAAAATGTCCTGTGAACAAGTGCTTTGGCTCATTTTTTCAAAACACTTTAAATATCTTACATTATTTTACTATATAATGTCACTAAACCAGTGTTGGAACTGTTTGAAGTGAAGAAAAATCAAAAAACAGAATTTGATTTTAGAGTTTTAGTGAAAATAAAATAGGATAGATGGACAGAAACAACAGATTTTGCATCATAATTTAACAATTTTAACAGTTTAGAACATAGTCACCAATTTCTGTTTCCATTTTCTCTTACTAATACAAAAATACAGGCCAATAATTCAAATTAAGTTCCGGCGTTTTTTTCCTCTCTGCATTTCTCCTCATGTGTCAGAGTCCTGGTGGTTTACTGAGAGGGGTCTGGACCCCAGGGCTTCTTTTTAGGATGAACCTGGTGGTTCAGGGACTAAAGGATGATCAGACACTGCCTCAGTCTTCCACCTGGAATGATGAGGTGAAGAGATTCAGTCTCTGGCAGCATCACCAGTCTGGACCAGCTCAGCCTCTTTCTCTCCCAGTTCTCCCTCAGGAGACCAGCTGCTCCTCAGGAGACTGTAAAGTAGAGGGAAAATACTCAGCAGGGCTAAAACCCACAATATACAGTACAGAAAATATATGGTGAACTATGCAGGCGTAAATGTAGTCAAAACGATGTGTACTGCACAAAACAGCACATTTACTCAAAGTATAAATGCATGTACTTTGTACTAACTTACTAACCTAGTACTTTGTTCTAAAACCATCAAAAAACAAAAGTATCAAAACTACATATTATTATTATTATATATTATATTATTATCCACATACTAACCAGCATCATTCATCCAAAATCTACAATTCAAAACACTTTTTTGATCGGTCAAAACTGACCTTTTTTCACTTGAAATCGCTGCTTTAGCTTCTCATTTGAACTAAAACAATCCAGGAAGCTCTGTCGTGGTTTTATAACCTGTAAATGTGATCTTTTAGACATAATATCCTTTGCTTTGCTCCTTTTCTCTTCTCTGTTGGACACTTCCTGCTGTATTTGTGCGTGTGTGAGAGACGGGCAGATTCCCAGGCCTACCGAAGCCTGGGAGGAGAAATTACTGTAATAACACTAAACTGCACTAAAAGCACAACTTCTCTTCTTTCAAAAACCGTTGGAATTTTGTTGATAGCACAAACGGTTCAAGAGTTCCGGTAATTTAAAAGACCACAGGAGAAACCTGTCGGCGGCGACGGCCAAACTTCATGCTCTTCAAATGTCGATCATTTCAGCAAACGTCCATCTAGAAACTTCCTCCAGACTTTAAACACGCCTCGAGACATCAGGCTGTCACATACTGAAGACACAAATCTTTTACTGTTTTTGTAAAAAAAAATAAAAATAATGATGATGATGATGTCATCACTCCACTCTGAGTCTGGGAGTTTAGACATTTTGAACCCTAACCTTTAGTAGTACAGGAACAAGACGTAGTGATTTTTGTCCTCTTTCAGGAAACGTGTCCCTTAATGCTGATGGGACTCTGGTTTCTTTAGAATCTGCCTTTGTTTGGTGTTCAAGTTATTGGGGGGCTTCTACTAAAATCAGTTAATAATAGTTCAGCTTCAGCTCAGGTCTTCAGCAGTTTTCAGCTAATCCTTCAGCACTTAGATGTTCTTTAAGAACTTTTCTTTTTTCTGTTTAGTATTTAATGGTTTTGTTTTTCCCTCCTGGTTCCCCTCAGAGCGTTTCGACCATCACTGCCCCTGGGTGGGAAACTGTGTCGGACGGAGAAACTACCGCTTCTTCTACCTCTTCATCCTCTCCCTCTCCTTCTTCACCATCTTCATCTTTGCCTTCGTCATCACTCACGTCATCCTCAGTGAGTAGCTCAGCTTCTCTACGCTGTTTCTGCTGTGACTCATTCTGATGTTCTGGTGAGTTCAGGTCCCAAACATTCTCATTGGACCCGCCCACTGCCCTGTGATTGACAGGTAGAATCAGACTCCTTTGGACCCACCCACTGCCCTGTGATTGACAGGTAGAATCAGACTCCTTTGGACCCGCCCACTGCCCTGTGATTGACAGTAGAATCAGACTCCTTTGAACCCGCCCACTGCCCTGTGATTGACAGGTAGAATCAGACTCCTTTGGACCTGCCCACTGCCTTGTGATTGACCAGTAGAATCAGACTCCTTTGGACCCGCCCACTGCCCTGTGATTGACCGGTAGAATCAGACTCCTTTGGACCCACCCACTGCCCTGTGATTGACAGGTAGAATCAGACTCCTTTGGACCTGCCCACTGCCTTGTGATTGACCAGTAGAATCAGACTCCTTTGGACCCGCCCACTGCCCTGTGATTGACCGGTAGAATCAGACTCCTTTGGACCCACCCACTGTCCTGTGATTGACAGGCTGAATCAGACTCCTTTGGACCTGCCCACTGCCTTGTGATTGACCAGTAGAATCAGACTCCTTTGGACCCGCCCACTGCCCTGTGATTGACCGGTAGAATCAGACTCCTTTGGACCCGCCCACTGCCCTGTGATTGACAGGTAGAATCAGACTCCTTTGGACCTGCCCACTGCCTTGTGATTGACCAGTAGAATCAGACTCCTTTGGACCCGCCCACTGCCCTGTGATTGACAGGTAGAATCAGACTCCTTTGGACCCGCCCACTGTCCTGTGATTGACAGGTAGAATCAGACTCCCTTGGACCCGCCCACTGCCTTGTGATTGACAGGTAGAATCAGACTCCTTTGGACCCACCCACCCTGTGATTGACAGGTAGAATCAGACTCCTTTGAACCCACCCACTACCCTGTGATTGACAGGTAGAATCAGACTCCTTTGGACCCGCCCACTGCCCTGTGATTGACAGGTAGAATCAGACTCCTTTGGACCCACCCACTGCCCTGTGATTGACAGGTAGAATCAGACTCCTTTGGACCCGCCCACTGTCCTGTGATTGACAGGTAGAATCAGACTCCTTTGGACCCGCCCACTGCCCTGTGATTGACAGGTAGAATCAGACTCCTTTGGACCCGCCCACCCTATGATTGACAGATAGAATCAGACTCCTTTGGACCCGCCCACTGTCCTGTGATTGACAGGTAGAATTAGACCAGATCCTTAGATTTTTAAAGTCGTTTTCGTGGCCTGGGAACTTCTAACGTCCATCAGACTGTCCCAGATAAATAAACAGATTTTAGTAGCAGCTATAAAATATACATTAGAACATGTTTGATCTACTAGATGAAATCCACCACTTCTTTTCATTATTATCATCATTAAGGTAAATTTAGAGATTTTTGTGGAGGTCTTTCGGGTTTAGAGACCAGGTTTGATGATGGTTTTTTCTCAGGTTTCTCCTCACTGAAACCAGATTCATGTGCTGTTGGTTTTGTTGATCTGTTTTGCTGAATTAGATATGTTAGGTATGCTGTTTTATGGGTAACTTTGTCAACTTTAAAATGTTACCAGACAGTCAGCTGTAAAGATGTTTTTGTAACTTTGCCTCCTCTGTGTCTCTCAGGATCAAACCGGACCAGTTTCCTGAGCGCTCTGAAGGACAGTCCAGCTAGATATCCTTCAGTGTTTAAAATTAAACATGTAAAAAGGCACAGTTCAGCCATCCTGATCGGTGTTTATGTGTAAAAGTTATAAACCTGTTGTAGATGACTTCCTGAACATCCTCTGTTTAGAGAAATAGAGTTTACATTATTTAGGACTTGATCTAATGGCTAGTTGCTGTCATCTTAAATCAGCTCCAGTCTCCTGAATGTTGCAGTAATTCATGTGAAGTCATGTGTGACGTTTATACAGCAGCTGCAGCTCCTCCTACTGGGAACTGTGTGGGAGGTTTTTGTTTGTGAAAGGGAACAGGAATGATAATCATTTAGTTCTGAATGAGGACTAACTGAGGACCGGTTTGGTTCTGATCAGCTGTTCCTGGTGGAGTTCAGGCTCTAATGACCCCTCATACTCCAGCTGTCTGATAAATCAGTCAGTCTGATGCTGCCACCATCTACCGATCAATGCGTCCTCTGACGCTCTGCAGAGGTCGATGTCGTTCTGACCCAAATACCAACAGAACGTTTACTCAGCCTCACGCTGTCAGCTGATCGCAGAGGTGAAAGGTCAATGTCACCAACACGTTATTGATCAATGAGCAGACTCCAGGTCCTCCAGACCCGGTCTAGTCCTTGACTCCGTTCTGAACCGTCTTGGAGGTGGTAGTTTGTTTCTTCTCTGTCTGGTCCATCGTTGGCCTGTCGGGTTTCCACACCTACCTGATCAGCTCCAACCAGACCACCAATGAAGACGTGAGTATACAGGGACCTGGTCCAGGCTCTCTGCAAAGTGGATCAGCTCTCCTCTTCATTGGTCTAATCCTAATGTCTCGGTCCAGATCAAAGGAACCTGGTCCACCAAGAGAGGGAAGGACAACTACAACCCCTACAGCTACGGAAACATCCTGACCAACTGCTGCGCCGCGCTGTGTGGACCGCTGCCCCCCAGGTCTGTATGTCCCCCCCAAGTCTGTAAGGTCCCGCCCCAAGGTCTGTAGGTCCCCCGAGGTCTGTAATGTCCCTCCCACCCCCCCAGGTTTGTAAAGTCCCCCCAGTATTCAATAGAATCAGATTTTTCTGTAAATGTCAGAAACCGTAAACGACTCGTCTCCATCTTTGTGTGACAGTTTGATTGACAGGAGGGGACTGATTCAGGACAACACTACACAGGCCGCCTCCCAGTCCAACGAGACCGGCAGCAGCTACACCCCCACTCAGCTCCACAGTCACATGGTAGGTGGCTGATCTGATCTAGATTCTCCACCAGACGGATGGTTTGAGCTCAGATTGTTAAATCCTGATGGTTTTAGCTCAGATTGTTAAATCCTGATGGTTTTAGCTCAGATTGTTAAATCCTGATGGTTTTAGCTCAGATTGTTAAATCCTGATGGTTTGAGCTCAGATTGTTAAATCCTGATGGTTTTAGCTCAGATTGTTAAATCCTGATGGTTTTAGCTCAGATTGTTAAATCCTGATGGTTTGAGCTCAGATTGTTAAATCCTGATAGTTTGAGCTCAGATTGTTAAATCCTGATGGTTTTAGCTCAGATTGTTAAATCCTGATGGTTTGAGCTCAGATTGTTAAATCCTGATGGTTTGAGCTCAGATTGTTAAATCCTGATGGTTTTAGCTCAGATTGTTAAATCCTGATGGTTTGAGCTCAGACTGTTAAATCCTGATTGTTTTAGCTCAGATTGTTAAATCCTGATGGTTTTAGCTCAGATTGTTAAATCCTGATTGTTTTAGCTCAGACTGTTAAATCCTGATAGTTTGAGCTCAGATTGTTAAATCCTGATGGTTTGAGCTCAGATTGTTAAATCCTGATGGTTTTAGCTCAGACTGTTAAATCCTGATGGTTTTAGCTCAGATTGTTAAATCCTGATGGTTTTAGCTCAGATTGTTAAATCCTGATGGTTTTAGCTCAGATTGTTAAATCCTGATGGTTTTAGCTCAGATTGTTAAATCCTGATGGTTTTAGCTCAGACTGTTAAATCCTGATGGATTGAGCTCAGATTGTTCAGCGTGTCGTTGTAAATGCTCATGTTATCCTCTGGTTGTCCTCTCAGTGTGATCAGGATCAGTGCATCCAGAGCACCAAGTTCGTCCTGCAGGCTGCAGCTACGCCGCTGCTCCACAGCAACCCCGTTGTTCTGGCCCCACTGCCAGGGAAGACCACCGTCCTGGGGGGCCCCTGCCCCTACCTGACCCCCACACAGCCATCTCTGCCGTCCTGCGCTGGAGACGTCCTGATGCTGAGGGACGCCGCTGTCGACTCGCACTGCCACCATCACCTCCACCTCCATCACCACCATCATCACCATCACTTCGTGAGCCCAGAGGAGACGCCGTGTGGCACGCCTCAGGGTGCTTTGCCGTGCTCCGCCCACCTCCACCTTCAGGCCCTGCCCCACCCACCGGTGCTGTATGACCCGGTCACTCAGGACGCGTTGCACGAGGACTCTGTCAGAGGGCTGGTGAAGCTCAGCTCTGTCTGACTTCAAACACCTTCAGAATCACATCTGGAATGTAAAACAAACACCAGGATTTAGTCACAATGTTCCCTCGAATGCTGATTTACAAAACATCCTGATGGGATACAAACCAATGAGACTAAAGGGAAGGAGAACCATTCAGATGTTGTGTAGAAAGTCTGTTTGAGTCAAAGCAGAAAATGTTGAGCTTCTAATTTCACATTTTACCTTCAGAATTACAGAATGTAACTATTGTGCAGTAAAAATGATCAAATGACTAAAATCCCTTTAAATGTTTCACATCAGGAAAAAACCTGATGATAAATTCGGCTCAGGTTATTCTCTCTTTTCTGATCTGAAACATTTAAATCAGACTAGATGTGTGACTGCTCCATCACAGCTCTGTAACTTATTTTTATTTATTAGCTTTTAAACACAAATCCTGATTCTGAAAACCTAAAATAGAACCTGGTCTTTATTAAATAAGGCATAAAAGCTTAATTAACTGAAGTGAAACTTTATATCTGAGAAAGCAAAAAGAAGTTTTTTAACTATTGGGAACAAGGAATGTTTTATTATTTATTTATTTTGAATTTGATGTCAAAGTTTTTGAAAGAAAGCAACAGGGAAATTAAATGGAGCATTTTAATAATGTTCCTGATGTTTGTTGTGAATCTTTTAGAGATAATCAGTTGAAATCTGCGCTCCTCAGATTGTTAACTTCTCACTGCCTGCAGTCAAAGCGTAGGGAACGAAGGAGTTGAACTGTTTCCTTCTAAAGTCTCATAAACGTCTGTTTTCTGACTTGAACTCATTCAGGTGAGCGGCTCGACTCGGAGGTGAAACTGGACTTCATCTTTGTTCTCTTCCCGTTTGTTTAAACTTTCCTCTGAGTCGGTTTTCTGCTGAAAACCTGAACTTTGAACCCAGAATAAGCTACTTCAGTGCCAAACAGACGTCTGTCTCTGAAGCTACACTGCCCAGCTGGACTTACTGCTTTGGTCTGAGAGTCTGGAAGAAATTCCTCTTTACTCTCTAGCATCCGAACAGCTCGTGTTCAGACATGAATGGAAATCAGTGACGACTCATTCAGTTTCTTTTTGTGCAATAAAAACCAGCTGAAAGTTTTTTTTTTAAGGACTGATGGGATGTGGACTTAGTGTTGACCGTTACTGTAGTTTAAACTCAAATGAATCCTTTACAGTTTCATACAGATTCTATCTGCAGGGAATGTTTTACAGAAAACTGGCTCCATCCTAAAAACCCTGAGTGTTTTGCTCCTTTTTCTGTAACTGAGGCCAGTCAGCTTGTCTGTTCATGAAATAGAAAATTTGCCTTTAATAAAAATTTTATGTTATAAAAAAGTATAGCCGTAATATTCATTTTAGGCAAAAAAAAATAATAATTTTGACCACTGATCAATATTTATTTTCTTTCAGAAAATGACGCTGTATGTTTAGGACATATGTATGGATTCGTTTATGGATTTAGAGCCTTGTTTTATGGTTTGTTCATGTGAAAGAAGGAGGTGTGAAGAAAAAAGCTGCAGATTTGTTGTTTTGGTAGTTAATTTAAACCTCATTTCAAAAATGTATTTGTTTTTCAAACCATAAACACAAAACTCAATGTAATTACACGAGAGACCTCTTCAGTCTGCTACCCACAATGCACCAGACCCATCATGTTGCTCCTGCAGGTGGTGTGTTCACAGGTGGATGAGCCCATAGACATGTATAATGATTATTATTATTATAATTAGTATAATTATGCATATCTATGGATGAGCCAGACCTGGTACCAGGGCAGGACCCTGGTAACCAGCTGGACCAGGTACTCTGAAGTTTCACTCATAAAACGTCTTCTGAACTCTTTTCATCTCACCCTTCATCTAGCTCCTAGGACCTTGGGAGATACTATCAGAGTCTACTGCCCCAGACATCATGGCTCCTCCTCCTCCATCACAGTGAGGTGGTGTTTCAAGGAGGAGTATTTAAAAAATAATAATTTTATAAACTCTCTTACAAATGCATTAAATGTAGATAAACTGTCATAAAAAGAAATCTTAGATGACATAATCAGAAGCAAATACGTCATAAAGGTACGTGTTTTCTACATATTTTTTCAGAGTTTTTAAAATATATTTTAAGAAATCTTTATTTTCTCAATAAGTTCATTGTAGAATTTATTTTATTTGGAAGTTTTTAAATACCAGTAAGTCATTGTAAGATGACATGTGCTCATCCTAGTCGCTAGGGGGCAGCAGTGGCGCGATTCCCTTCTCTGGCTCTCTACCGGAAACCGTTTCCGGCTATTTAAAAACCATCTGATTTTTAGAGGGAAAACTCGTTAGGATTATTACGATTTCATGAAAGGTAAAGCATCTACAGTCCGTCATAAACACACGGAATACAATTTAACGAATTCATAAATCCGTGTTTGTTGACTTAACTAAGAAACAGCATTATTACTGTTTACGTGTTCTTCTATTGTCTGACTTTTCTCGTATTTTTCATAATAAAAGTGGAAACGGCAGCATGGTGAACAGCACACAGCCTTTGCTTTGGTGTTTAACTTGTTTTCTGGTGTCTTAAACAACATTTCGCGCTAATATTCGGGCTGACAACGCCTTTCGGTGACGTTAAACAAAAAGGAAAGCGCGGCAGCCGGACGGACGGACGGTCACAGACGCTGAATGAATCCAGAAACACATCTAGCGACCAAATGACGTGTTTTAACACGAGTTTAGTCATTTTACATGTTCATTTTGGACGAGTTGAAAACGATAGAATGACAAGAAAAGACGCTTAATGCACAGTTACAGGTTCTGCTCTGTTTGAGGCAGTATTCTCGCCTCACGCTGATTATTATAACGTATCCGAACGACTCTGTGTTAAAATTACAACCTGATTAAGTTCGTGTTTATTAACGAGCGTTTATAAGGGAAGGAATTGCTGACGACCGAGCGCTTTAACGTTGCACTAAAAGCATTAATTTAATGCGTTTATGTCCGATTAAAACACGAAAAGTGTTTTAAAATGTTTCGTGGTTTCTCGTTTTAATCGTGTCGTAGCGCCTTTTCTGGACATTTCTTTTGTAACTTTAGTCTTTGAATCTCCCGCAATACTTGCTGGCGTCACGTGACCACGAAGAGTAGTCATCTGATTGGCTCCGTGGTCTACGCTGTTTTAAAGGGGAGGCACGAGCTCCGCTCCTATTGGTCAGTTTATTTCTAGCGCGAGAGATAAAAAGGCGACCGGCAGGAAGAACCCGCTTTATTCTCTGCTGTCTGTCTTTGTGTTTGCTTCTAACTAGCTTAGCCCATTTTCTTGTAGTTTTAGCCTTTTGTTGTCGCCTTTTTCTCTTTTAATTCTGACCTTTTGTATTTGTCTTGTAAAGCACTCAGGATGCTGACGTCACGCACCCCGTTCTCTGTGAGGAATGAGAACTCTATCAATGAAAAGATGACCGTCATGTCGCTGGACAAAGAGAACACGGTGAGCTGAGAGTATTTGACACTGTATCGATCCGGTCCGTGTGTTGGTCGATGGTCCCGCTGAGCCGGCCCGCTCTCTGTTTCCCTCCAGCAGCCTCCCAGCCTGAGCAGCAGCCGCGTCCTGGCCCACAAAACCGCGCGGAAGATCTTCAGCGAGCCCGCGGTGAGTGAGTGGAGGTGACCCGGGGCAGCGTTCTGCTCCTAAACCCAGTCTTCATTCTGTTTATACGCATCAAAAGTATCCGGGTGATTCAGATTATCGCGCCTAAACTGCGGAAGTGGCGCGAACAGACTGATCAATAAGTCTGATCGTTTATGTGACACATTATATTATTTAATTATGTATGAATGTAAAAACAATTGAATTAAGGGCAGAATTTAATAAAAGAGAAGTAGTTTCCAGGCTGTGGGTCAGTCCTGGTGCTGCTGGATTTAGGTTTAATGAATGGAGATCACATGTTTAGTCTCCAACAGACAGCTGGTCTGAACCCTCCTGTCTGGACAGGCATAGATGATTTGTACCAGAGTGTTTCTAGTCCTAGTTGTGAGGTCTGTCTCCCCAGGTTCTGGTTTGATGGTCTCGGGTTGATGTTGAAGTTTTTTTTGTGTTAATTCGCTCAGCCTAAATCTGAGAAGAAGAGCAGCAAAGAGGAGGAGCCGCTGCTGAAGGACAACCCTCGTCGCTTTGTCATCTTCCCCATCCAGTACCAGGACATCTGGCAGATGTACAAGAAGGCTGAGGCCTCGTTCTGGACGGCGGAGGAGGTCAGCTGGGACTCTTGAATCATTCTCAGGTGGAGGTGTCCAGGTAGTCTGGTGTTAACGGTTCTTCTCTGTCCAGGTGGATCTGTCCAAAGACCTGCAGCACTGGGAGGCTCTGAAGGATGACGAGAGATACTTCATCTCTCACGTGTTGGCCTTTTTTGCTGCCAGTGACGGCATCGTCAACGAGAACCTGGTGAGGAACTTTCTGGTTTTATGCTGATGGGTCAGTAGTGGTGACTTTAGGCCCGTTCCTTGACCTTGTTCCTCACCTCCCTCCACCAGGTGGAGCGCTTCACACAGGAAGTGCAGGTGACGGAAGCCAGGTGTTTCTACGGGTTCCAGATCGCCATGGAGAACATCCACTCTGAGATGTACAGCCTGCTGATCGACACCTACATCAAGGAGCCCAAAGAGAGGTGAGCTGCTGGTACTGGTCTGAACTGGTTCCTGGGCTGTCCCAGTCTGATGGTGCATTCAATGACCCTCAGGGAATACCTGTTCAACGCCATCGAGACTCTGCCATGTGTGAAGAAGAAGGCCGACTGGGCGCTCAACTGGATCGGGAACAAGAGCGCCACCTATGGTAACGCCGCCCCTCATGACATCACAGCTGCTGCTGGATGTTTAGTATTGACATATCTAGTATATTAGTACCAGTTATCCTGATGGTGATCATGTGGTGTTCCTCAGGTGAGCGTGTGGTGGCCTTCGCCGCCGTGGAGGGAATCTTCTTCTCTGGTTCTTTTGCCTCCATCTTCTGGTTGAAGAAGAGAGGCCTGATGCCTGGTCTGACCTTCAGCAACGAGCTCATCAGCAGAGACGAGGTGACTGGGTTCCTCAGGTTCTTTGATTAGTTTGATTTAATTTGTGGCTGCAAGGTTTTGCTGAGAAAAGCAACAATTTGATTTATAAATCTGTAACGTATGGCTCTAGATCTATTATAGGGTTATGAAACCATTAAGTGAAGTGATCATTTTGAGTTTAGACGTAGTATTTGTGTGTGTTAAGGGTGTAAACCCCAAGTTGTTGCTTACCTGTTTGTGTTGCGTCCAGGGTCTGCACTGTGACTTCGCCTGTCTGATGTTCAAACACCTGGTGAACAAACCCTCGTCAAAAACGGTGACCAGCATCATCAGGAACGCCGTGGAGATCGAGCAGGTGGGTGAGCAGCAGCTCTGGTTCCTCCTCCTGGTTCTACTGGTGTTGACGGGCGTTCATCTCCCTGCAGGAGTTCCTGACTGACGCTCTGCCGGTGAAGCTGATCGGGATGAACTGTGACATGATGAAGCAGTACATCGAGTTTGTAGCCGACAGGCTGCTGCTGGAGCTCGGATTCTCTAAGGTAACCAGGATTCAGGGTGAAATCGAGTTAACTTTCCAGTAAAGGTTTGGAGGATGTCTTGTGTTTGAGTGATTTGATGACTGTTTGTTGATCATGTGAGCTCAGACTCTGGGTTTATTGGTCCCTGTTGGAGCTGCAGGCAGCTCAGGATCAACAGCTGTGATGTTAAAACTGGGGCTGCTGAAACTAACAGGTTGGTCGTAGCGTGGTAACATTCAGAGTCAGACCAGCTGAGGAGCTGCTTTAGACGCCGCCAGCTTTTAGAAACTCAACTCATCCAGATCAAAGCAGTTGCAGATTCCTCCATGATGCTTTTTAAATGCTGCCTGGGCGGTGTTGACTAACCTCTGGGACAGGGACTCAGTCATCGTATGCAGCGCCATCTAATGGATGACAGTTTCTAGTTGACGTCTACCTGATCTAACCTGAGCTTCTCGTGTTTCTGTCCAGATCTACCAGGTGGAGAACCCCTTCGACTTCATGGAGAACATCTCTCTGGAGGGAAAGACCAACTTCTTTGAGAAGCGGGTCGGTGAGTACCAGAGGATGGGCGTCATGTCCGGCCCTACAGACAACACCTTCAGACTAGACGCTGACTTCTGAAACGACCTCTCACTCAGCCACTCAAACAAAACTCTAACAGGAGCTACAGGAAACGACTTGATGAGCTGGTGTTTTCAGCCAATCAGAGTGAAGCACAGCCTCTGGTTCAATGAACTGATCCTGGACCGTGTACATAAGCTTTTTAGTTTTTTCTATCAGTTTGCCATTTATAAGGTAAATTTGTGTATAGTGTTAGGATTTTTAAATAAAAAATGTAATATAAAACGCCTCTGCTCTGTTCTTCACTCCTGGATGTTGTTCTCAGTCGTAGATATGTCTTCTTTTTTAAAGACAACGATATGAGTAAAATACTTGAACAGTAACTATATGTTGTCTTCAGAACCACTTTATTAGAATTAACCAGCCATGTGTGTAGAAAGGTTGTTATAGGTTATGCATGGGATGTAGATGGAAGCCTCCATGTTGTCATGGCAGGACTCTGGATCTGATCCTGCAGCCACGTCTCAGTGAAACATGATATTCTGTCTGGAATCCTCAGAGCTTCAAGTTGGTCCATCTGATTCAGGAGAGATCTCACGTTTCCTGTTAGGATGGATGAAAGTTTAAACTTCCTGCTCTGTCCGTCTACATCTTTAACTCACCTGGGATTTTGGGTTTTATTTGAGCAATTGGATGCTCAGTTTTGTAAACAAGTGTTGTTGCTGTGGTGTGGCTAGAAGGTACAGTAAAAAAAATTCCTGCAGGCAGCGCAGGATTCAGACCAGAACAACAAAAAGCAGAGACTTTAACCTGAAACAAATAAAAATGATAAAATAGTTTAAGTCTGATTTTTCATGAGCTCATAAGTGTGAGAAGGGGCTTCAATGCTAGTGTTAAAATGCATGAAAATGTTTAACTACAACTTGTTTTTAAGTTGATTAAAATCCTCCTTTTGGTACAGAACCACTTAGTCCTCAGGGAGCAGACAGTGACGTCTCATCTCCAACAAATACAGCCGAGGTTTAAAAAAAGTTTAAAAACTCAAACACGTAATTAATCGACATGTCTGGTTTGAATCAAATGTGTTTTAAAACAACATAATTCTGTTTATCTGATTATCAGGTTGACGTTTTCTGGAACTTCCAGGTCGATTAGTTCCTGGTTTGTCTCATCCTTGAACCTCATGTCCGTGGGTCGTCACACGAAGTAAACAGAAAGCAACTTTTCGATTATTTAAGACGTCAGAATGTCGATTTCCAACCCGAGACAAATGTTTTCTAGCCCGGTAAGAGGCTGGTGGGCTGTTTACTATCAGTTTGGACTCAGTTTCACCTTCACGCTTAAACTGAACCCAAACCTTTATCTTTATTTTCGATTGGTTATTTATTAGCGGTGAGTTAGCATGTTAGCCTAGCCGCGTCAAACGGAGGACACATTTTCTTACTTTGTTCGTGTTTCTTGAATAATCTCGATAAACTTGTGTGATTATGGTGCCTCCTGTATTTAAAGTAAACTCATAAAACTCGGTCTATTTAATAACTCCTGCACAGGTCGACTTTTTATTGGTGTTTCGTGGAAAAATAATAAATGTTTTATGGAATTTTTGTATGAAACGAGTAGGTTTTTGACAGATTTCAGAAAATCCTTTTCGACCTTTGTTTCTCCAGATCGTGTACCAGGTCCTTTTCAGGGGGCTGGTTGTTCATGAAGCCACTAACTGATCTATTAATGATTAATTCATGATTTCAAACTGAAGAAAACCCAAAGTCGATCATCAGCTAAAGGATGAAGCTCCTGATTCTCCTGGTTCAGATCTTTGATGGTTTCTTGTTGCTTTTATTCTGCTTCTATTGATCCAGAGGGATTTTAAAGTTTATTTCCATTGTTTTAATACTTATTTATTTTAATACTTTTTTTCACATTTGTACTTTTTATCTTGTAAATTTCTGTTTGTATTTTTAAATTATTTTATTTAAAGACCTTTTTTTATTTATTACTTTTACATAGTAAAAAAAATTATAATTTAAACTTACTTTTTCTAATTAAGACTTTGTTGCAAAATGTTCAGGTTCAGGTAGCAAATCAAACTTTAAAGGCACACTATGAAACTTTTTCATATTTTAAATCTTCTCCTTGATCCAGTCTGTGCTAGTCTGACTCTTTAGGGTTAATGAAAAGTCTTGGATCCAGAATACCACGTTTGTAACTTCTGAGTCTCTGGTCCGGTGCCCTGAAGTCTCACAAAGTCACGTGTCTCAGAGGGTTAGGCTAACCCAATGTGGCTAGCTGCTATGCTAGCTCCGGAGTGTTTTTAGCTCATGGTTCCTGATTTTTCCCATCTCTCCCTGCTTGAACAGCTGATTTCTTTGAATGAGTGAAGAACCGCTCCAGTAGAAAGCAGTGAAGGCTGAGGAGACATTTAACAGGTAGATTTAGGGCTTTCAGAGCAGAAACAATGCTAAGGTTTTTACAGCAGTGATTTAAAACAGACACTAGGGGGAGCTGAAAACAAACAAAACTGCATAGTATGCCTTTAACAGGTGGTTAGTTAAGGTCACTTGCCCTATAGAAGGTTAAACCCCCCACACACACACACCTTGTTAAGGGACATCTGTGTTTTTTGAGTTAAATTTTTTTAAATGGCTGATTGTTTTTGGTCATAATAATAGTAAGGTAGTGTGTCCGTGAGTTTAGATTTGACGTTTCATGTGTTAACTACTAGAACACAGGTTCTATTATGAACTTATTTTTGAGCCTCCTTTAAATTACAATGAAAATATATTAGCTGTAATTTTACCTTTATCTACTGCACAGTGTGTGTGTGTGTGTGTGTGTGTGTGTGTAGTCAGTGTCTGTTTTTTTTTTCCCAAACCTTCAAAATATTTTCTACAGAGACATGGGAAATGAAAGGCCAAATATTTTTTCCCTTTATATTAAAGGGAGTCAGAGACAGTTGATAATGGAAGTCTTTGGTAACTAGTTCAGTCTGACATGACATAAAATAATAAATCAATCCCGTCACTGATTACTGAGTTGATGAGTCAGTGATTCTGATTAGAAGTTCAATTAGTTTTGATCATTTTGAATGAAAACAGCAGTTAGTGGTATATGAGTAAAGCTGGAACCTAAAGGGTTAAATATTAGGAATGGTGATTCATTAAATCAGGATAAAACAAAACTCATTCATGAAAGAAAAATTTATGAAATGTACCACTAACTTTATAGCATCTTAAACTTAAAGACATGGCTAACATCTCCAACAAGGTTCTACCGTCTGATTTCACTCAAAGCAGAAGCTCTGGTTTTGAGTTGAACTCTTCAACATTCTCCAGGTTTCGTGTCTTTTCTCCTGACAGTGCTGTGTTGTTTCGTCCACAGTCCATCCCGTTTGTCGGGACGATTCTGGGAGGTTTGGTTCCCGGTGAGATGGTTCTGATCCAGGGTTCGGTTCCCTCTGATGCCGACAGGTGAGGAGCTCACCAAACACCAGGAAACCAATCATGTTAGGGTCACAGGGGGACAAATCCTCTCTCTGGTTTCACAGGTTCCAGGTAGACTTTACGTGTGGCAGCAGCACGAAGCCGCGGGCCGACGTGGCGTTTCACTTCAATCCCAGATTCAAGAAGTCGTGCATCGTCTGCAACACGCTGCAGAGGGAGACCTGGGGCCGGGAACAGATTCTCTACCAGATGCCCTTCAGAGTCGGAGCACCGTTTGAGCTTGTCATCCTGGTCCTGAGGGACCAGTTCAAGGTGAGAAGAGCTGCTGCCGCCATCAGACGTCAAGAACCAGAACCAGGAAGTCTTTAGTGTCTGTTGAATTAATTGACACTGTAGGTGATACGTAGAGGGTGATTTAATGAGTCCTTTCATCTAATTGACCAGTTATTGCTCTGATTGATTATTTATTGCCCTGATGAGTGAGTTATTTGTCCTGATGAGTGAGTTATTTGCTCTGATGAGAGAGTTATTTGCTCTGAAGAGAGAGTTATTTGCCCTGATGAGTGAGTTATTTGTCCTGATGAGTGAGTTATTTGCTCTGATGAGAGAGTTATTTGCTCTGAAGAGAGAGTTATTTGTCCTGATGAGTGAGTTATTTGTCCTGATGAGTGAGTTATTTGCTCTGATGAGAGAGTTATTTGCTCTGAAGAGAGAGTTATTTGCCCTGATGAGTGAGTTATTTGTCCTGATGAGTGAGTTATTTGCTCTGATGAGTGAGTTATTTGTCCTGATGAGTGAGTTATTTGCTCTGATGAGAGAGTTATTTGCTCTGATGAGAGAGTTATTTGCCCTGATGAGTGAGTTATTTGCTCTGATGAGTGAGTTATTTGTCCTGATGAGTGAGTTATTTGTCCTGATGAGTGAGTTATTTGTCCTGATGAGTGAGTTATTTGCCCTGATGAGTGAGTTATTTG
>SSNR01000234.1:200868-216830 GCA_006937965.1 Callopanchax toddi
CTGATGAGTGAGTTATTTGCTCTGATGAGTGAGTTATTTGCTCTGATGAGTGAGTTATTTGCTCTGATGAGTGAGTTATTTGCCCTGATGAGTGAGTTATTTGCCCTGATGAGTGAGTTATTTGTCCTGATGAGTGAGTTATTTGTCCTGATGAGTGAGTTATTTGCTCTGATGAGTGAGTTATTTGTCCTGATGAGTGAGTTATTTGCCCTGATGAGTGAGTTATTTGCCCTGATGAGTGAGTTATTTGCCCTGATGAGTGAGTTATTTGTCCTGATGAGTGAGTTATTTGTCCTGATGAGTGAGTTATTTGCTCTGATGAGTGAGTTATTTGTCCTGATGAGTGAGTTATTTGTCCTGATGAGTGAGTTATTTGCTCTGATTCTCAGAGAGAATTTATTATTCAGTCAAAGAAAACCATTCCAAAAGTTTTAGCTCATTTATTGTCCTGATAGCTGAAGTTGCCCTCAGCCTGCTGGTTCTTGTTTTTGAGGTCTTGTAGCGTTTACCGGAGTGTGGGAGGGGCCTTTGATGATGTTTTAGTCTCAGCTGATGTAGCGTGATGTGACGAGACCTTCCAGAGGGCAGCCAGTGATCTCTGACTCTGCAGCAGTGCAGAGGATGTTCTCCATGGCTGACGTAGAACGCCACCAGCATGTTCCTCCTGAGGACTCTAACGAAGTGCAGCCTCTGCTGAGCTCTCTTTGTGGGGTTTGGTGGAAGATCTAAAGGACTGCACTCGTCCCCTCTGCGTGGAGGTGGTCTCATTTCTTAGGTTTTTGAGGTGTTTAGTGGCCGGATCGTTTGCAGAGCTGTTGATAGTATCTGGACCTCGCCTCAGTACGCTGACTCACCTTGCTCTGAGGTGAGTCAGATGCCGGTCGTGTCGCCTGATCATTTAATGAGTGTGATGGTGTACAGAGAGTGGCAAGGACTCAACACGCGGCCATGTGGGGCTCCAGTGCTGAGAGTGGTGGAGGGGGAGGGGATAGTTTTGACTCGCTGTGCGTTCAGTGAGGAAGGACAGATCCAGGACCAGCAGTATATTAAAGTATCTGCAGGTCTACTGAGACTGTAGGTCTACTGAGACTGTAGGTCTACTGAGGCTGTAGGTCTACTGAGGCTGTAGGTCTACTGAGGCTGTAGGTCTACTGAGACTGTAGGTCTACTGAGGCTGTAGGTCTACTGAGACTGTAGGTCTACTGAGGCTGTAGGTCTACTGAGGCTGCAGGTCTACTGAGGCTGCAGGTCTACTGAGACTGTAGGTCTACTGAGACTGTAGGTCTACTGAGACTGTAGGTCTACTGAGGCTGCAGGTCTACTGAGACTGCAGGTCTACTGAGGCTGTAGGTCTACTGAGGCTGCAGGTCTACTGAAGCTGCAGGTCTGCTGAGACTATAGGTCTACTGAGGCTGCAGGTCTATTGAGACTATAGGTCTACTGAGGCTGCAGGTCTACTGAGACTGTAGGTCTACTGAGGCTGCAGGTCTACTGAGGCTGCAGGTCTACTGAGACTGTAGGTCTACTGAGGCTGCAGGTCTACTGAGGCTGCAGGTCTGCTCAGACTGCAGGTCTGCTCAGACTGCAGGTCTACTGAGGCTGTAGGTCTACTGAGACTGTAGGTCTACTGAGGCTGCAGGTCTACTGAGACTGTAGGTCTACTGAGGCTGCAGGTCTACTGAGGCTGCAGGTCTACTGAAGCTGCAGGTCTGCTGAGACTATAGGTCTACTGAGGCTGCAGGTCTATTGAGACTATAGGTCTACTGAGACTGCAGGTCTGCTGAGACTATAGGTCTACTGAGACTATAGGTCTACTGAGACTGCAGGTCTGCTGAGACTATAGGTCTACTGAGACTATAGGTCTACTGAGACTGTAGGTCTACTGAGGCTGCAGGTCTACTGAGGCTGCAGGTCTACTGAGGCTGTAGGTCTACTGAGACTGTAGGTCTACTGAGGCTGCAGGTCTACTGAGACTGTAGGTCTACTGAGACTGCAGGTCTGCTGAGACTATAGGTCTACTGAGACTATAGGTCTACTGAGGCTGCAGGTCTACTGAGGCTGCAGGTCTGCTGAGACTATAGGTCTACTGAGGCTGCAGGTCTACTGAGGCTGCAGGTCTGCTGAGACTGTAGGTCTACTGAGGCTGCAGGTCTACTGAGACTGCAGGTCTGCTGAGGCTGCAGGTCTACTGAGGCTGCAGGTCTACTGAGGCTGCAGGTCTACTGAGGCTGCAGGTCTACTGAGGCTGCAGGTCTACTGAGACTGCAGGTCTGCTGAGACTGCAGGTCTGCTCAGACTGCAGGTCTGCTCAGACTGCAGGTCTACTGAGGCTGCAGGTCTACTGAGACTGTAGGTCTGCTCAGACTGCAGGTCTACTGAGGCTGCAGGTCTGCTAAGCCTCTTTGGGGCTGGAATGATGAGCCAGAGAGATGTAGAAGATCTAGTGAACACTCACATTGGCTGACCTCAGTTTTTAATCCTCTTGTTGTTTTAGCCAACACTTCTCATTCTAAACGAGATGACTTCTTGTTTTTCAGGTTGCTGTAAACGGAGCTCACGTGTTGGAGTACAAACACCGCATAGCGCTGGAGCGAGTCGACACCATCTGCATCAATGGAATAGTTCGAGTCCAGAATGTGGGCGTCGTTCCTCCTGCTTGTGTAAGTCAGACGTCCTCTGATGGTGACAGCCTTCGTCTCAGGGGCTTCACCTGTTGCTTTGTGTTCTAGAATCCCGTCTCTCCTGCTGCCAGTCTGACCAGTCTGGACTCAGAGGTGATTGACCAGTCTGCTGCTGCATTCTTTACTCCGGTGGAGTACGTCATCTAAACAATGTCTCGTCTGTGTTTCTTTCAGCCACTGATGTCAGCAGGTGACCTGGTGAGTTCCTCCTCCTCCTGTTGGAGCGACAGTCCAACCTGATGAGGAACGTGATGAATCTGAACATGTACCACAGGCTGTGAAGGTTGTTGGGTTTAAACTAGATGGGTTTAGTTCCTGAACTGAGTATGTACACTTATGTACTTGTCAATACCAAGTACACACACAGAGTACTAGAAAGTGCCATTGACCAAAAGCTAAAGCTAGTTTTGTTTTTTTACTTTCACCCAAAGAAGCAGCAGCAGGGCGTGTACAACCAGACAGGATCTTCTGGATTAACTAGTACTTTAGTACTACTAGAACATCAGAACTATTCAGACAGCATGAGTACACGTACTACTAGAACATCAGTACTATTCAGACAGCATGAGTACACGTACTACTAGAACATCAGTACTATTCAGACAGCATGAATACACGTACTACTAGAACATCAGTACTATTCAGACAGCATGAGTACACGGACTACTAGAACATCAGTACTATTCAGACAGCATGAGTACACATACTACTAGAACATCAGTACTATTCAGACAGCATGAGTACACGTACTACTAGAACATCAGTACTATTCAGACAGCATGAGTACACGTACTACTATAACATCAGTACTATTCAGACAGCATGAATACACGTACTACTAGAACATCAGTACTATTCAGACAGCATGAGTACACGTACTACTAGAACATCAGTACTATTCAGACAGCATGAGTACACGTACTACTAGAACATCAGTACTATTCAGACAGCATGAGTACACGTACTACTAGAACATCAGTACTATTCAGACAGCATGAGTACACGTACTACTAGAACATCAGTACTATTCAGACAGCATGAGTACACGTACTACTAGAACATCAGTACTATTCAGACAGCATGAATACACGTACTACTAGGACATCAGTACTATTCAGACAGCATGAATACACGTACTACTAGGACATCAGTACTATTCAGACAGCATGAATACACGTACTACTAGAACATCAGTACTATTCAGACAGCATGAATACACGTACTACTAGAACATCAGTACTATTCAGACAGCATGAATACACGTACTACTAGAACATCAGTACTATTCAGACAGCATGAGTACACGTACTACTAGAACATCAGTACTATTCAGACAGCATGAGTACACGTACTACTAGGACATCAGCTGCGCGTCACGTTTTGTAAAGTAGAATCTGTTTTGAAGTTTTTTAAATATCCGACCATAGTACTGGGCTGATATCCGATGCTGCTATCGTGGTATTTTATATGTAGTTATTGAGCTGAAGCAGCTGTGAGTACTGACACAGGACTTCGAGCTCATCAGTTACTGGTGAGCTTCCTGTGGCCTCAGACGGTGAACTGGTACCATACTGGTCCTGTTAGAGCTCCAGTCACCTTATTATTCTATTACAGAGACACTGTTGAGACTGAGGACACACCATTACACTGGTTTAAGTCTGGTCCAGTCCCTGTGTTTGTCTTTTTCCTGTCCTCTCAGAGCCCCGCCCATCCTGATCCCTGCCCTTCCTGATAGGAGGGTCTTTCCTTCCCTCTGTCACTCGGCTCAGAATGGGGATTGCATTGAATTCCATCTCTATAATGGGACCATTTGACTAACTGGCATTCTATCATTAGAATACAACCCAGTCAGAGTTGTTGCTTCGATGTGACTTTAAACATGTGGCTTCAGGTTCAGTGTCACAGACACTGGTAATGGAGGTTCACTTCCTGTCATCTGCAGAGCGTTCCCTTCAGAATGCAGCTGGACAACGGGCTGAGCAGTGGACGCCACATCATCATCAAAGGACAAACCAATAAGAAAGCAACCAGGTAGCTGTCAGCTGTTCAGTGTCCCTGGAACTAACTTCAGGTGACAAAATAATGAATAAATCCATGTCATTCTCAGTTTTGCTGTGAATCTACGAGAATCAAATGTCAGCAGCAACATCGCTCTTCATCTCAACCCTCGTCTGAAGCAGAGAGTCTTTGTCAGGAACTCCTTCCTGTCTGAGTGCTGGGGCCCAGAGGAGAGCAAGCTTGACTCCTTCCCCTTTGATGCAGGGCAGTACTTTGAGGTAACTTACTACCAGGACACATAATATAGTAGAATAAGTTTTATTGCCAACATCTTCAAACCAAAACCTTCACAACACTAAAACATAGAGCCAGGGTACGCAATAGAACACAAGGTAAAGAAAGGACAACCCTCCAGTGAAGAAAAGTTACTACGGACCCTAATCGTCCCTCGCTGTGGTTGAGCAGGTCATTGTTCCTTTTTACGTACATGTCTGAGGTTTTTAAACCAGTGACTGGTGGGTTGGACTTCATGTAGTTGATTGTCAATTAAAGATTATGTAACTAAAAACTTTGATCATGGCCGGAACAGTCATCGACGCAAGGACAGTGGCTCCAAGGAGACCTGCGTCTGTAAACACATACTGGATACTAGGCTAAACCTGGTCACTGGTACCTGGTAACTTAGGCTAAACCTGGTCACTGGTACCTGGTAACTTAGGCTAAACCTGGTCACTGGTACCTGGTAACTTAGGCTAAACCTGGTCACTGGTACCTGGTAACTTAGGCTAAACCTGGTCACTGGTACCTGGTAACTTAGGCTAAACCTGGTCACTGGTACCCAGTGTTGCCACAGTTACTTTGAAAAAGTAATCCGACTACTGATTACTCCCTTAAAAAGTAACTTAGTTACTTTACTGACTACTTGATTTTAAAAGTAACTAAGTTAGATTACTAGTTAGTTTTTAGTTACTTTATTAGTGACATTCAGCTGGCGATGACTCCTCCTCCTGCCTCAACATTAAAATAACCTCCAGTTTGACTAAAACTCTTTATTAGAAGTGAATTTTAACAGCAAGTCAACAAAATGAATCTCCTGACATTAAAGTTGCATTTCCAAACTATCCATCCATCCATTTTCTGTAGCCGCTTAATCCTCCACAGAGGGGGAGCTGGTGCCTATCTCCAGCGGTCAAGGGGCGAGAGGCGGGGGACACCCTGGACAGGTCGCCAGTCCATCGCAGGGCCACACAGAGACGAACGAGACAAACAACCACACACCCACTCACACCTAAGGACAATTTACCAGCCCAATTAGCCTGACAGTCATGTCTTTGGACTGTGGGAGGAAACCGGAGTACCCGGAGGAAACCCACGCACGCACGGGGAGAACATGCAAACTCCACGCAGAGAGGCCGCAGAGCCGGGACGCGAACCCACGACCTCCTTGCTGCGAGGCAACAGTGCTAACCAGCTGCGCCACCATGCAGCCTAATTTCCAAACTATTTCCTGAAAAAAATTCTTGTTTTTTATGAAATATAAATTAAATACAGTCTTTCTTGACCTGACATTTAACACTTTTATGGCAAAACTACCTTTTATAAAATAACTTGTTAATTACTGTAACTATTAAATTACTTTTAACATGTTTTATTAACATCAGAACATTTTAATGAACATTAGAACAAACCTTAATGTTCTGACACTAACTCTAAATCCATTTATTCCAGATAGAAAACGATCATCTCTCTCCTCCATAGTTTCTGTTTGTGTTGCTGCAGCTGGTTTTTACAGGATTTACCTGAAATCCAGGTCAACCCTAACCCCACCTGACCCCCTTTTTCTAAATATACTTTTTGGAAAAAGTTTTGTTTGACAACTAAATCTCATCTTTTAGAAAGATTTATTTATTTATTTAAAAAAAATAAATAACAAATTGTGAATTTAAAGTAAAGTAAAATGCACAACTCTGACTAAAATGAATAATCTAGCTCCAGTCATCAGCACCGCGGTGACGTTTTGAAGCTTTGAAGCGGGGGCTTTTAGGACCATGAGGAGCTAACATCAGCTGTGTTTCTGCTGCTGCTTTGTTTACCGACTGCTGTGTTTGTCTAAGGACGCTCCATCAAAACGTCTCTTTAGTTGCTGGTGAAGGTTCTCAGTCATCCAGGTCATGATGATAATCCAAAAAAGGGCTGGCGCTGCTTCAGTCCAGCTGTTTGGAGCTACGGCTACATCAGGCTGCTAGTGCCAGTCCGTCAGACAGACAGTCAGCTGTTCCTGCTCGTCGGTTCTCCGTTTGTTCTCAGTCTCACACTCCTTAACAAAGTCTAGACCCCGAAGATAAAACAAAGCTGTTGTATCAGAGGAGTTTACAAAAATAATGCCCGGATATTCAGGTAAATAGGCTACTTTATCACAGGTCAGTGACTCCTCCTCCAGCTGGAGCGACTCCTCAGCTGTGCACGTGTTGAAAACGTGACTCCACCTCATGCTGGGAACGTGACACAGCGCCGCTCACAGAAATGCAGGAAGAAAATAAATATTTTAGGGAAATGGACAATGATAGTAACGCAAAGTAACGCTCAGTGGCTCGAAAAAAATAACTTTAATCAGATTACTGGATTGGAAATAGTAGCGCGTTAGATTACTCGTTATTGAAAACTGACGTCATTTTAAGAGTAACGCGCTACTTAGTAACGCGTTACTGGCAACACTGCTGGTAGCTGGTACCTTAGGCTAAACCTGGTCACTGGTACCTGGTAACTTAGGCTAAACCTGGTCACTGGTACCTGGTACCTTAGGCTAAACCTGGTCACTGGTACCTGGTAACTTAGGCTAAACCTGGTCTCTGGTACCTGGTAACTTAGGCTAAACCTGGTCACTGGTACCTGGTAACTTAGGCTAAACCTGGTCACTGGTACCTGGTAACTTAGGCTAAACCTGGTCACTGGTACCTGGTACCTTAGGCTAAACCTGGTCTCTGGTACCTGGTACCTTAGGCTAAACCTGGTCACTGGTACCTGAGGTTAAACCTGGTCACTGGTACCTGGTACCTTAGGCTAAACCTGGTCACTGGTACCTGGTACCTTAGGCTAAACCTGGTCTCTGGTACCTGAGGTTAAACCTGGTCACTGGTACCTGGTAACTTAGGCTAAACCTGGTCACTGGTACCTGGTACCTTAGGCTAAACCTGGTCACTGGTACCTGGTAACTTAGGCTAAACCTGGTCTCTGGTACCTGGTAACTTAGGCTAAACCTGGTCACTGGTACCTGGTAACTTAGGCTAAACCTGGTCACTGGTACCTGGTAACTTAGGCTAAACCTGGTCACTGGTACCTGGTAACTTAGGCTAAACCTGGTCACTGGTACCTGGTAACTTAGGCTAAACCTGGTCACTGGTACCTGGTAACTTAGGCTAAACCTGGTCTCTGGTACCTGGTAACTTAGGCTAAACCTGGTCACTGGTACCTGGTAACTTAGGCTAAACCTGGTCTCTGGTACCTGGTAACTTAGGCTAAACCTGGTCACTGGTACCTGGTAACTTAGGCTAAACCTGGTCACTGGTACCTGGTAACTTAGGCTAAACCTGGTCTCTGGTACCTGGTACCTTAGGCTAAACCTGGTCACTGGTACCTGGTACCTTAGGCTAAACCTGGTCTCTGGTACCTGGTAACTTAGGCTAAACCTGGTCACTGGTACCTGGTACCTTAGGCTAAACCTGGTACCTGGTACCTTAGGCTAAACCTGGTCTCTGGTACCTGGTACCTTAGGCTAAACCTGGTCACTGGTACCTGGTAACTTAGGCTAAACCTGGTCTCTGGTACCTGGTACCTTAGGCTAAACCTGGTCACTGGTACCTGAGGTTAAACCTGGTCACTGGTACCTGGTACCTTAGGCTAAACCTGGTCTCTGGTAAGCAGCTCCTGACTTTGTGTTATTCTTCTTCATCTGAGAGGTTTGAAAACAACGTGTGAACTCTAGTTCACTTCCACTGTTTTCTGCTTAGCTAAAGGAGCACTGCTGGATCAGGATAACAGCTGGGCTGGTTACCAATTGGCCCACTGATCTAACTATAGGGAATATGGCAACAGACAAAAAAAAAAAAAAAAAGTCACTTTGGAGGAGTATCCCTTTAAGGACAGCAGTGCCCACACCAACTTACAATGGCAAAAGAATGAGAGCTCACACAGTACAGGGCCCCCTGCTGGACTGGTCTAAAGGTCTTCATGTATTTTGGTTCCCTGCAGATGATCATCCTGTGTAACTCACAGCACTTTAGGGTCGCTGTTAATGGATTCCACCAGCTGGACTACAAACACAGAGTCCAGGACTTGAGTCGCATCAGACAGCTGGAGGTCCTGGGTGATGTCACTCTGCTGGACGTCAAGATGGTTTGAGCACAAATGTTAGAAAATCTCAAAAACCCAGAGTCAGTTTACAGTGTCACAGATGTATTGATTGACATATTCACTAACCTTAATGTTTAATCTGTTATTAATGGGAACAATTCAGGATGAACGTTGTCTTCAGATGCATTTCCTTGTCCTCCTTTTACACTTCAGATTAAAGAAAATATCAAACTAATCACTTTATGGCAGAATGGATGTTTGTTATGCATGTAAATAAAAACAAAGTATAAACTGACCTGGACTTCATCTGTTGATTTATGCTGAAAATATAAGACGTAAGGCAGATTTACCCCACAGTAAAACACATTTATCCGTCAGTCATGGATTGCACATTGCTTTACGTTAGTCATTCACATGCACGTAGCCAAGGCAACCATACCGTCACCAGACACCCAGACAGAGCGGGGATCAAACCAAACGCCTACTGAAACCTCCAGCCGCCACACTTCTTCCACCTGTATGTGGCGTTCTGCCAAACTACCGTATGGACACCAGTAAAGTGGTTGAAGAAAGAATTCCTGTGCCTGGTGCAACACTCACCGCTGATCAGCTCTGGAGAGACACTGCTGCAGATCACTGACAAAGCAGCTCCCATTTCTAAAGGCCCAGTCCATTAAGAGACGGCACTGGTCCCTAGTATAGATTAACTAACAGAACCTCAACTCCAAACATCCATTAAAGAGAAAGATGAAGTTACTGATTGCTACCACTTTGGGTAAGTGTGTGTGTGATGAAAGCATAAACATTTAACGACAGAAATCAAGAACTCAAAACAATTTGCTCTTTATTAAACTCACTCGTTATAAAATACACGTTACACAAAACATTTTAATAGACCAGTACAAAAATGGAAGATATGCCTTTTATAAATAATTCATGACAAGATTGTCTGTGCAAAAGCCCCAGCATGCAGTGGGGTTGAGGTAGTTCATCTATTAGTCATAAACCCTGGACGTTGAGCTCAGAAGTCGGCGTCCAGTCTGAAGGAGTTGTCTGCAGGGCTCGACATGACGCCCATCCTCTGGTACTCCCCGACCCGCTTCTCAAAGAAGTTGGTCTTTCCCTCCAGAGAGATGTTCTCCATGAAGTCGAAGGGATTGTCCGACCCATAGATCTAAAAGACAGGACAGACGTTCACTCGGGTGGGAATACAGCATCCTAAACGGCAGAGGCGTTCTGCAGGTCAGTTCAGTCAGGCGTCTGACTCACGCTGCTGCCGATCCCAACAGAACCACATGTTCTTATCAGTCTCTACAGCGGCGCTCAGCCCCCATCATCAGCTGAGGTCCGTACCCCTGCGCCACTCATCACCACAAACCTGCTGGTCTCGGGTCAGATTAACTCAAAGTCCAGTTCGGTTACCTTAGAGAAACCGAGCTCCGTCAGCAGCCTGTCGGCTATAAACTCGATGTACTGCTTCATCAGGTCACAGTTCATCCCGATCAGCTTCACCGGCAGAGCGTCAGTCAGGAACTCCTGTAGGGAGACGAACGCCTGTTATCTGGCTCATGCCATCAGATATTCATCTACAGCAGAGGTGTGTGATCTGGTCCTGGAGGGCCACAGTCCTGCATGTGTCTCTGCATCAACACACCTGATCTGAATTAGTGGTGATTAAGAGGCTTCTGGTGGCCTTGAAGGTCACCGAGCAGGTAACATTTAAATCCTGCTGATACAGCACATTTTGAGACCCAGATATCAAAATTAAGTCCAGAAAAAAAAAGTCATTTCCAAATTCAATGCTTTTAAAACCCGACGGGAACCCTGCTTACTATAGAAAATGACAGAAGGACAAAGTTCACGCCTGCCAACACCAGAACCAGAGCTGCTGCTCACCCACCTGCTCGATCTCCACGGCGTTCCTGATGATGCTGGTCACCGTTTCTGACGAGGGTTTGTTCACCAGGTGTTTGAATATCAGACAGGCGAAGTCACAGTGCAGACCCTGGAAGGAAAGGTCAGTCAGAAAAGCTCCACTAGTCACCAAGTCTGAGATTTTTCCTTTGAAGAACTGTTCGTAATACAAAGAAAGGCAGTATAATGTTGGGATGCTCCGTTACAGGCAACGTCATCTCAGAACGTCAACCTGAGGAACCCAGTCACCTCGTCTCTGCTGATGAGCTCGTTGCTGAAGGTCAGACCAGGCATCAGGCCTCTCTTCTTCAACCAGAAGATGGAGGCAAAAGAACCAGAGAAGAAGACTCCCTCCACGGCGGCGAAGGCCACCACACGCTCACCTGAGGAACAACACATGATCACCATCAGGATAACTGGTACTAATATACTAGATATGTCAATACTAAACATCCAGCAGCAGCTGTGATGTCATGAGGGGCGGCGTTACCATAGGTGGCGCTCTTGTTCCCGATCCAGTTGAGCGCCCAGTCGGCCTTCTTCTTCACACATGGCAGAGTCTCGATGGCGTTGAACAGGTATTCCCTGAGGGTCATTGAATGCACCATCAGACTGGGACAGCCCGGGAACCAGTTCAGACCAGTACCAGCAGCTCACCTCTCTTTGGGCTCCTTGATGTAGGTGTCGATCAGCAGGCTGTACATCTCAGAGTGGATGTTCTCCATGGCGATCTGGAACCCGTAGAAACACCTGGCTTCTGGGATCTGCACTTCCTGTGCGAAGCGCTCCACCTGGTGCACAAAAGTTGATGTTATGGTTCCTTTGCAAACGATTTTTGTTTAGTAAATCTTCAGAATGAAGGCATCATTTTGTTTTAGTGATTGTTGCGCTGAACAAATGCTGAGCTGATTGGAGAGTTTTTGCTGCAACTTTTAATTTTTTGGCCCTTAAGATGCATGACCATGGCAACAACATTTACAAGTGGGAGCAGCAAATACTCAATATGTCCGTCTACTCTGCTTTCCGACTATACCAGCAGACAGATTTGAAGAGGAGCAGACAGAAGATCCTTCCTGTCCACAGCTAGCGCAGCCTACAGTGATTATGGAACATTTAGGTTCCTCACCAGGTTCTCGTTGACGATGCCGTCGCTGGCAGCGAAGAAGGCCAACACGTGGGAGATGAAGTGGCGATCATCATCCTTTAGAGCCTCCCAGTGCTGCAGGTCTTTGGACAGATCCACCTGGACAGAGAGGAGCTTTGAACACAACATCTGGAATGGATTAGATTGTCATCCTGCAGTGAATCACCAGTCAGGTGTGTTTTGGAAGGATGGTGGCCCTGGAGGACCAGGATTGGACACTCATGTCAGGAAGTCAGAGCTTCAACTCACCTCCTCCGCTGTCCAGAAGGAAGCTTCAGCCTTCTTGTACATCTGCCAGATGTCCTGGTACTGGATGGGAAGGATGACGAAGCGACGAGGGTTGTCCTTCAGCAGCGGCTCATTCTCTGTGTTGAGCTTCACAGTGTCAGGCTAAAAGGGAAATATACATCAATAACATTCTGAGGAACGGGAATAAATCCATCTGTGATTGGCTATGTTGATGCTGGTCTCTGCATTAAAATCATTTTAATGCTCAATTCAGATTTACCCCCCCCCATGCGACATCACACACTGCATGCCATGTTCACAGAAATAAAACATGGAGGTTACATGTTAGCATAAACATGGAGGTTACATGTTAGCATAAACATGGAGGTTACATGTTAGCATTAACTCTGAAGTTGTTCAATCAGAACCATTAAGTGATGAAGCAATGCTCGTCCCAGTCCATCCTCCTGAACCTAGATTTCGTTTTCTAGAAAAATCGAATAATTTGCCAATTAATTTTTTTTTAAAGTCATTAATGGCAGCCCTGATATAGGCCATGTAGGCCCTGCCTTTATCACTCATCGATTCAAATCAGCCTCTAATACCACTGTCCCTCTGGACTGGATAATCTGGTCTGAAGTTGTAAACTTCCTCAGGAACATTTCGAACTCACCGCTGCGTCGCCGAGGATCCTCCGCGACGTTTTGGAGGCAAAGACGCGGCTGCTGTTCAGGCTCGGAGGCTGCTAACAAACAAACAGACCGTCAGCGACTAGAACAGTGACCCGGATGTTGGAGTGAAGCCTCCCTCACCTGGTTCTCTTTGTCCAGCGCCATGTCACGTGTGTCCTTCTCGGAGAGAGACGCGCGCGCAGACAGCATCCTGAATTCTTTAGTTTCACACAGACACGACAAAAATTAACTCACAGAAACAAACGGTTAAAACACTGGCCGGAGCAGAACTCCTACACTGAACGTTCTACTACTGAACGCTGGCCTTTTATCTTTGATCTGAGCGCGAGAACATAACGGGCCAATAGAGACAGGGCTCGTGCAAGCCGCTTCAAAACAAGGAGCCAATCAGGTGGCGACAATTCCTCACGTGATACCATTTTCTTAAAACAAAATTGTCTACAGCTGTTGTTACTTTTCTTAAATATCGACACGAAAAACGGTTTAATTAAATGAATCTATATCTAAAATCAATAAAAAGTAATAGATAAATGAAAGTAAACTACATAAACGTCACTGTGACGTCAACATGCATTTATAGAAATAAGAGCATTTAAAAGCGATATATATATAATCAATTACATCAAACATCACAACACGTTGCATAAGGAACCATCTGATCGATGTTTTCACCCGAAACAACCTAAAAAAGACAAAAAACTCGTCTGCGTTTTATCGCTTTACCGCATTTAAAACCGAGATTATGTCGCCTTTTTTCCTAATCATCTAAATGTGTTTAGTACCGTTTATTTAATCAGGATTCAGACTCTGAACGTCGAACAACGATGTCGAAAGCGGCCACATTTTCCCTCCTGTAGACGGTTTCCGGTTGGGTGAGACGGGCGGCAACACGTAAAACACTAACGATGAGAGTCGCCCCCAATCGGCCAGGAGGAACAATTACATTCACACTTTTTCTACAAAAACAAGATGTTGCTGAGAGAGAATCACTGAAATATTCTAACTTAAACACCAATAAAAATGACTTTTTGCCTTTTTTGTTCATTTGGGGCAGATTTGGTCATAATTAAATGATGATAAAATTATTAAATGGTTATATTAATGTTTGTGTAAAGTTCAAATCACTTCAAAAATACTTTATTAATTCCAGAGGGACATTGATTTTTCAGTAACTCATTGAAGTTTTGAGTGATTGGTAATAAAGTTTACATTCACATATTTTTAATTTAGTAGTGCTTACTTTATATTTGAAGACTAAAATTACTAATCATACAGTAATAATACGTTGTTGCTGAGAGAGGATCATCAACATGTTGCAACCCGTTCTGCTTCCACGCCAAGAAAAAAAAAGATTTTGTTGAAATGTGAGGAAATAATGATATTATTGGTGCCACCCTATAAGAAGGTTGCAGGTTCAATTCCCTGCTGTGTGGAGTTAGCATGTTCTCTCCTTGGTTTCCTTCAGGTTCTTCAGCGTTCCACCAAAAACATGCCTGTTAGGTCAGCTGGTGACTCTATTGTCCTTAGATGTGAGTAAATGTGAATGGTTGCATGTCTTATTTGTCCCTGGAGACCTGCCAAGGGTGTCCCCCCCCCCCCCCCCATGACTGATGGAGATTGACTCTTACAGAGGATTTAAAGCTAAATCTTGGCTAAACTGAAGACTAGTGTTTATTTTCACAAAAACTGTTAATCCTTAAAAAGAAGGAAAAAAAACTTAGTGACGCAAAAACCATTAAGAGCCACTGGTATGGGCAGAAACTTGTGCCATCAGAAACTGAATTTGAATTTGTTATATTTGAATATGTATTGCTCGGATTGAATCTGAATTGTTCAACTTGAATAAATGCTTTGAAAAAATGAATCTGAATTACTAATTTGAAATTCAATTTATTTGTTTGGAAAAGACTTTCACTAAATTGAAACTGAATTTAATGTTTTGAAACTGACTTCATTTGCTTTGAAACTGAATTTAATTCAAGTGAAAATTCAGTTTCAATAGTTTCTGTTTCAGTTCCCACCGTTCAGATTCAGTTTTACAATTCAATGGGGTTTATGCACGGTCACTTCCTGGTTGCGATAGAGGCTGCCGCTCCCTTCCGGTTCAACGCTGTTCCCACACAAACTGGACAAAATGGATTTTTTTACCCGTTTTCTTCAAGACCTGCCGCGCATCACGGTAAACGATGTCCACCGGATTTTTGAAAAACACACAGAGACATCTGTGAGCAAGCGGGTGAAGGACTTTAAGCTGTATATAACCAGCTTTATTCATGAAATTGAAGGTAAGCTAACAGCGTTAGCTCGTAGCTTCCATCATCAAAAAACAGTGAGACAGATCTATATAGCCGTGATCGTGGGCTCCAACTGCTTCCCAACTTTCAACTTTCTCTGGTCTAGCTGTACGTTATCAAACACCAAGTCTTCATTCACCAAAAGAATAGTTGTTCCAGTGAAATAACACACGAACGGCGCCGCGCCTCCTCCATTAGCCTCCTCCTTTAGCCTCCTCCATTAGCCTCCTCCACTTGGCTCTTTGACTACTGTGCTGCAAAGTGTGGACTGCAGACACGGTGTGGTTAGAAATGATCACGTTTTCTCTTCTTAAGTTCACAATCCTTCCTTTTTGTAGTTATTTATTCAGTGGAAATGTGTGGAAACGGACTGATGAATTCTATTCAGCTGATGCGGTACACAACGGAACACAGCAGTGTTCAGCTGTCGAGGCTTCCCGTCCGCTGATACTTATATGATGGCTTCATTTCTTAGTGCTATAATATATATATCATACTGTACTATACTATACTATTACTCGTTTTGATTATAAACAATATCTTTAGCTGGAAATGCACTCTAACTCTGGAAATCTTCACGTTTCAAATGGAACCGGAAATGGTCCCGCGAGGTAATTTTAAACCGGAAGTTCTACTAAGTACTCTGTGCATAAAGCCTATT
>SSNR01000234.1:286857-318734 GCA_006937965.1 Callopanchax toddi
TGAAGTCACCTGGTTTAAATCAGCAGTTCTAATGAAGTCACCTGGTTTAAACCAGCTGTTCTAATGAAGTCACCTGGTTTAAACCAGCTGTTCTAATGAAGTCACCTGGTTTAAACCAGCTGTTCTAATGAAGTCACCTGGTTTAAACCAGCTGTTCTAATGAAGTCACCTGGTTTAAACCAGCTGTTCTAATGAAGTCACCTGGTTTAAACCAGCTGTTCTAATGAAGTCACCTGGTTTAAACCAGCTGTTCTAATGACGTCACCTGGTTTAAACCAGCTGTTCTAATGAAGTCACCTGGTTTAAACCAGCTGTTCTAATGAAGTCACTTGGTTTAAATCAGCTGTTCTAAAGAAGTCACCTGGTTTAAACCAGCTGTTCTACTGAAGTCACCTGGTTTAAACCAGCTGTTCTAATGAAGTCACCTGGTTTAAACCAGCTGTTCTAATGAAGTCACTTGGTTTAAATCAGCTGTTCTAATGAAGTCACCTGGTTTAAACCAGCTGTTCTACTGAAGTCACCTGGTTTAAACCAGCTGTTCTAGTGAAGTCACCTGGTTTAAACCAGCTGTTCTAGTGACGTCACCTGGTTTAAATCAGCTGTTCTTGTGAAGTCACCTGGTTTAAACCAGCTGTTCTAATGAAGTCACCTGGTTTAAACCAGCTGTTCTAGTGAAGTCACCTGGTTTAAACCAGCTGTTCTAATGAAGTCACCTGGTTTAAACCAGCTGTTCTAGTGAAGTCACCTGGTTTAAACCAGCTGTTCTAGTGAAGTCACCTGGTTTAAACCAGCTGTTCTAATGAAGTCACTTGGTTTAAATCAGCTGTTCTAGTGAAGTCACCTGGTTTAAACCAGCTGTTCTAATGAAGTCACCTGGTCACTCACTGTATTTGACTCCTCCTTGAAGCCCTGTTTTATAGTGTATATATAAAGTCAGCAGAGTGAAAATGTAGAATAAATGAATTCAGTCCCACATTAAAGCAGCACTCCGGAGGATTTCATCAGGAGAGCAGTTTTTGAATCTAGCGTCCAAAGGCTCCTCCTCAAAACGTCTCGACACGCGCGTCCGGTCGTGCGTGCACGCGGCGCATATACTTCGGACATGAACTGTACCGCTCAATGTGTAGGGTTTAATCACTCACAGTTCACAATCTTACTCCAACACTACGAGGGTCTGAAGAGCCCTCTCTGTCCCTGCTGCTTCTGATATTAGCTCTGTTAGCAGAGAGCTGCTGCTGGACTCTGAAGCTGAACTTGACTCGGCCCTGGATGAACTTTCTGACCAAAATAAACGCGTAACCCTGTCAAGCCTTGCCATTCTGTGAGGTGAAAGGTTTAAAAATAAAAATAAATCCATCTTTAGCTGGAGAATGGGTAGGTTTTTAGTAGAAATGAGCTGTGAGTCCTCAGTGAACGGCTGAGACGGCAGAGAAACACACGGAGCGTCCTGTACGACAGCGCCCCCTACTGGTACAGGTTTGGTCGATGCGCGTGCATGTTGAGAGAATGCAGAAATTTGAATTTCATTGGCTGAAAAATGTCGGCGGCAAGAAATAATGGAAAGGGGTCTCTAGGAGGAAGGAGGGTCTTCATCAGAATGACAGATGTTGTGGAACTCAACCCATAGATCATAGTTTAGACCTGAAATATCATTTAGAACATTTAGAAAACTTTGATACAGAGAAAAATGCTCCAGAGAGCCGCTTTAATTGTTATTTTATTAAAACACTAATAGGTCGGAGCTGCTGCTGAATTTGGATTCTCTCGTTTCCTGTGACCTTCACCTTTTCCAGTGTGGAGAATTGCTGACATTCAGTGAGAAAAGTCTTCAGTCTGTCAATAGCATCGATCCACTCAAATGGTCCTTTGTGACTGAGGGAGGCCCTGAAGTTAACCAAATGATTTTCATTACTCTGTTAACAAAACATGTTTTTATGCTGCAAACGGAAACATTAGCAACAATGATTGATCTAATATGATGTGGTAGAAAAAGGCAGGGATGGATGAAATGCGATGGTATCAATAACCCTGAAGAGGTGTTAGTGTTAATGGACTGTGGTGTTAGGGGGGACTAAAGTGCAGCATGTGGGCCATTTGTGGTCCTTGGAGTGGTTCAACGTGGCCCCAGTTCAGAGATGGTGGAATTCAGTCCCCACTACGTGGTTTTCTTTCTTTGTTTATTTTATGATTTCCCAATAATGTAAAAAGAGTTTGTTTATTTTCAAAAGCAGGTCGTTTCTTTCAAACAAAACATTTATTTAAATTTTTTTCTTTATCGGCTCCAAAGGGTGTTGTGGTTCCACAACAGAACAAAAAATGTTTGTGTCGTTAGCAAATAGAACGAATTGATTCTCTGTGTGCATTAAAATATAAACAAATTTGGTCCGAGGAAAGAAGTTTGCTGATTCGTAGGTCTGCCTGAAACAGCAGGTTTCCTCATTATTATTATTAATGATATGCACACAACACTCGCTTCTGATTGGCCCTAGGTATTTGATACTGAATCCGAGTGCTAAATGACCTGCAAGCCAGGCTATGTACGTATGTGATGAACTGATGGTGCAGTTTACTAGGCTAAGGGTGAAGGAAAATTAGAAGAAGCGCTTCCTCAGTGTTTGTCACTGAATGTTTCAGAAGGGTACATTTTCTCCTAAGGGAGCAGATTGTTCTTCCAGCCAAACCGAGCTTAAAGGAGTGGTTTTCTGGGTTATTTTATAGTGTTGCATGTTCTCTAGTGTAATGCAATGCTATCTGTGTCATTTTTATAAAGAAAGAAGCTTTGATGCTTATAGTAGAAGCTTTAGAAGTTTCCCATCTGACACCTGAATTTGAAACAGCAGGATTCTCATTAGTATTCATGATATGCACAGCACTCGCTTCTGATTGGATGACCGAAACGTCACTACTCCGCCCCCCGAAATGTCCCGAGATACTTTGGAAAGTGAAAGAGTGAAAAAGATAAACACCCAGGTAACGAACAGTAGCTTCTAGTCTTTACTGAAGATTAGCTTTGAAAAAAAAACAGCTTTGCGGGAGCCTGCGTCCTGCTATCACTCATTTCCTCACCTTTCCTCCTCTTTTTCTCCTCTTGCTGTCTGTGTCACCCGCTCTCCCCTCTGAGGAGGAGGGGGATCGCGCAGCGTGGTGCTGAATGATCGGCTTAAACACACACACACACACACAGAGAGAGAGAGAGAGGGACCGGCCGTCACCGGCGGCAGCCAGCCAGGTATATCGTAGTAAGTACCCCGCTGCATCAAGCGTGAAGGGGCGGGGTTGGAACACATTGCAAACAATACCATATTTGGAACAAAAGGGGAGGTCTTACCATTGCTCTCCGTAACTGAAGAGGGCGCGCGCTTTCTGTTTTCTATTAGGCTTTTTTTTTGGTAAACTTTTAAATTTTACAAGTGACACATTACACGTAACAGAAGCCAGAAAAGACACGAAAGATACGTACAAGATAGAGAACACACGAATGGTTGTTTTAATTTAAACATTAGCCTAACATTATTAATTCACAATGTATTTTTATAAATGCAGTTGGTTAGGGTTCGGGGGTTACGTTAGCTTAGTCGGTAGTGATGCAGGGTCAGGGTTTTTATCGGTCCTGTACATTTGAAAACTTCTGACCCGTCCCAACCCGACCCGCATCGCTGCGTCTATTTTTAGAACCCGTCCCGCCTCATTAAAAACACGTTATATTGACTGAAAGCCTTTTATTTAGTCTGACCGTCTCCAAAAAAAAAAGTATTTTTTACCGTCTCTAAAAACGTGCTTATGCTAAGTTTGCAAAGTACATCATTTCTCTGTCACGTTTTCTTTTATAAATCCTAAAGTTTGCGGAGAAAGTGACTCCCTGTCCAACCAGTTTTGTTGTTGATAGATAGCTTACATGGATCTAGCTAACTATGAGTATTGCTACGGGCAGATGGCTATTTAGTTTTTCTATAGGCTAAACCACTTTAAGTGATTTCACCAGTGGTTGTGGTTCTTACTGTAAATACTGTAATTAATTGATTAAATGCCATTTCAGAACATCCCTTTTGTGCCATTTTGACATTATCTAACAGGCAAATCTACTAAAAGTATCAGTTGAATTTGATAAGATGAAGCAGAGAATAGTGATGGTTGATGTCCAACAGCTTTACACTGATGATGTGCGGTGGAATTTAACTGGGTAAACTGGGTTTTAAAGCCAACAATCTGGTGCTCCTCCTACTGGGGAGTGTAGAGTAGATCACCTAACCAATTATGCACCAGTCGCAGGTGCAGGACGCCTAAAAGGCCATGGGCATGCTCTATCTGTACACATTCAGTTATAATAAGCTCAGCATAACCAGGCATGGCTCTGTTTATGAGCTGAAGGAAAAGCAGGTAAGAATAGCAGAGGCTCAGGCCCTTTGCCAAATTAAGTTCCCAGACCAGGTCAAAGGAAACATCAATATCCTCCTGGCTGTTGTCTGAGATAACAATAAAAATACACAAATATTACTAGATGAGCAGAACTGATGCAGAAAAGCAAATGTAAGAAGAAAACAGTTTGACTTCGAATCTGTCTGAAAATGTAGCAGAACCTTCACAGTTTATTCAACTTAGAGTCCCATTTTAATAGTAGAGCTACCTGATCTAAGCACATCTACATGAAGCCCATCCCTTCATTAACAGCTGTCTGAAGAGGTGCAGGCTAAGACAACTCAACTCAACAAGAAAAACAGACCAATTATTAAAAGGATATTTGTGTCATTTTTTAAATCAAACATGTAAAAAATGAAGGTCACCTGAGAAAAAAAATATTATAAAATAAAATAATTATCAAACTTTCATATTTAGTTGGAAAAGCCTCTGCTGATTCGGTCCAAACAAATTTCATCCCCCCCCCCCCCACAGCTCCGCTGCTGTGTAGTTGCTTGACTAAAATGGTAAATATCCTGTATCTATAGAGCACTTTCTAGAGTGATCCACGCTCCCCGAAGTGCTGTACAACACAACAGTCATTCACACACTGGTGGTGATCAGCTACGTTGTAGCCACACCTCTCCTGGGGCGCACTGACAGAGGTGGGATGCCATGAACCGGCGCCCGCCAAGTCCCTCCGACCACCACCAAGGTGGGTGAAAGGTCTTGCCCAAGGACACAACAACAATGAAACCCAGCTGGAGCTGGGATCGAACTAGCAACCTCCGGTTGCCAGTCCGCCACTCTACCAACTGAGCTTCATGCTACCACAACTACCTCAGCGACTTCTGCCCCAGAGATTGGACAGTCCGTCCCCAGATCTCTCAGCTCTGGTTCTTCATCAGAATGCGTGTTGGTGGAATTGAGGAGCTCCTCAAATTGTCTGTTACAATCAGACATTGTGTTCTCAAGGTCTGATTGGAACAACTTCCTTTCATTCTTTGAGAACAAAATTAGAAGCATCAGGTCAGGTTTCTCACCCCCATCTGCTCCCTACTCTCCCATCCACCCTCCTCCTTCCATACCTGGTCCTTCTTCACACCTGGTCATTTTCAGGACATCTGTCTCATTCTGAAAAACATGAAACCAACTCCAAGCCCAGTTGATATTCTCCCAACCTCTTTGCTTCTTAAAGCTTTTGACCTAGTTGGCCCATGCATTGTTGATTTTATTAATCTATCCCTCCAAACCGGCTCTGTCCCCTCCATCTTTAAACACGCTGTTATTGAACCCATCTTTAAAAAACCCAGTCTGGACTCCTCTCAGCCAAATAACTACAGGCCCATTTCCAAACTGAGAAAGTTGGTGTCAAAACCTGAACAGGAAATGGTTCTTCATGCTTTGATCTCCTCCCGTCTAGATGACTGTAACACACTTTTCACATGTTTGAACCAAAAAGCCCTTTATGGCCTTCAGCTGGTCCAGAACTCTGCAGCGAGGCTCCTCACTGGAGCAAACAGGAAAGATGACATCACTCCTATTCTGAGGTCTCTGATTGGTTACCTGTTAAATGTAGAGTTCATTTTAAAATCCTGACTCTAACTTTCAGGGCCCTACATGGTCAAGCTCCTCTTTATGTTACTGAACTGATAAAGACCTACGCTACAACCCGAGTCCTCAGGTCCACAGACCAGAATCTACTAACAGTTCCAACCTGAGTCCTCAGGTCCACAGACCAGAATCTACTAACAGCTCCAACCTGAGTCCTCAGGTCCACAGACCAGAATCTACTAACAGTTCCAACCCGAGTCCTCAGGTCCACAGACCAGAATCTACTAACAGTTCCAAGGACCAGATTTAAAGTCCAGGTGATCTCTCCTTCCAGTCTGTTGCACCTCGACTTTGGAATGACCTTCCTTTAGTCTGACGCTGTATAGACAGTCTGGACTCCTTTAAAAAGCAGCTGAAGACCCAATTATTCAAAACTGCTTTTAAATAACTCTTTTATGTTCTCTTGTTGTTGTTTAATGATTTTGATTTGTAATGATATTTTGTTTGTTTTATTGATTTTATTTGTTTTATCATGTTTGATTCTGTTTTCTGTGAAAGGTGCTAAAGAAATAAACTTTACTTACTTTACTTACTTACTCAAAGTATTCCTTCCACCACCCGATTTTAACCCCTTTTGACATCAGCAGCTCCCCGTCCCCACTGTAAACAGTGTGAGCAAGAATCTGCCTTCTTCCCCTGAGGCTCCGGATGGTTTACCAGAACATTTTTGTAGCTAATCTATAGTCTTTCTTCATGGCTTTGGCTGCCTCTGGAGACCCACAGACCAGCCACGCCCTGTAGACCTCCTTCTTCAGCCTGACGGCTCCCCTAACCTCTGGTGTCCACCAGCAGGTACGGGGGTTACCACAGCTAGCAACAGCTCTCTCAATAATCGCAGAGCGGAACAAGGCCCATTCGGACTCAATGTCCCCCACTGCTCTCAGGACATGGTCAAAGCTCTGCCGGAGGTGGGAGTTGAAGACCATCTTGACAGGCTCTTCTGCCAGGCGTTCCCAGCAGACCCTCACTATACGTTTGGGTCTACCAGGTCTGCCACCTGATCCAACTCACCACCAGGTGGTGATCAGCTGACAGCTCCGCTCCTCTCTTCACTCGAGTGTCCAAAACATACGGTCTCAGGTCAGATGATACAACTATAAAGTCAATCATCGACCTGTAACCTAGGCTGCCCTGGTACCAGGTGTACCGATGGGCATCCTTATGTTCCAACATGGTGTTCGTTATGGCCAAACTGCGACTTGCACAGAAGTCCAATAACAGAACACCACTCGGATTCTGATTGGGCATGGTGATTGTTGACAGAGTCAAACGCAGCCGATAAGTGGAGCAGGATCAGTACTGAGGACTTTCAGTCGCTCTGCTTCTTTTAAGGCTTCTGTCACTGCTAACAGAGCTGTTTCAGTGGACTGAACCCAGACTGGTCTGGGTCAAGGAGGTTGTTTAGTGAGAGGTATTCTGTGACCTGCTTGAAGGTCCTTTCAGTGATTTTAGACAGAAAAGGGAGGAGAGAGACAGGTCGGTAGTTCTCCACATGATTTGGAGGAAGGGAAGGTTTTTTGAGCAGTGGTGTAACCTGAGCATGAAGTGAGGTGGGAAATGGACCAGATGTTAGTGAAGCATTAATCACATGTGTGACTGCTGCAGCTACTGTTGGTGCGATGGATAGAGATGCTGATCCATTTTTGGAAAAGTCAGCCACACTTGTACATACATGTTTTAACAGTACAGTAGTAGGGATTATCAGACATGATCCCTGCCCAAACGCATCTTTGCATCACAGTCCTGATCGTTCAGCCCGTGATCCGAATTTGATTAACTACATTTCCTGTTGTAGTGCGCTCTGAAAGAGCTGTGGAGAATTGTTGACATGCACGAGCTGCCCTGCAAGGATGCACACATAGTACTGGCCTCCAAACCCACCCACTACCCCGCAAGAAGGTGCGCATTAAACATCAGCGCCAGGTTCTCCCCTGAGTTTCTCAATGAAAAAAATGTGAACACCTCATTTCTCTCTTTCTCTTTCTCACATGATTTCATAATGAATGGTAAGATTATAAACGGTGTTCCACAGAAAGTACAGAGGTGAACTGCACCTCGTTACACTCCCTCACCTGCTTTCTGCAGCTCTGACTGCGGTGAGCTAATTGTCAGAAGTGCATAGAGATCTGTGAAGGTTAACTAACAGGTAATATAGTGTTCTAACTGTAGAGGTTAACTAACAGGTAATATAGAGTTCTAACTGTAGAGGTTAGCTAACAGGTAATATAGTGTTCTAACTGTAGAGGTTAACTAACAGGTAATATAGAGTTCTAACTGTAGAGGTTAACTAACAGGTAATATAGTGTTCTAACTGTAGAGGTTAACTAACAGGTAATATAGAGTTCTAACTGTAGAGGTTAACTAACAGGTAATATAGTGTTCTAACTGTAGAGGTTAGCTAACAGGTAATATAGTGTTCTAACTGTAGAGGTTAACTAACAGGTAATATAGTGTTCTAACTGTAGAGGTTAACTAACAGGTAATATAGAGTTCTAACTGTAGAGGTTAACTAACAGGTAATATAGTGTTCTAACTGTAGAGGTTAACTAACAGGTAATATAGAGGTCTAACTGTAGAGGTTAACTAACTAACATATAGCCTTTTTCATATAAGTAATTTTAATTGTTTTTCATTTTGGTTGATATGGACATTTTTCTCAATATACCATTTGTTGTACAGGTTTTTTTATTTTCTTTTAACGGGCCTTTCAGTGACAACATTTTTCAATCCAAATAAAGTTTGAAACTCCGGATTGCCCAGTGGGTGGGTCAGACGAGCAGAGGGCTTGACACAGCTATTAAACTGATGATGTCCTCAAACAAAGACACCTCAGCTTTATTAGTGACTTCTGAAATTGAAATAGATGAGGGGGATTATGAGGCTGTGTTTACAGATAGGTTTTCGTTTCACCTCCAGGCTCACTAATGAGAGGGGGTTTGAGAGCTGCTAGCGAGGGAATGGTCCACAAACGGCAATTTTCAGCTTACAAAATGTCTCAGAAATTGCAGACTAAAATGCTCTTTCTGATGGTGATGAAAAGATCTCATTAAAATAGAAAGCAGAGAGCCTCTTTGTTGTGCTTATTGGGCAGACAAGGAGAGCCTCATTCTCCCGTCGTGGTGTTGTGCGTTGGGGTGGGTGGGGGAGGGGAGGGGAGGCGAAGGGCCATTTGCTTCAATGAGGCCAAAAGGGTAAGGGATGTCTCTGTAATGACTCTAACAAGTACGAGAATGTATTAGAGACGCCATGCAGCAGGGCGCAATGCTCTAATGCTGCAACAACACCGCAGCCTATTATCTCCACACACACCTTCATAAAACGCAGGAGCAACGTGACCAAAACAAAGAGACAAGGCCTCCAACTCACACTGAAATAAGAGTGAACTGTGGTGAACACAAGGGACCGTCATGAAGAGTCTGGAAACCGGATTAGCTCTACACAGACAACAAAACAGAACCGTCTCTAATAAAACGTCACTGAACGCTGATTGACTGGAAAAACAGTCAAAAAAAATAAAACTAATATATCAATCTTATAATAGTTTCATTTTAATATGTAAAAATTATATACCAGTAAATAAAAAGTAAAATAGTCCCTTTCCTTTTGTAGTTCCTCCCGTAGGAGGCAGCAGAGCACTGGATATGGCAGGTTGTTGATGAAGGTACTAATCCTCATACTCCTCCATCAGGAGGCTTTAAGGTCAGACGCCGTTTGAGGCTAATTGGAGACGATGGACAATGATTTCTTTTTTTACCAGAAGAGGTTGGATCATCAACTCCAGGTCGGGAGAGGTCCTATCTCAACAGGAGGAGTTTAAACGAGGCCAGATGTAGGCATGGGCACCGGGGGGCATTGCCCTCCCAAATTCCATGACTGCCCCCCCAAACGTGATTGCATGCAGAAATAACTAATTTCAAAAATATTTCAGTGAAAAATGGTCAGAGTGAGCGCTCTCTTCTGTTTGTCCTCATTCAAAGTAGCTACTGATGAATGACACAGAAAGAAAGAGAAACAAAAAACACAAAAAAGAACAAAAAAATACAAAAAGAACAAAAAACACATAAAGAACAAAAAAACACTAAAAGAACAAAAAACACACAAAAACAAAAAACACAAAAAGAACAAAAACACACAAAAAAGAACAAAAAAAGAACAAAAACACAAAAAAGAACAAAAACACACATACAAAAACACACACAAAAACACAAAAGAACAAAAAACACACAAAAAGAACAAAAAACACACAAAAGAACAAAAAACACAAAAAAGAACAAAAACACACACAAAAAACACACAAAAGAACAAAAATACACATACAAAAAAAACAAAAACACAAAAAAGAACAAAACACACAGAGACAAGAACAAAAAACACACAAAAAACACAAAAAAGAACAAAAAAACACACACAAAAACACACAAAAGAACAAAAAACAGAAAAGAACAAAAAACACGAACACAAAAAAGAACTAATAAACCAAAACAAAAAAAACACAAAAAGGAACAAAAACACAAAAACAGCAAAAAACACAAAAAGAGCAAAAAACACACAAAAAAGAACAAAAACACAAAAAAAAACACACAAAAGAACAAAAAATACAAAAAAGAACACAAAAAACACAAAAAAGAACAAAAACACAAAAAGAGCAAAAAACACACAAAAACAAAATAAAACAAAACAAAAGAACAAATAAAGAAAACACAAAAAAGAACAAAAAACCAAAACTAAAAAAAATACAAAAAAGAACAAAAAACACAAAAAAGAACAATACCACAAAAACAGCAAAAACACAAAAAAACAGAACAAAAATAACAAAATAACAAAAAAAACACAAAAAAGAACAAAAATACCAAAACAAAAAACACAAAAAAGAACAAAAACACAAAAAGAGCAAAAACACACAAAAAAGAACAAAAACACAAAAAACAAAAAAAGACAAAACAACAAAAAACACAAAAAAGAACAAAAAACACAAAAAGAGCAAAAAACACACAAAAAGAACAAAATAACAAAAAACAAACCAAAAAAAAGAACAAAACATAAAAACACAAAGAACAAAAACACAAAAAGAGCAAAAAACACACACAAAAAACAAAAACCAAACAAAACCAAAATAAAAAAACACAAAAAATAAAAACAAAAAAGAACAAAAAACACACAAAAAAGAACAAAAACACACACAAAAAACACAAAAGAACAAAAAACACGAACACAAAAAAGAACAAATAAACCAAAACACAAAAAGGAACAAAAACACAAAAACAGCAAAAAACACAAAAAGAGCAAAAACACACCAAATAAGAACAAAAACACAAAAAAACAAAAACAAAACAAAAAACACACCAAAGAACAAAAAAAATACAAAAAAGAACAAAAAAACACAAAAAAGAACAAAAACACAAAAAGAGCAAAAAACAAAACAAAAGAACAAATAAAGAAAACACAAAAAAGAACAAAAAACCAAAACTAATAAAAATACAAAAAAGAACAAAAAACACAAAAAAGAACAAAACCACAAAAACAGCAAAAAACACACAAAAAAGAAGAAAAACACACAAGAAAACAAAAACAAAAAACACACAAAAGAACAAAAAACACAAAAAAGAACAAAAAACCCAAAACAAAAAAAAAACACAAAAAAGGACAAAAAACACAAAAAGAGCAAAAACCACACAAAAAGAACAAAAACACAAAAAACAACAACAGAAACAAAAAAAGAACAAAAGCACAAAAAACACAAAAAAGAACAAAAAAAACCAAAACAAAAAAACACAAAAAGAACAAAAAACACAAAAAAGAACAAAAACACTAAAAAGAAAACACACAAAGAACAAAAACACAAAAAAGAACAAAAACACGAAAAGAGCAAAAAACACACAAAAAAGAACAAAAACACAAAAAAATACACAAAAAACAAAAAAGAACAAAAACACAAAAAAATACACAAAAAACAAAAAAAGACAAAAGAACAAAAAACACAAAAAAGAGCAAAAAACACACAAAAACAACAAAATCACAAAAAACAACAAAATACAAAAAAGAACAAAAAACAAAACATAAAAACACAAATAACAAAAAAACATAAAAAAGAACAAAAACACAAAAATGAACAAAAACACAAAAAGAGCAAAAAACACACACAAAAAACAAAAACCAAACAAAACCAAAACAAAAAAAACACACAAAAGAACAAAAAACACAAAAAAGAACAAAGTCACACACAAAAGAACAAAAAACAAAAACAAAAAAACACAATAAACAACAAAAACACAAAAAGAGCAAAAACCACACAAAAAAGAACAAAAACAACAAAAGAACAAAAAAACACAAAAGAACAAAAAACACAAAAAAGAACAAAAAAAACCAAAACAAAAAAACTCAAAAAAGAACAAAAACACAAAAAGAGCAAGAAACACACAAAAAAAAGAACAAACAAAACAAAACAAAAAAAACACAAAAAAACAAAACAAAAAAACACAAAAAAGAACAACAAAAAACACAAGGAAGAACAAAAAACACACAAAAAAGAACAACAAAAAAACCAAAAGAGAATGAAAAAACAAAACAAAAAAGAACAAAAAAACACACAAAAAAGAACAAAACAAAACAACACAAAAAAGAACAACTAAAATAAACCCAAAACCAAACCTAACCAGATGAGGTCAGCCTCAACAGGGCATCAGCCAGTGTCCTATTTGTGCCGTCCCAAGCCCGGGTAAATGCAGAGGGTAGGGATCAAATATGAACATAAATCTATGGATAGAGGAACTGATATGATGATGGTTTAGTTTTTGATGCTTTTAAGGGATTGGGGGGATGTGATGACCAAAAAATTCTTAGCATGTCCAGACTGGCCCCCCTGATATTCTACCTGCCCCCCTTAGTGGGGCTGGCTAGATCCGGCCCTGGGTTTAAATATGTCAGCATCTTGTTCACCAGCGAGGGAAGGAGGGCGGTCGACAGGAGGAGGGCAGTGTCTGCAGTGATGGATGCTGAGGCGGTCTGTTGTGGTGCAGAAGGAGCTGAGCCCTGGAGATAGTCCTCTCCTATGGTCAGGAGCTTTGGGTAATAGCTCAACAGACCTGGGAACTCATTAATAAAACTTGCTTGTTTTCACATTTCTTGCAAACTTTGGGATTTATAAAAAAAGTGAGTAACTTTATGCAAACTTTGAACCTTGTGTAAGCACGTTTTGGAGACGTCAACCTGGTGAGATGGTAACATGGTGAATTTAAGACTGTAGACACACACACAACCATCAGTCACCTTCCACCCGTGTTTGAACAGAATAAAAATGAAAATATGTTGCATTTAAGAGTTCTGTCACAGTCTGTTCATACAGACGTCTTCAGACTGTAGAGCAGCTGCTCTTATTGGTGCATTGATTGTGATCAGGTGTGAATCAGTCTTGTGATTACTGAGACAGATGAATACTGTAGTGATATGTCAGAATCTGGAGAGGTTTTGAAGTCACGCTGGTCCATGATGAGGACTGGCTGATTTAGATTCTTTAGATCATCCTATGGATCTATGAGCTGAACTGGGTCTAGTGTCAGATCAACTGAACCACTGGAACTTTGTGATCCAGGTGTCACTGACACACCTGCAGCTTCTGACTCAACCTGCTGGTTCAGCAGGAATCAGCTGACAGGTGGGCTGATAGCAGATGCTCCTTTTGATCACATTACGGTAATTTAAATGTTCCTGCATGATCTCTCTGTCACACTGACAGCTCTGCAGTGATCAGTGACACTCGGAGCGCTTCAGTGGATTCATGGTGCGTCAACATGTGATCACCTAATAAAACATGTTTCTGTTCCTTCACCACAACCACCTCCATTTCAGCCTCTGTCAAGTTACGTTTTCTAGACCTCTTTGTTGTCATGATTTACTGTCTGAAATACATTTCTGTGCATAACAATATATCATGAGGACCTTTGCATTGACCATATATGTCAGAATGTGGGTGTGTAGGAGGAGGGATCTCGTTTTTATTAAGGATTCTACACAAATTCTTATATGAGGCCCCTGGTCCTGAATGCACAGGGTGGCCAGGCTCAGCCTTACAGAGGGGGAGGAACTTCAAGTAGAACCACCGCTCCTCTACGAGGACAGGAGCCAGCTGAGGTGGTTCATCTGGGTAGGACACCCCCTTAAGGAGGCTGGCCTGGGAATGCCTTGAGGTCCCCCTGGAGGAGGTCTGGGATTCTGCTCCTGAGACCCAGACCTGGATAAGAAGAGGACAGCAGGACATTAAGGTAACAAATATGCTCCAGAAGAGAAGATCACATATAAACAATGAAGAGAACAAGCTTCCTTCATCACTTTTTCACTATTTAGTGTCAGTTCTGACGCACATGCTAACGTCTAGCATCCATTTTTACTACTGTAAATACCGTGCGCCGCATAGGACGTGATCTTCTGTTACCTTCTGCTGATCCAGGTCGGTTCAGAACATTGACTTCACTCTGGAGTCTGATAGCAGAGGTGAACGAGCACACAGGCAGACAGCTCATGGTTTCAGGTCTCACCTGTCCAGAATTCACCTTTCTATCTGGATAAACCATCAGCATCTAAAGGAAACAGGAGCCCCTCAGCATTACAGTCCTGGGTCAAAGGTCACAGCTGATCACACTCATGGTAAATACACATTTCATTTTGTACATATTATGAAAACATCACTCTCACTATGAACACCAATAATGGCTGCTTGTCATTAAATCAGTGAATGAGGGAAATAGGCTGAAAGCTTCATCTGTCTGTAATTCATTTACAGCAAACAGGGAAATCAATGGATCAGTTTAATAGAGTAACCAAGGTCAGGCACAAGGTCAACAGCTAATATTATCCCATGTTTGTACAATTATGTGTCTGACACCAATTCTGTGTTCATGTCTCTGCTTCTGTCGAGAGAACAACAAACACACCATCACCAGTAAATAAAGCCCCTCATGCCATCTAGTGGCCAAACCGCAGGACTGCATGTCAGTTTCTCCACTCTGGGGATCAGAAGTCCTCTTCATTTCCATCCATCCATCCATCCATTTTCTGTAGCCGCTTATTCCTCCACAGAGGGTCGCGGGGCAGCTGGTGCCTATCTCCAGCGGTCAAGGGGCGAGAGGCGGGGGACACCCCGGACGGGTCGCCAGTCCATCGCAGGGCCCCTCTTCATTTCATCAAATATAAAGAGAAAGCTGACCAGCAGAGGGCTGTACGGCAGGTGAACATTTATCAGATCACTACTGGGATCACTACTAGCATGAATCGCTCACTAGTATCATAAATGTAGGAATGGCGATGTGACAGGAGATTATTTACAGAATTAATGAAGCATATGATGAATGTTACCATTTAAAATAATGAAAATGACCTCATTAAAGTCACACTAAATAACTTTTTCCTATTTTAAATCTCCTCCTTGATCCAGTCTGTGCTATACGTATTACTGAGGTATGTACATAGTACTGAGGTATATACATAGTACTGAGGTATATACGTAGTACTGAGGTATGTACATAGTACTGAGGTATATACGTATTACTGAGGTATGTACATAGTACTGAGGTACATACGTAGTACTGAGGTATATATGTAGTACTGAGGTATATACATAGTACTGAGGTATATACATAGTACTGAGGAATATACGTAGTACTTAGGAATACACATAGTACTGAGGTATATACGTAGTACTGAGGTATATACGTAGTAATATACGTAGTACTGAGGTATATACGTAGTATTGAGGTATATATGTAGTATTGAGATATATACGTTGTACTGAGGTATATACGTAGTATTGAGGTATATATGTAGTATTGAGATATATACGTAGTACTGAGGTATATATGTAGTACTGAGGTATATACATAGTACTGAGGTATATACGTATTACTGAGGTATACACATAGTACTGAGGAATATACGTAGTACTGAGGAATATACGTAGTAATATACGTAGTACTGAGGTATATACATAGTACTGAGGTATATACATAGTACTGAGGTATATACGTAGTACTGAGGTATGTACATAGTACTGAGGTATATACGTATTACTGAGGTATGTACGTAGTACTGAGGTACATACGTAGTACTGAGATATATACGTAGTACTGAGGTATATACATAGTACTGAGGTATATACATAGTACTGAGGTATATACGTAGTACTGAGGTATGTACATAGTACTGAGGTATATACGTATTACTGAGGTATGTACATAGTACTGAGGTACATACGTTGTACTGAGGTATATACGTAGTATTGAGGTATATATGTAGTATTGAGATATATACGTTGTACTGAGGTATATACGTAGTATTGAGGTATATATGTAGTATTGAGATATATACGTTGTACTGAGGTATATACGTAGTATTGAGGTATATATGTAGTATTGAGATATATACGTAGTACTGAGGTATATATGTAGTACTGAGGTATATACATAGTACTGAGGTATATACATAGTACTGAGGTATATACGTAGTACTGAGGTATGTACATAGTACTGAGGTATATACGTATTACTGAGGTATGTACATAGTACTGAGGTACATACGTAGTACTGAGGTATATATGTAGTACTGAGGTATATACATAGTACTGAGGTATATACATAGTACTGAGGTATATACGTAGTACTGAGGTATGTACATAGTACTGAGGTATATACGTATTACTGAGGTATGTACATAGTACTGAGGTACATACGTAGTACTGAGGTATGTACATAGTACTGAGGTATATACGTATTACTGAGGTATATACGTAGTACTGAGGTATATACGTAGTACTGAGGTATATACGTATTACTGAGGTATATACATAGTACTGAGGTATATACGTAGTACTGAGGAATATACGTATTACTGAGGTATATACATAGTACTGAGGTATATACGTATTACTGAGGTATATACATAGTACTGAGGTATATACATAGTACTGAGGTATATACGTAGTATTGAGGTATATATGTAGTATTGAGATATATACGTTGTACTGAGGTATATACGTAGTATTGAGGTATATATGTAGTATTGAGATATATACGTAGTACTGAGGTATATATGTAGTACTGAGGTATATACATAGTACTGAGGTATATATGTAGTACTGACGAATATACATAGTACTGAGGTATATACGTAGTACTGAGGTATATACATAGTACTGAGGTATATACGTAGTACTGAGGAATATACATAGTACTGAGGTATATACGTAGTACTGAGATATATACATAGTACTGAGGTATATACATAGTACTGAGGTATATACGTAGTACTTAGGAATATACGTAGTACTGAGGAATATACGTAGTACTGAGGAATATACGTAGTACTTAGGAATACACATAGTACTGAGGTATATACGTAGTACTGAGGTATATACGTAGTAATATACGTAGTACTGAGGTATATACATAGTACTGAGGAATATATGTAGTACTGAGGAATATACGTAGTACTGAGGTATATACGTAGTACTGAGGTATATACGTAGTAATATACGTAGTACTGAGGTATATACGTAGTACTGAGGTATATACGTAGTCTGTCTGGATCACAGTATTCTGATTCAAAGCTTGTGTCTTTCTCTTAAAGGTCAGTGGCGTTAAAGCCTGATTTCCAGGCCACACCCCCTACTGGTTTGTCTCAGTGCTTTGTTTTCACTTCTGGACCTTCACCTGAGGAACGAACCCAAAGAAAAACACGTAGTTGTTCTGTTCCTACAAAGTGTGTCAGGTGACCTGAGAGGAAACCAGAAAACAGCACAGTGTTTAAGCTCCTTTACTCAGGAAGTCCATCTGAACCATGACCTGCAACAGTGTTTTCTATGGCAGAGCTTTACTGCCCTCTTGTGGGGGTAACTAAAATAACATCCATTCCTTCCTTTAAAAGACAAAGAACCAAAAACATCAGGATAAAATAATAGACTGTTAAAAGAAATGAAATAATAAAGGACAGATTAAGATTTCTTAGACAAAATAAAAGACTATAAAAAATGTATGAAACAAATAAATATCATTACAAATCAAAATGGTTAAACACCAATAAGAGAATACAAGAGATTGAGTGCCCCTGCACTTTCCCCTTTAGGCCTGGGGTCTGTCTTATTTTCTTCAGCAGATTTCAGAAAGGTGTCTTTTGATAACCTTGATGATTTTTTTTAAAGTTGTATTTCACAAGAGAGAACCGATGCTCAAAGTTTGAAGAAACTATGAAACTGAATTTAAATATACACTTTGTGTTTTTTCTGCATCATGATAAATGTCAGTGACAAGCCTAAATATAAAGTAGAAAAAATGTGATAATGTGATTGCAGCCAGGCTACTGATCAAGGCATTGTGATTAATTACAATAAATTATGCAATTAATTAATTAATTTTTTATTGATTTCAATCTAATCTATCTTTTTGATTATTTCTAACTGAGGCCGGATGTAGGCTTGGGCAAGCCCCCCCCCCCCCCCCCCCCAACGCAATTGCTTGCAGAAATTAAAAATTTCAAAAATATTTCAGTGAAAAATGGTCAGAGTGAGCACTCTCTTCCATTTGTCCTCTTTCAAAGTAGCTACAGATGAAGCACAGAAAGAAAAACAAAAAACACAAAAAAGAACAAAAAAACAAAACAAAAAACACACAAAGAACAAAAAACTAAGAAAAAACACAAAAAACACAAAGTGAACAAAAACAAAAAAAACTAAGAACAAAAAACAAAACAAAAAAACACAAAAAGAACAAAAACAAAAACACAAAAAGAACAAAAAACACAAAAAAGAACAACTTAAAAAAATCAAAAAAGAACAAAAAACACTAAAAAGAACAAAAAACAAAAACAAAACAAAAAAGAACAAAAAACAAAACAAAAAAGAATGAAAAAACAAAGGACAAAAAACACAAAAAAGAACAAAACACAAAAAAACCCTACAAAAAAACCAAACCTAACCAGATGAGGTCAGCCTCAACAGGACATCAGCCAGTGTCCTACTTGTTCCGTCCCAAGCCCGGGTAAATGCAGAGGGTAGGGATCAGATATGAACATAAATCTATGGATAGAGGAACTGATATGATGATGTCATAGTTTTTGATGCATTTAAGGGATTGGGGGGATGTGACGACCAAAACATTCTTAGCATGTCCAGACTGGCCCCCCTGATATTCTACCTGCCCCCCTTAGTGGGGCTGATAGATCCGGCCCTGTTTCTAACCCTTTCAGAAAACATTCTCAAACCTCACCTACCAGGGACCACCTGCAGCTGTCAGCCTGTAGCAGGAACATTCAATTAGTGAAGATCAATCAAACAAAATAAAACCGTGTCATCAACATCCTGTCTTGTTCCAGTTCCTAAGAAATCTCCTCCATCAGTGACCAGATAGACCTAACGTCTCACATCATGAAAGTCCTCCTGTTATTGGTCCACCTGACTGACCAAACAGCTCCTTTCAGGACCCTCTACAGGTCGTTCATCACTGTGGACAGTGGAGTTGAAGACGCCGTCACAGACCTGCTTCAACAAAGCCTCAGTCACCTGGATGAAGCAGCAGCTCTGTGAGGATCAGGTGTTTCCCGTATGTGTATCATAGCAGCTCATTGAAACTGAATGTAACTGTTACAGCTGAGAACTATTTAAAGGATCCTGGGGCCGCTTCACCAAACCAGACTCAGGAGCGACGCGCCCGGCGCTGCGAGGAACTGCAACCATGAACGGGAGCGCGCAGAAACTCCTCACTAGTTCATCTCATTCAGGTTCAACCAGAGGCAGGCGGAGACAAAAATACGTAAAACAATGCACCGCCACACACACACACACACATCGGGTTACTGCTCTGTTGAACCGCCACCCTAATAGTCCCTGAGGGGAGCTAACAGCTACGTCACCAGATCCCTCCTCCGCCTGTCTGAGCTTCATTGTGTTGCTACGGTTACACACAGCTCGTGCAGAATGAGACGGCAGGGCATCCACCAGCGGGGACGTCCTTAAAACACAGTTATCAATACCCCGAGCCATCAGAGTCCAACTACCCCAAACCAGTATACACACCGTGTTCACAGGGACAACGCATGCCCGCCGAGCGAAGGCGGAGCGGAAGCTGCAGAGTCAGTCGGAGGTTCTCACCAGGTTTGTTCCCCAAAAGGCTGCGTTCTGAGCGAGGACACAGCAGCCACCCGAGGTGGGCCTCTCCAGTCCTGTTCCCGAGGTGGGCCTCTCCAGTCCTGTTCCCGAGGTGGGCCTCTCCAGTCCTGTTCCCGAGGTGGGCCTCTCCAGTCCTGTTCCCGAGGTGGGCCTCTCTAGTCCTGTTCCCGAGGTGGGCCTCTACAAGTCCTGTTCCCGAGGTGGGCCTCTCCAGTCCTGTTCCCGAGGTGGGCCTCTCCAGTCCTGTTCCCGAGGTGGGCCTCTCCAGTCCTGTTCCCGAGGTGGGCCTCTCTAGTCCTGTTCCCGAGGTGGGCCTCTCCAGTCCTGTTCCCGAGGTGGGCCTCTCCAGTCCTGTTCCCGAGGTGGGCCTCTCCAGTCCTGTTCCCGAGGTGGGCCTCTCCAGTCCTGTTCCCGAGGTGGGCCTCTCCAGTCCTGTTCCCGAGGTGGGCCTCTCCAGTCCTGTTCCCGAGGTGGGCCTCTCCAGTCCTGTTCCCGAGGTGGGCCTCTCTAGTCCTGTTCCCGAGGTGGGCCTCTCCAGTCCTGTTCCCGAGGTGGGCCTCTCTAGTCCTGTTTCCAGTCCTGATCCCGTGGGTCCTGCTCCTGAACCTGACCCGTGCCTCCTAGAACCAGATCCAGACCCTGACCCGGGGCCTCCCAGATCCAGATCCAGACCCTGACCCGGGGCCTCCCAGACCCTGACCCTCCAGAACTGTGCCTCCTGGCCTACATCTTAGTCTCTGGTCCTCCTCCCTGGTCCCCTGCCCTCCCGTACTTGTTGGTTGTCCTTGTGCGTCCGGTGTCCGCCCCTAGGGGAGGGGCTCTGTCACATCCTGTGCCCCCTGTCACCACCTGGTGTCCTCCTCGTGTCCTGTCTTGTGCTTTGTCTAACCCTCTGCCTTCTTGGTCTCCCACAGGTGAATCCTGTTGTAATCCGCCACCTGTGTCTCGTCTCGTCATCACCTCCCTCTCTTTGTCGGTTCCTAGTCGTGGTCATAATGAGTCGTGTCAGTCATTGTGTTCCTGCCTCATGTTTCAAATAAATACTTGAACTTGGATTTTCGTTTGTGCCTGGGTCCTCGCTACACGCACCACAAACCTCACCTCCCTCTGAGTTTAATAAAGTACGGCCATTTGACGTGATGAACTGAAACCCAGCCTCTGACTGAAGGTTGAACTCCCAGAGAATGTAGAGGTTAAGAATCGGCTCTTTTTTTGTTTCTCAGGAGAATATAGAAAAATGTATTTGCAGCATAAACCTGAAACCTGGTTTTTATTGGGGGGTAACAACAAAGTTTTAATAAAGTACATTCTTGAAAAACAAAATGATTAAACCCTCTACATAGCAAAATGTCATTGTTTTTTTAATTATTTAACCCCTTAAATGCCAGTGTTATTAGATCTTTATTTCTAAAAGTCAAGAAGAGAAACTGAACACATTTCTATCCTATGAATCCAGTTTTTTGTGAGGAATCTGGGAGGTCAGACCTATTTCAGAATTCGGTTCGACTTCGTTCGCAGCATCACGTGACCTGAATCTAACACCAACTCACCAGAGTACTAACCAGCAGGTAGATTAAACCGGACCAATCAGAGGGCTGCAGAGGTTCTAATGGAGCGTGTCTAGACCAAAGTCTGCAGAGCAGAAGGAACAGTCTAGGGCTGTGTCTGAATCCAGGGGCAGGACGCTTCTGAGGACGTGGACTTGCTGGTCTACCTAGGTTAAGTCCTTGCTCGACCGCTAAGACCGGAAATAAGCGGCTCTGAATTCAGACGGGCTAGCCTCATACTTAGCCCCGCCCCTCAGTCCAGTCGCTTAGCAACCGTGACAGCGCCGCCAGACAGGCTAAAGCTAATAAAATGGATCTAAAGAAACACTTGAAGCTCTTTTATGGTGACTTGTTTCCTAAACTTTCATTTAAAACATTCAAGCTAGCTTACATTGATTCTTGTCTTAAATTACATGAAAAATAAAACATTCAACCTCTTTTGTGGAGATTTTTATTATTAAACTTCATATAAAGAGAAGCAAAACATTCCTAAACACAAGCTTTTTATCATCTTTAGATAAACTGACATTTAAAACTGGACTGCTCTCTGGTTTTTTCTGCTACTGCTGCTAAATTGAACCAGTAGAATCCAACGGCCGGCACGCAAAGCATCCTGGGATAGCCTTGGCCAGCGAGGATACACCAGACCCGTCCTCGAAATTGGGGTGGAACGAGGATGCATGAATGAGTATCCTTCGAATTCAGGCAGCACTCGTCGTGGCGCTGTGACGTCATCAGCCTCAGAAGCGTCCTACCCCTGAATTCAGACACAGCCCAAGTGAGACTTCAGGGCACCGGACCAGAGACTCAGAAGTTACAAACGTGGTATTCTGGATCCAAGCAGCAGATGGGGCTGAGGGACTTTTAAAGGGTCAGATTAGCTCAGACTGGGTCAAGGGCAGGATTTAACCCTCAGGCTTCATTCTAATTTACTATACTCTTGAGTCGTTAGTGGACAAAAACGTCGGCTCGTAAAAGTGGCTATAAAAACTGTATACATTCATATTTTTTTCTCATTTTTTTTTTCATAGATCTGTTAAACAACTTCAGCCCTGCTCAAACATATAAAAATTTCAATCATTTTGAGGATTTTAACCCTTGAAATGCCAGTTTGATTACTCAAACTCATTGCTGTAATTTATCAAAAAAAAAAAAACCGAGTTATTTTCTAAAAAAATACTTTTTTGTGCACAGGGCATTTATTACAAATCAGTCTTGTGTATGTCATGAAATATCTAAAATTTTGAACTTTTTGCATTTATAGTTTTCCTGTAGTGACAGATTTAAAATTTACTACCCTCTTGAGTCATTAGGGACAAAAATGTCCACTTCTAAAACTGCTTTAAAAATGGTCTAGATTAATATTTTTTTCTGCTTTTTGGGCTTAAATCTTGTGAACAACTTCAGTTCTGATCAAAACAATCAAATATTGAATAATTATCTAAATTTTAACCCTTTATATGCCAGCTTGATTGTGTGATGCTCATTTTTTCATGAAAAAAGCAGACAAAAGAGGAAATATTTTACATAAAACATATTTTGGGTGACTGAAATATATTTTTTTAAATCAACCTTGGATATGTCAAGAATGTGATAAAATTTCAAATGTTATGCTTTATTAGTTTTTGTGTAGCAACAGATTTAAAACTTCCCTCCCTCTTGTGCCTCTCCAGGACAAAAACGTCCCATTGACTTTCATGCAAACCACAGTTTTTGATCCTGTCGCCTCTGCAAAAAATAATCATGCATTCTGTGATATTAGGGTTTCATTTTGTATAAAAGTGGTCAAGTTTGTCATTTTTACTGTTCACCACCAAAATCAGTCATTTCTCCATTAGTGGCTCAAGCGAGAAACTCATGACATTTCTTTAGATCTTAGACAAAAATTTGTACCATTTGCACAAACGGTGTTAACATGGAGAAACTGCCCAAACGGACAAAAATGTCCTCAGTGAAGCCTGAGGGTTAAAAAAGGATAAAGTTACATAGTGGGCCTTTACAGTTTTTGAACACAGGACGTTTATTCCCAGTGACTCTTGATTTTAAAACAAATGCAAAGTCTGCGTTTAGGAATTTTGATTGATAGAAAAAAAATATAAAGTCATCTTAGACTAGATTTTTTTTTTGGGGGGGGGGTAGTTTTCAACAGACTGTAAATCCTAATAACAGACTGATAGCAGGTAGTGATGTGTCGACGCGTCGAAGCCTGTGTCGGGTATCCAGGAAGATTTTTTTGTGAAGCGCGTATCGAGGCTTGCTTTGATTACATTGGTGACGTTCGAGGCCTCGTCTGCAGTCCATACCACGTGACCGATTCAGGACGTGGTTCACGGCGGATTTGAAATAAAAGCCGATTCCCCGTCACACTGTGCTGTGTTTTTGTCCGATGGAACCAGCAAGGAAGAGAAGATTTCCCCGTCTGGCAACATTTTGAACCAATCTCTCCTAATAAAGTATGAATACAATAATAATCACAAATAAGTTTCATAATTTAAAACACCACAACTCCCGTTTTCCTTCATGTTTTGGTTTACTTAAAGGTGAAGTGTTTGCTGTGCTCAAAAGAGCAAGCATCATTTTTTAAATTTATGTTTAAAGGTTTAGTTTTACTTAATCGTCCACTTGATGGCGCAGTAGAGCAAATGAATCATGAGTCGAACAGTTGGATGGAATGCTTCAGTTCTTCATGAGGCTTCTTCTCGCCATCACGGATAGGTCCGAAATTGATTGACTCACGCAGAAAAGTGACACACACACACGTTTCTGAAGTGGGCATTTGTCCAGACTATGAAGGGCGGTACTGTACCGGTAGTATCTATTCTGAAGCTGTCCCTGTGTCTGAGGTAGCTTGGTGTACCAGGACTGCTACTGGAGGCTCTCAAACAAAACTAAACCAGACCATGTGGTTTCAGGATTTATTGACAAGGCAGTGAAATCAGTACATTACACCCAAACATACCGACTGCTTTGCTATTCTGACAAGTTGTTCCCTGATGCAACAATCCAATTAATGATCCCCATTTAACTTTTAGTTGCACTCTTAAGCTCGTTGCATCTATCTCAGCTATAAGAGGGTTTCTGTCTTAGGAAACATCCCAGGAGGTAGTAGGTGAGGAATATTTAGTCGACCTCCTCGATGGTTGGTCCAGAGGATCCTCCACCAGGGGCAGCGCCACCAGCTCCAGGGAAGCCACCGGGCATGCCCTCAGGCATCCCACCAGCACTTTGGTACAGCTTGGTGATGATGGGGTTGCAAACCTTCTCCAGCTCCTTCTGTTGGTGCTCGTACTCGTCCCTCTCAGCAGTCTGAAAGACAAACATTTACACAAAATGTCACCTGAAGTAAAAAAAAAAAAAAAAGTCAGTCACCACTTATTGTCAACCACGCCAACACCTACCTGGTTCTTGTCCAGCCAGCTGATGACCTCGTTACATTTGTCCAAGATCTTCTGCTTGTCATCGTCGCTGATCTTACCAGCAAGCTTCTCATCCTCTACGGTTGACTTCATGTTGAAAGCGTACGACTCCAGGCCATTCTTTGCAGACACTTTGTCACGTTGGACATCGTCCTCCGCCTTGTACTTCTCAGCTTCTTGAACCATGCGCTCAATGTCTTCCTTGCTGAGGCGACCTGAGGAGTAAATTCCAGTCAGGAACCGTTCCAGCTAACGTTCTAAACAAGCGCAGAACCCGGCTCTGAACTCACCTTTGTCGTTGGTGATGGTGATCTTGTTCTCTTTGCCTGTGCTCTTGTCAACAGCTGACACATTCATAATGCCGTTAGCATCGATATCAAACGTCACCTCGATCTGAGGAACGCCACGCGGAGCAGGAGGTATGCCCGTCAGTTCAAACTTCCCCAGCAGATTGTTGTCTTTAGTCATCGCACGCTCACCCTCATAAACCTGGAGCAACAGATAAAGAGCAGTAGTTAGTCAAACGTCAAACCCAGGAGGAAACGGAGCGAGACCTGAACAGTCCTCACCTGGATGAGCACACCAGGCTGGTTGTCAGAGTAAGTGGTGAAGGTCTGGGTCTGCTTGGTAGGAATGGTGGTGTTTCGTTTGATCAGGACCGTCATCACGCCTCCAGCGGTCTCGATACCGAGGGACAGAGGAGTGACGTCCAGAAGCAGCAAGTCCTGCACATTCTCAGACTTGTCCCCAGAGAGGATGGCAGCCTGAACAGCTGTGGAAACATCACAACATGATTACAGCGAGACCTGAAATCGGCTTTAAACCACCATGAATGTGATTAATTCACTGAAGGCCCTACCAGCTCCATACGCCACAGCTTCATCTGGATTGATGCTCTTGTTTAGCTCCTTCCCATTGAAGAAATCCTGGAGAAGCTTTTGGATTTTCGGAATACGAGTGGAACCACCGACCAACACGATGTCATGAATCTGGCCTTTGTCCATCTTGGCATCACGAAGGGATTTCTCAACAGGGTCCAGGGTGCCACGGAAAAGGTCAGCGTTGAGCTCCTCAAATCGAGCCCTGGTGATCGAAGTGTAGAAGTCAACTCCCTCATAGAGAGAGTCGATTTCGATGCTAGCCTGGGTGCTGGAAGACAGAGTACGCTTTGCCCTTTCACAAGCGGTGCGCAGACGACGGACGGCCCTCTTGTTGTCACTGATGTCCTTTTTGTACTTGCGTTTGAACTCGGCAATAAAATGATTGACCATGCGGTTGTCAAAGTCCTCTCCACCAAGATGAGTGTCACCAGCAGTGGACTTCACCTCAAAAATACCATCTTCAATGGTCAAGATGGACACGTCGAAGGTGCCGCCACCAAGATCGAAGATGAGGACATTCCTTTCTGACCCAACCTGAAATTTACAACTGTCAATTTGGTGCTTTAAAACCCGTCATAACCTGGTAAAATTAAACTATAACTTACCTTCTTGTCCAGCCCATAAGCAATAGCAGCTGCAGTTGGTTCATTGATGATACGCAGAACATTGAGGCCAGAGATTGTGCCAGCATCCTTTGTGGCCTGGCGCTGGGAGTCATTGAAGTAAGCAGGTACTGTGATGACAGCGTTGTTGACTGTCTGAAATTGCAAAACCAGAGACATTGCATTAAATATAAAAACACTTCACATTACCCTTTAGTAGGGATGCACCGATACCAGTATCGGTTACAGTTACCCGATACCAGGAACCGATACCAGTGGCTTCACTGTCTCTGACTTGTGATTTCTGTTGTAGTTCCCTATATTGAACACTAAGGGGAGCTATTGAGCTAAAGAGGAACAGTGTGGGTTGAGAGCTGGAGATGGTGTGAAATAGTTCATTTTATTTGGTTAAAATGTGGAAAACTGCAATAATTTCACTGTGAAATCACAGAAAATGGTTATTTTTCACCTTATATTTTAGTTTTGTTATCATTTTTCTTAATATATTTTATTTTTTTATCCAACTCAGTTATTTGTTGTAAAAAGCAGAGAAGACAAAAAAATAAAACCTGTATTCCAATTTGTTGCATTTTTTTGTGTGGTAGAAGTATCGGTACTCGGTATCGGCGAGTACTCAGATTTAAGTATCGGATCGGTTTTGAAAAAAGTGGTATCGGTATATTCCTACCGTTTAGCTAACCTCTACAGTTAGAACACTATATTACCCGTTAGTTAACCTCTACAGTTAGAACTCTATATTACCTGTTAAGTTAACCTCTACAGTTAGAACACTATATTACCTGTTAAGTTAACCTCTACAGTTAGAACACTATATTACCTGTTAGCTAACCTCTACAGTTAAGAGCACATTAAAATGTTATGCTCTACAGGTTACCATGAGTCCATTATTCACAACTCACTCGCATCCTAAATTTAGCTGCACACTTACAGCAAGGAGTAAGGTAACACTGCCTTAGCAGTTGACCAAGTGAGACAGCAACTGAGAAGTTATGATGCAAACTTCACGCTGATTGTGATAAATGCAGCCTAGTTGGCAAACAACTGATTAGCCAAGAAATATGACACATCAGAGTGCGATGCTTGGAAATGGACAACCTAGAAAAATTTGTAAAAACACCAGCAGTCAGTCAAATTTGGTTAAAATGATCAAAAGATTCACGCCAAATTTTAGACGTTTTAACCAGAAAAATAGCTGCAGATTTGTTAATAATCTGCAGCAGTGTCTCGATCGTTTTTAGAGCCTCCACCCACGTCGAGTGGTCATTACTGTGAATACATGATGGAATTTCAGAATAACCCTTTAAAGACCTTGAAAGAAAGAAAGAAAAAAAAAAAACATACCTTTCCCAGGTAAGCTTCAGCGATCTCCTTCATCTTGGTGAGCACCATGGAGGAGATCTCCTCTGGGTAGAAGGTTTTGCTTTCACCCTTGTACTCAACCTGAACCTTTGGGCGACTGCTGTCATTGATGACATTAAAAGGCCAATGCTTCATGTCAGACTGAACAACTGGATCGTCAAACCTGCGTCCAATCAATCGTTTGGCATCTGAAAAAAGTACAAGTAAAGCTTATAAACGCATAATTCATTATGCCATGGAAAGTCTCAACCATTTAAACTGTTAAACTGCACAGACTTCTCACCGAACACTGTGTTGGTGGGGTTCATGGCGACCTGGTTCTTGGCGGCATCTCCAATCAGCCTCTCTGAATCTGTGAAGGCCACATAGCTGGGTGTGGTCCTGTTGCCCTGGTCATTGGCAATGATTTCAACCTTGCCATGCTGGAACACACCAACACAAGAGTAGGTGGTCCCGAGATCGATCCCAACAGCTGGCCCCTTAGACATGGTTCCTTTAGAACAAACAAAAACATGGATCAGACAAATGTTCCCCAACAAACCCTGGACTACCACAGTCACCAAGTCCACTGAATACCGATGACACCATCTCTAAATCACTAGAGAATATTTCTAGTTCTGGGTTTGAACCTTAACAGCTGATTTAGGCTGGCCATGTTTCTGTTCACCAGAACAATTCAGTCTGAGCATGAAGCCCCACCCACTCTGCCTGTTTGCACAGGTTAGCCTACCTAATCATCTTGTCCCCTCCCACCTGTAAAGATAACAGCAGAGTAACCCATCAGGCCTGATGGGCGAGTCAGCAACAATCCCAAGAAACAAGGGGTTTGGAGCTCAAGTTATTCTACATTTTAAACATTATAGCTCCCAGGAAAGACTTCAATCAAACCCCAGGGTCAAATATTTAATCCCAATGGCTAAATTATCAGAAGGAATTAAACCCTTTGGGACTACAATGTACCACCATCAAAAAATGAATTAGATGCTTTAACCCAGTGGTTCCCAAACTTTTTCTTCTGGGCCCCCCTTAATTTTACACATTTTTTCCCGCCTAGCACTCAAAAAAAAATTTTTTTTAATTAAAAAAAAATAAATTAATAAAAAAATAAATCATCCCGCGCCCCCCCTGCTGTTACACTGCGCCCCCCTAGGGGGCGCGCCCCCCAGTTTGGGAACCACTGCTTTAACCTGATCAGACATTTCTTACATTTAAAATATAAAATAAGGTATGATACACTAAAAACCATTTGTGTACTCAAAAATTTTACATAAAATATTTAGGAATTGGTATAAAAATCAGTTTTCTGCAGGAGGACCCTCCACTGTCTTCTATCCCGGCCTCGTTACCGATGACAGAGGCTACTAAAACAACATGGCGCCCATTAGCTTTGATAGCCATGTGACAGCAGAACATCGGCTTAATGCCGCACTGCTGGCAAGAAAACGGACACAAATACAAATAAATTAACTTGTTTAAAAGCGAAATACATTAAGGTTAAGTTAGTTTACTTCTTTATCAATCAAGTAAAAGTCATATCGCGTCAACAAAAACGCAACCGGAAACTTCGTTGTTTCTTATGGAAGCAGCGAATGTTCTAGAACGTTCCAGAGTCCCCACACCCCACCAGGCGCAGGAACCAGATACTGTTTGTTCAGACAGACAGACATCTATAATTCACATCAGGTATCAGTTATTTATGATCTGGAGTTTAGTCATCTACCGCACAGGCAGAGGAGAAGCTATACTGGATCTCCGGCCGGTTGGTTATTAAAACTAACCCGCTAAAAGGAGCGCATTCTGCCGCAAAGCACTCCGCCCTGCGCGGCAAGGACGAGGCTCCCCCCAGTTTCACTGTGGAGCTCATATAATAAACACGTAGAAAACTGCCATAAAATGGTTTCACACCAATAAAAACTCACCGAGTTGTAATGTGTGTTGGCCTGAAAGTGGAGAACGGAGTGGCCGATGGAGTGTGACGACCCGCCGGGCTGGGATGAGTGGAGAAAAGGAGCTAAGGCTAAGCGGAACTGCTTATATATGGAGAGACGTCACCGGCGAAGAGACCAATCAACATGGAATGCGAGTACAGCCACCAATAACATTGAGCCAAGTTGATGACGTAACGGGCTCATTGGGTGAGCTGAGTTTGTCCTCCATTTTAAGTGGATCAATCCGGAGCGTGAGCCGGTACTGGACTGGAGCCGGTACTGGACTGGAGCCGGAAACTTCAGCTACATAAACAAAGTAGACTGTTTCCATTGATATTTTTACATAAACGAATAAAGTCAGCGACTCACATAAAGACCATTTAATCTATTCACTAAAGAGAGGAACTCCGCCTCGTTGAATTGTCAGCCGGCTGATAAATGATGCGGACCCGTTCCCCACCGCCAACACTAAAAGACGTGTCGTAAAAAAGCTGTTGACATTAAGTGTTAGTTGCCGTTTCTGAGGGGATCATCCAGTGTTCTCTCACTCACAGCTTTAGGAGTTAAGTAGATTTGTTGATTTTTCCTTACGATGGGAAAATAACTTTTACAATAACTTTGTTTTTTTAGATGCCCAAGTAGGGGAGGTGCACCCAGCAGGATGATAAATGTTTATGACAATACATTTCTTATTTCTCCTGGCTAAAGTTAATATTCATAAATGTAAATTTGTTAATAAAACTCAATTATTTCATAATTTTCTTAACTACATAAAACCAATAATCAGACTTAACCACCAAAAGGCTGTAAACAATGTGCTTGTATTTGTGTAAATATTGCCCCTGGTTGTTGTTTATATACCTGCTCTTTTCGTTTCTGTCCTTTTGTTCAATTTTAAAGCAAAAAAAGTGGAAAAAAGTCCCAGTAGAGATCGTTAGCGTGCTGTTCGCCATAAATGAATTTTAACTAAAGTTTATGTTCAAAAATTCCTATTTGAACTGTCTTTATCCAATATTTTGTTAATTAATAATAATGATCAAACATCTTAATAAGACTTTTAAAACATTTTTAATTTAAAAAATACATGTTTTTAATCTACATTTTTATCCATAACAGTATACCAAAAATACATTTCATTTATATTTAGGTTATATCGACACATAATATAGTTGAATTTAGCTATTTTTGATTGAAGTATTAAAGGTAGATTTGAAAGTCGTGAATCTCATTTTTCATTTGTTAATTAATGGATTATTATGATTTGGTAATAGAGTCAACCTGCTTGAGATGGAGTGACTGAAAACAATTCGTCATTTTACACATAATAATTGTAATAAATATTAATAATGAATACTCTTATTACCTATTCTGTTTCAGACACTTCCAGTTTATCTACTATTTGTATCATAAATATTCTGATGAGTTATTTCATGGTTTCAGTTTCCTTCTGCAGTAGAACACTAGACACTTAGAGATCCATAATAATAATAATAAGTAAGTAAGTAAAACTTTATTTATAGAGCGCCTCTCAACATAAAAATCACAAAGCGCTTAACAAGAGAAAAACATGAGTAAGAGTTGAATAAACATGACACAAAGAAAACAAACCAAACAAAGACAGATGTAAACAGATCAGTTTTTTACTTCTTCTTAAATGAGTCCACAGACCTCAGAGAGAGAGTGGAAGAGAGTTCCAGAGCCTTGGAGCCACAGATGAAAAGGCTCTGTCTCCTTTGGTTTGCAGTCTGGTTTTGGGGACTGAAAGCAGACCTTGGTCAGAGGACCTGAGGGACCTGGAGGGAGTGTGAGGTTTGCAGGGCTCTCCAAGTCAGAACAAGGACCTTGAAGTGAATCCTAGACTCAACCAGAAGCCAGTGCAGCTTCATCAACAGAGGACAGCCATGAGGGAATCTGGATGATTTAGTCAGAAGTCTGGCAGCAGCATTCTCATATATATATATATATATA
>SSNR01000234.1:318744-334045 GCA_006937965.1 Callopanchax toddi
ATATATATATATATATATATATATATATGTATATATATATATATATATATATATATATACACACACAAACATACACACACACACACAGATTCTCTTTGTGATATACACCACCTCATTGGGTCAGATCATCCAATCACATGGCTTCTCCTACCACTGCTATGCTGATGACACCCAGCTCTACCTGTCAGTCCCACCTGATGACATCACTGTCTCAGCGTGAATCTCAGACTGTCTCTCTGATAGATGGAGATGGATGAAAGCCCATCACCTCCAACTCCACCTCTAAAACTGAACTGCTTGTCCTCCCAGTCAAACCAACCATCCAACAACATCTCAGTCCAGACTGACTTCCTGTCTCTGGTCCATCAGAGACAGCTGAGACCTGATGACCAGCTGACCTTTGAAGATCAGGTTGCTTCTGTCGCTTCGCTTTGTTCAACATCCTAAAGATCAGACCACCTGACCCAGTCCACCCCCCAGGTCCTGGTCCAGTCTATGGTCATCTCCCTCCTTGACCACTGTAATGTCCTTCTAACTGGTCTCCAGTCTGGACTGGTAAACCTCTACAGATGGTTCAGATTGGTCTTCAGTCAGCCTAAAAGAGCACATGTCCCCCCTCTGGTCATGGAGCTCCACTGGCTACCTTTAGCTGCTGCATCAATCCAAGTCTCTACCACTAGCATACAGGGTCCTGAAGGAACAGCGCCATCTACTGGAATCCTCTGGCTAAGGCTGACGTCACGGCTCGGTCACTGCGGTCGTCAGAGGATCATCAGCTAGCAGAGCTACACCACGCTGGGACAGTCCAGACTCTTCTCATGTGGAGGAATGACCTACCAAGCTACCAGAACAGGGTCCATCTTCAAGAACCTCCTGAAGACCTTCAGAGAACGTCTTCTAGACTAGCTCCTACCTTCACTGCTCCTCTGGACTCTCTAATGCTCTTCACTCTATGCTGGTACTCTTTCCCCTCACTGTCACCTCAGAGACCAGTTAGACCATCTAAGTAGTTTGTTTAGGTTAATGTCAGGGTTAGTGGTTTGTTAGTCTCAAAGTAAATTCTTGGTTACAATATCATTTGGAAGTCGCTTTGGATAAAAGCTTCTGAGAAATACAGAAACATTAAAAAGGAAGAAGAAAAAAAACCGGAACTTTGTATGTCCAGACATTTATTCTGAGGGTTTGATGTAATGATGCCAGCACATGCATGCAGGTGTTCTGGAAGGCATGGCTGTAACATGTGCAGGCTAAAATAGAGACTAAACAGCTGATTCATCAACATATGGATACCTCTTCAATATAACAGTCACCAGTGAGAGACAAAGAGCAGCCTTTGTTCACAGCTACATTATTGTGGTGTGGTTTTTATTTGTGTTCTGTTTTTCTTTTCTTTTTGTAGTTTAAACATCTTGAGTTCCCCAAAAAACACAAGAGACCATCTCATTAGGAAAATATTATATTTGACAACATTTATATAAAAAAATAAAGATGAGTTAAATGTTTCACCCATCATCGAACATTACATCAATAAAAATACAACTTACTGGTACAAAATTGTATACATATGTACATTTGTACATTATTAATGTTATACATTATTTTCAGCATGAACCTGATGAGCAGCATGTACAGTATAAACCTCATGAGTTCTCCCATCAGTGTCATGTTGTCTTCACAGGGAAATCAGGATCCATGATCATCATGTTGAGCTTCTCTTTACAACAATGGAATGTCAAAGCATCTGTTTGTTGAGGATTGTAACCACAGGTACATTATGTTAATGGTATTTCACTAGTAGAGATCTCTTTTCAATCCATCATGTGGGAAGAAATGAAGGTTTTGCCTAGTTTTACAATGTTGTAAATAAACAGTAAACTAAGAATTTCTTAGAGTTTGCTCTGAAAACTTTCCTGTGGGCGTGGTGTAAAGTGTGTAGATGCTCTATAATCTGATGTGGGCGTGGTGTAAAGTGTGTAGATGCTCTATAATCTGATGTGGGCGTGGTGTAAAGTGTGTAGATGCTCTATAATCTGCTGGGGGCGTGGTGTAAAGTGTGTAGATGCTCTATAATCTGCTGGGGCGTGGTGTAAAGTGTGTAGATGCTCTATAATCTGCTGGGGGTGTGTTGTAAAGTGTGTAGATGCTCTATAATCTGCTGGGGGTGTGTTGTAAAGTGTGTAGATGCTCTATAATCTGCTGGGGGCGTGGTGTAAAGTGTGTAGATGCTCTATAATCTGCTGGGGCGTGGTGTAAAGTGTGTAGATGCTCTATAATCTGATGTGGGCGTGGTGTAAATTGTGTAGATGCTCTATAATCTGCTGTGGACGTGGTGTAAAGTGTGTAGATGCTCTATAATCTGATGTGGGCGTGGTGTAAAGTGTGTAGATGCTCTATAATCTGCTGGGGGCGTGGTGTAAAGTGTGTAGATGCTCTATAATCTGATGTGGGCGTGGTGTAAAGTGTGTAGATGCTCTATAATCTGATGTGGGCGTGGTGTAAAGTGTGTAGATGCTCTATAATCTGCTGTGGACGTGGTGTAAAGTGTGTAGATGGTCTATAATCTGCTGGGGGTGTGTTGTAAAGTGTGTAGATTATCTATAATCTGCTGGGGACATGGTGTAAAATATGTAGATGCTCTATAATTTGCTGGGGGCATGGTGTAAAGTATGTAGATGCTCTATAATCTGCTGTGGGCATGGTGTAAAGTATGTAGATGCTCTATAATCTGCTGGGGGCGTGGTGTAAAGTGCGTAGATGCTCTATAATCTGCTGTGGGTGTGATGTAAAGTGCGTAGATGCTCTATAATCTGCTGGGGACATGGTGTAAAATATGTAGATGCTCTATAATCTGCTGTGGGAGTGGTGTAAAGTGTGTAGATGCTCTATAATCTGCTGGGGGTGTGTTGTAAAGTGTGTAGATTCTCTATAATCTGCTGGGGGCATGGTGTAAAATATGTAGATGCTCTATAATCTGCTGGGGTCATGGTGTAAAGTATGTAGATGCTCTATAATCTGCTGTGGGCATGGTGTAAAATATGTAGATGCTCTATAATCTGCTGGGGGCATGGTGTAAAGTATGTAGATGCTCTATAATCTGCTGGGGGCGTGGTGTAAAGTATGTAGATGCTCTATAATCTGCTGTGGGCATGGTGTAAAGTATGTAGATGCTCTATAATCTGCTGGGGGCGTTGTGTAAAGTATGTAGATGCTCTATAATCTGCTGTGGGTGTGATGTAAAGTGCGTAGATGCTCTATAATCTGCTGGGGACATGATGTAAAATATGTAGATGCTCTATAATCTGCTGTGGGAGTGGTGTAAAGTGTGTAGATGCTCTATAATCTGCTGTGAGTGTGATGTAAAGTGTTTAGATTCTCTATAATCTGCTGTGGGCGTTGTGTAAAGTGTGTAGATGCTCTATAATCTGCTGGTGGCGTGATGTAAAGTGTGTAGATTCTCTATAATCTGCTGGGGGCATGGTGTAAAATATGTAGAAGCTCTATAATATGCTGGGGGCGTGGTGTAAAGTATGTAGATGCTCTATAATCTGCTGTGGGCATGGTGTAAAGTATGTAGATGCTCTATAATCTGCTGGGGGCGTGGTGTAAAGTATGTAGATGCTCTATAATCTGCTGTGGGTGTGATGTAAAGTGCGTAGATGCTCTATAATCTGCTGGGGACATGGTGTAAAATATGTAGATGCTCTATAATCTGCTGTGGGAGTGGTGTAAAGTGTGTAGATGCTCTATAATCTGCTGTGGGTGTGATGTAAAGTGTTTAGATTCTCTATAATCTGCTGTGGGCGTTGTGTAAAGTGTGTAGATGCTCTATAATCTGCTGGTGGCGTGATGTAAAGTGTGTAGATTCTCTATAATCTGCTGGGGGCATGGTGTAAAATATGTAGATGCTCTATAATCTGCTGGGGGCGTGGTGTAAAGTGTGTAGATGCTCTATAATCTGCTGGGGACATGGTGTAAAATATGTAGATGCTCTATAATCTGCTGTGGGAGTGGTGTAAAGTGTGTAGATGCTCTATAATCTGCTGTGGGTGTAATGTAAAGTGTTTAGATTCTCTATAATCTGCTGTGGGCGTTGTGTAAAGTGTGTACAGTAGATGCTCTATAATCTGCTGGGGGTGTGATGTAAAGTGCGTAGATGCTCTATAATCTGCTGGGGACATGGTGTAAAATATGTAGATGCTCTATAATCTGCTGTGGGAGTGGTGTAAAGTATGTAGATGCTCTATAATCTGCTGGGGGCGTGGTGTAAAGTATGTAGAAGCTCTATAATCTGCTGTGGGAGTGGTGTAAAGTATGTAGATGCTCTATAATCTGCTAGGGACATGGTGTAAAGTATGTAGATGCTCTATAATCTGCTGGGGGCGTGGTGTAAAGTGTGTAGATGATGACATTGCTACTCTCAGGTTAACTCTCATTAAAGCGACGTCTCCCTGACATCGCATTTGGTTGAAGTTTGCTGTGGGGCTGAATTTTTTGACGTCATTGCATTTGTGTTCACAACAGACGTTATCACCGCTGGTTCTTCTACGACATACTGAGTGAATGCTGTAGTGAAGAGTCCTGCGTACAAGGGCAGAGAGGATTTCACACAATCAGTAACTGAATGCAAAAGCAATCACATACCTGGTTTATGTCATAGGAAACAGAAACCTGTCTGTGAAAGTAAATAATTCCAAAAACAGTCAGATGTCATTGATTTGATTTACTGGTTCTCTTTCTTGTTGGAACAAACAACATTTTGTTTCTGCTTGCTGAGTATAGGCAGCATCACTCGGCTCCATTCTGAGTTTTGTTGCTGTTATAAATCTTAAAGGGATGTTTGGGCCATTCTGAAGCGTTATTTATCTAAGGACCAAACACATCACTCAAAAAGGGCAGGTAGGAAATAGTTCTCCTACTGGAGCAATACTCAAAGCTAGCCAGATCACGAGAGACACAGCTGCAGATCAGTGACAAATTAGCATTTGATGCATTAGTACACTATATTATGTGTTAGTAAACCTCTACAGCAGTGATCCCCAACTCCCTTCAAATGGCTGAATTACCTCCTTAAAATAACAATTTCTGGAAAAGTATATTAATCACCCATTCATTAGAATCAGGTGTGTTTAAGCAGGGAAACACAAAAACCTGCATAACAGGATCAGCAGCCCTTGTGGAAAGGAGTTGGTGAGAACTGTTGTACAGTTTAGCATGACACCATTTGTTTAGCCTATGTATTTATGCTGCAACGCTAAAATAAGAAATGTAAAAAAAGTTAGACTAATTAAATATAGAAATAAAATCCAATTTTAAATTTGTCTTGTTTATGTAGTTTATGCTGCTATGCTAGAATAATATTTTAAAGGCTAAAATTAAAACAACTAATTTAAGTACAACATAAGATAACAGGTTGAGGTTAGCTAAGTGATAATATAGAGTTCTAACTGTAGAGGTTAACTAACAGGTAATATAGTGTTCTAACTGTAGGGGTTAGCTAACAGGTAATATAGTGTTCTAACTGTAGGGGTTAGCTATCAGTTAATATAGAGTTCTAACTGTAGAGGTTAACTAACAGGTAATATAGAGTTCTAACTGTAGAGGTTAGCTAACAGGTAATATAGTGTTCTAACTGTAGGGGTTAGCTAACAGGTAATATAGTGTTCTAACTGTAGGGGTTAGCTATCAGTTAATATAGAGTTCTAACTGTAGGGGTTAGCTAACAGGTAATATAGTGTTCTAACTGTAGAGGTTAACTAACAGGTAATATAGTGTTCTAACTGTAGGGGTTAGCTAACAGGTAATATAGTGTTCTAACTGTAGAGGTTAGCTAACAGGTAATATAGTGTTCTAACTGTAGGGGTTAGCTATCAGTTAATATAGAGTTCTAACTGTAGGGGTTAGCTAACAGGTAATATAGTGTTCTAACTGTAGGGGTTAGCTAACAGGTAATATAGTGTTCTAACTGTAGGGGTTAGGTATCAGTTAATATAGAGTTCTAACTGTAAAGGTTAGCTAACAGGTAATATAGAGTTAGAGCTAACATATTTGAGAATATAATTTTAATCTAAAAGTGATCTATGGAAATAAAGTAAAAATATTCTACTAAAACATCCACGTATTATTTGGAATTTTTATTTTGGATTTTTTTCCCCAGTTAAGTACGGATCATACTTATAAGGACTAAAATGTTCTTGACCAAGCAACTGAGGTATTGGACTTCTGCTGGGCGAGCCAGACAGTAACGAGGGCAAGAATAAAGATGCTGTACCTCGTCTCCGCTGTCCCTGGGAGTTTTTGTCCTCCTGGACTGATTTTGATTTGCTGCTCTCTTCTGATGGATCAGAATCTTCATTTTCTGAAACAAAGAAAACTGTAAGATGTTTTCCATGTGAATAACATGTGTGAGCATGCTGTGTGGTTGACAGTAAAAGCAGCACTGCTTTGTTTTGGTAGAGATGAGACTGCCGCAGTATTACTGATATTGATGAGATTCTAAACAGAAAATTGCCGTGTCCTTGGCTCACCTTTCTTCCAGGCCATGTGGGCTCTCCTCAGCTTCACAGCAAAAAAGATGACAACCACCAGAAGCCCAAAGATCAGGGCCGTCACCAGAAGGACCAATAAAGAGGAGGTTCGTTCAGCACTGACCTGCAGTGTTGCATCAGAGCTCTCTGGAAAAAAAAATAGAAAGCCTCAGAGCCTGCTGCAGGTTGTTGCTATGGCCCCCCCAGCTGAGGATAGGCCTGGGAGGAATTTACCTGTAAGGTTCGTCTCCATGCTTTTATTGACGTATGTGTCCACTGTTGTCTCAGAGATATAAACCACACCTGTAACAGAGAAAAAGTAAAACTCAGCACAATGTAACTGTGGGTTCTACTGGATCAACTATGGTAAACACTTTAAACAAATGCATGGGTCAGTCAGAGGTTCTACAGTTAGAACACTGTATTACCTGTTAGTTAACCTCTACAGTTAGAACTCTATATTACCTGTTAGCTAACCTCTACAGTTAGAACTCTATATTACCTGTTAGTTAACCTCTACAGTTAGAACTCTATATTACCTGTTAGTTAACCTCTACAGTTAGAACTCTATATTACCTGTTAGTTAACCTCTACAGTTAGAACTCTATATTACCTGTTAGCTAACCTCTACAGTTAGAACACTATATTACCTGTTAGTTAACCTCTACAGTTAGAACTCTATATTACCGGTTAGCTAACCTCTACAGTTAGAACACTATATTACCTGTTAGTTAACCTCTACAGTTAGAACTCTATATTACCTGTTAGCTAACCTCTACAGTTAGAACTCTATATTACCATCTCAATCAGGATGTTGGCTCACCTTTGTTTCTGAGACGTGAGCTGGTGGATGTAACATTGGTCAGGGGAAAGCTTGTGGTCACTGTGTCATGTTCAGGGTCACTGGAGGACACTGACTGGCTGGAGGTCAAAGTTGAACCTTGTTTTAGGGTGGTATTTGTGTTTGTGGTTGTAGATTCCACTACTGTGGCCCCTGGCTTCGCCGTTGAGGCTCCAGGCTGAGTGAGGGTGGAATGGCTCGGATTTGTTTCTGTGACAGAAAGAAGGTTCACTTAAAAATCTGTTTGTAAAAACTGGAAAGTTTCTGCCAGCATTCAAGCACCGTGTGAATCTTTGTTTATTACAGGAAGTCAGGCTATTTACAACAGGCAGAAAGAGGAAATGACACGGGGCCGATGGTTTCACAGGGGGGTGCTGTGGAAGCAATGCAACAATACATCAGGGGAAATAAAACTAAACTTTCCAATGATTCTGTTCTTTTATGATGACAACATCACCACTCTGTGAAGAAAACCCAGTGAACAGCTTTTGGTTTCCATTAGTTTGAGATTCTCTGCTTACATGATTTATATGGAGAATTCAAGACTTTCAATAAAATAAACTTACTCTTTGTTCCAATTTTCAAAAACTTCCATAAAGGTTTTAGATGCAGCGCTGGGTGACGGGCAAAACATTTAACGATGACTCTGTTCTTTAGTGGATGAACGTGTAATATTGCCTCAGAGACGAACGACCAGCTGGCCTGGTAAACGCTGGGATTAGCTGTGGAGCAGGAGAGATGTCATCAGCAACACCATCAGAAACACTATCAGAAACACTATCAGAAACACCATCAGAAACACCATCAGAAACACTATGAGAAACACCATCAGAAACACTATCAGAAACACCATCAGCAACACTATCAGAAACACCATCAGAAACACTATCAGAAACACCATCAGCAACACTATGAGAAACACCATCAGAAACACTATCAGAAACACCATCAGAAACACCATCAGAAACACCATCAGAAACACTATGAGAAACACCATCAGAAACACCATCAGAAACACCATCAGCAACACCATCAGAAACACTATGAGAAACACCATCAGAAACACTGTAAAAAAGACCATCAGAAACACTATGAGAATCACCATCAGAAACACCATCAGAAACACTGTAAAAAAACACCATCATAAACACTATGAGAAACACCATCAGAAACACTGTAAAAAACACCATCAGAAACACTATGAGAAACACCATCAGAAACACCATCAGAAACACTATGAGAAACACCATCAGAAACACCATCAGAAACACTATCAGAAACACTATCAGAAACACCATCAGAAACACCATCAGAAACACTATGAGAAACACCATCAGAAACACCATCAGAAACACTATCAGAAACACCATCAGAAACACCATCAGCAACACCATCAGAAACACTATCAGAAACACTATCAGAAACACCATCAGAAACACCATCAGAAACACTATCAGAAACACCATCAGAAACACCATCAGAAACACTATGAGAAACACCATCAGAAACACCATCAGAAACACTATGAGAAACACCATCAGAAACACCATCAGAAACACTATGAGAAACACCATCAGAAACACCATCAGAAACACCATCAGCAACACTATGAGAAACACCATCAGAAACACTATCAGAAACACCATCAGAAACACCATCAGAAACACCATCAGAAACACCATCAGAAAAACCATCAGAAACACCATCAGAAACACCATCAGAAACACTATGAGAAACACCATCAGAAACACTATCAGAAACACCATCAGAAACACCATCAGAAACACTATGAGAAACACCATCAGCAACACTATGAGAAACACCATCAGAAACACCGTAAAAAAACACCATCATAAACACTATGAGAAACACCATCAGAAACACTGTAAAAAACACCATCAGAAACACTATCAGAAACACCATCAGAAACACCATCAGAAACACTATCAGAAACACTATCAGAAACACTATCAGAAACACCATCAGAAACACTATCAGAAACACCATCAGAAACACCATCAGAAACACCATCAGCAACACCATCAGAAACACTATCAGAAACACTATCAGAAACACCATCAGAAACACCATCAGAAACACTATCAGAAACACCATCAGAAACACCATCAGAAACACTATAAAAAACACCATCAGAAACACTGTAAAAAACACCATCATAAACACTATGAGAAACACCATCAGAAACACTGTAAAAAACACCATCAGAAACACTATGAGAAACACCATCAGAAACACCATCAGAAACACTGTAAAAAAACCCATCAGAAACACTGTAAAAAAACACCATCATAAACACTATGAGAAACACCATCAGAAACACTGTAAAAAACACCATCATAAACACTATGAGAAACACCATCAGAAACACCATCAGAAACACTGTAAAAAACACCATCAGAAACACTATGAGAAACACCATCAGAAACACTGTAAAAAAACACCATCATAAACACTATGAGAAACACCATCAGAAACACTGTAAAAAACACCATCAGAAACACTATGAGAAACACCATCAGAAACACTATGAGAAACACCATCAGAAACACTATGAGAAACACCATCAGAAACACCATCAGAAACACCATCAGAAACACTATCAGAAACACCATCAGAAACACCATCAGAAACACCATCAGAAACACTATGAGAAACACCATCAGAAACACCATCAGCAACACCATCAGAAACACTATGAGAAACACCATCAGAAACACTGTAAAAAACACCATCAGAAACACTATGAGAAACACCATCAGAAACACCATCAGAAACACTGTAAAAAAACCATCAGAAACACTGTAAAAAAACACCATCATAAACACTATGAGAAACACCATCAGAAACACTGTAAAAAACACCATCAGAAACACTGTAAAAAAACCCATCAGAAACACTGTAAAAAAACACCATCATAAACACTATGAGAAACACCATCAGAAACACTGTAAAAAACACCATCAGAAACACTATGAGAAACACCATCAGCAACACCATCAGAAACACTGTAAAAAACACCATCAGAAACACTATGAGAAACACCATCAGAAACACTATGAGAAACACCATCAGAAACACTATGAGAAACACCATCAGAAACACCATCAGCAACACTATGAGAAACACCATCAGAAACACTATGAGAAACACCATCAGAAACACCATCAGCAACACTATGAGAAACACCATCAGAAACACCATCAGCAACACTATGAGAAACACCATCAGCAGCACCATCAGCAACACCATCAGAAACACCATCAGAAACACTATGAGAAACACTGTAAAAAACACCATCAGAAACACTATGAGAAACACCATCAGCAACACTATGAGAAACACCATCAGAAACACTATGAGAAACACCATCAGAAACACCATCAGCAACACTATGAGAAACACCATCAGAAACACCATCAGCAACACTATGAGAAACACCATCAGAAACACCATCAGCAACACTATGAGAAACACCATCAGAAACACTATGAGAAACACCATCAGAAACACCATCAGAAACACTGTAAAAAACACCATCAGAAACACTATGAGAAACACCATCAGAAACACCATCAGAAACACTGTAAAAAAAACCATCAGAAACACTGTAAAAAAACACCATCATAAACACTATGAGAAACACCATCAGAAACACTGTAAAAAACACCATCAGAAACACTATGAGAAACACCATCAGAAACACCATCAGAAACACTGTAAAAAAACCATCAGAAACACTGTAAAAAAACACCATCATAAACACTATGAGAAACACCATCAGAAACACTATGAGAAACACCATCAGAAACACCATCAGAACCACCATCAGAAACACCATCAGAAACACCATCAGAAAAACCATCAGAAACACCATCAGAAACACCATCAGAAACACTGTAAAAAAAACCAACAGAAACACTGTAAAAAAACACCATCATAAACACTATGAGAAACACCATCAGAAACACTGTAAAAAACACCATCAGCAACACTATGAGAAACACCATCAGAAACACTATGAGAAACACCATCAGAAACACCATCAGCAGCACCATCAGCAACACTATGAGAAACACCATCAGAAACACTATGAGAAACACCATCAGAAACACCATCAGAAACACTATGAGAAACACCATCAGAAACACCATCAGCAACACTATGAGAAACACCATCAGAAACACCATCAGCAACACCATCAGAAACACCATCAGCAACACTATGAGAAACACAATCAGAAACACCATCAGCAACACTATGAGAAACACCATCAGCAACACCATCAGCAACACTATGAGAAACACCATCAGAAACACTATGAGAAACACTATGAGAAACACCATCAGCAACACTATGAGAAACACTATGAGAAACACCATCAGAAACACCATCAGAAACACTATGAGAAACACTGTAAAAAACACCATCAGAAACACCATCAGAAACACTATCAGAAACACCATCAGAAACACTGTAAGAAACACTGGAAGAAACACCATCAGAAACACTATGAGAAACACCTTCAGCAACACTGTAAGAAACACCATGAGAAACACTATGATAAATACCATCAGAAACACTATGATAAATACCATCAGAAACACCATCAGAAACACTGTAAGAAACAGCAGAAACACCATTCTGTCCATCTGTCTATATATATACAGTATATATATATATATATATATATATATATATATATACTAGTACAGTGCAGGAGCTGTATAAAACTCACCATGGAATTCAGGACCTTGGTCAAACTGCCAGGAGATCTGAGGAGGGTGGTGGTTTCCCTCTGCTCTGCATTTGATCACATGACCTTCATGGTTTATCTGTGTCATTCTGGGATCACCTTTAAATAATTCAACAATATTAAGTTATGTTAACCAAACACAAGTCCAAACAGTGAACAGTATAAACTCACCTAACACTGTCACCTCCACTATCGTCTCTAAAGTCTTCACCCCATACTGTGTGCAGGTGTAGTTGCCTCCATCTTTAAAGGTGATGTCGGAAATGCTGATGGAGAACTCTGACTGGGAGTGTGCGATCATTGTGTATCGTCTGTCCCTTAATGCTGGAAACAAATCACATCACATATTAGCCTTCATCCACAGGTCTGCTCAGTGGCTTCTCCTGCTGCTGGTAGAGACACTAAGTATGTACCGTGTTCACCTGCTTGACGGTTGAAGTATATAACGTGTCCTTCTGGATTCTTCCATTCTACATTATCGCTGTGCCCTCCAAGAGGGCAGGTTAAGGTCACAGTATCACCCTTCATCACAGTCACGTGAGTCAATGCCCCAAACAAACCTACAAAGAAAGAAAGGAGAACTTTGAGTTTTAAGTAATCACAGCAAGTCAAAAACATAGTGAACAGTGCAGTAAACGCCCCAGTGGGTCAATAAGTATTAAACATGTCTCTGGTTCTATAATCAATCTGTCTCTAAAGGTTCTAACATGAAATCCTCAGCAGATGTTGGTAACAATCATCCTCCACTTTTAGAGAAATCTCCTCGTTATAATGAAATAGAACGACTCAGGAAAAAGGGTTGAACACGTCAAGAAAAGGTGTTAAAAGTTCTGGAACATCAGTAATTAGAAAACAATCCTCAAGCAGATCCATATCAGCTGCTTCAGCTGGTCTACAAAACCTGGGGAGGTGTTGAAAACAGAGACAACCTGCTGTGTTTGTGAAGTTCTGAACCACCTGGAAATATTTAAGATCAGCAGAATCAAACCTGACCTGTTGGTCACGGCTGATTCACACGCTCCCCTGCTGACCCACACAGTGTGTGTGTGTGTGTGTGTGTGTGTGTGTGTGTGTGTGTGTGTGTGTGTGTGTGTGTGTGTGTAGGTAGAGTGACATTAAAACCCTGTTGCTGCACGCAGCCCCACTGTGACAGGAAGTCATGTGGTCACTGCTCTGATGCTGAAAGAGAAAGTACGTTGGTGTGATTGAAACCAGGTTATCTTCAGGCTGCTAACGGGGGAGTTGTTTCTGGTGGGGGTGAGAAAAAGTGTTTGGAAAACAAACTGACTCAACCGCAAAGACCAGCAGCTCTAAAGGGCGATAGGACTGTTCCACTCATTAGATGTTCCATTACTCAGGTTTAAGGTAGAAATAAATCAGGCTGGATTTAAACTCAGCTCAATAAGTAAGAGATGAGTGACTCAACAGATATGAGACTAGATATAGACTCAACCATATAAACTCATTATTAAGGCAATTTAGAGATGACTGTGTCTTTCTGTCTCTGTGTGTGTGTGTGTGTGTGTGTGTGTGTGTGTATATATATATATATATATATATATATATATATATATATATATATATATATATATATATATACACAGGTCCTTCTCAAAAAATGATCATATTGTGATAAAGTTGATTATTTTCTGTAATGTTCTGATAAACATTAGACTTTCATATATTTTAGATTCATTACACACAGCTGAAGTAGTTTTATTGTTTTAATATTGATGATTGTGGCGTACAGCTCATGAAAACCCTAAACTCCTGTCTCATAAAATGATCATATGATGAAAAGGTCCTCAGTCTAAACGAGCTCTGAACCTAATCATCTGAATCAACTCATTCACTCTAAACACCTGCAAAAGATTCCTGAGGCTTTTAAAAACTCCCAGCAGGTTCATTACTCAAAACCACAATCATGGGTCAGACTGCCGACCTGACTGCTGTCCAGAAGGACATCACTGACACCCTCAAGCAAGAGGGTAAGACACAGAAAGACATGTCTGAAGGAATAGGCTGTTCCCAGAGCGCTGTATCAAGGCTCCTCAGTGGGAAGTCTGTGGGAGGAAAAAGTGTGTCAGAAAACGCTGCACAGCGAGAAGAGGTGACCGGACCCTGAGGAAGATTGTGGAGAAGGACCGATTCCAGACCTTGGGGGACCTGCGGAAGCAGTGGACTGAGTCTGGAGTAGAAACATCCAGAGCCACCGTGCACAGGCGTGTGCAGGAAATGGGCTACAGGTGCCGCATTCCCCAGGTCAAGACACTTTAGAACCAGAAACAGCAGCAGAAGCGGCGGACCTGGGCTACAGAGAAGCAGCTCTGGACTGGTGCTCAGTGGTCCAAAGTCATTCAGAAATCAAGGTACCAGGGTCTGGAGGAAGACTGGGGAGAGGGAAACGCCTGAAGTCCAGTGTCAAGTCCCCACAGTCAGTGATGGTCTGGGCGCCATGTCAGCTGCTGGTGTTGGTCCACTGTGTTTTATCAAGGGTCAGCAGGGTCAATGCAGCTAGCTAGCAGGAGATGTTGGAGCACTTCATGCTTCCATCTGCTGAAAAGCTTTATGGAGATGAAGATTTCATTTTTCAGCACGACCTGGCACCTGCTCCCAGTGCCCAAACCACTGGTCACTGGTTTACTGACCATGGTGTTACTGTGGTACTCTCCTGACCTGAACCCCAGAGACAATCTGTGGATATTGTGAAGAGAAAGTTGAGAGACGCCAGACCCAACGCTCTGGATGAGCTTAAGGCCGCTATCGAAGCATCCTGGGCCTCCAGAACACCTCAGCAGTGCCACAGGCTGATCGCCTCCATGCCACGCCGCATTGAAGCAGTCATTTCTGATAAAGGATTCCCACCAAGTACTGAGTGAGAACTGAACATCATTATCTGAAGGTTGACTTGTTTTGTATTAAAAACACTTTTCTGTTATTGGTCGGATGAAATATGCTCATTTTATGAGACAGGAGTTTTGGGTTTTCATGAGCTGTACGCCACAATCATCAATATTAAAACAATAAAAGGGCTTGGACTACTTCAGCTGTGTGTAATGAATCTAAAATATATGAAAGTCTGATGTTTATCAGGACATTACAGAAAATAATCAACTTTATCACAATATGATCATTTTTTGAGAAGGACCTGTGTATATATAT
>SSNR01000234.1:342898-350398 GCA_006937965.1 Callopanchax toddi
TAACCTCTACAGTTAGAACTCTATATTACCTGTTAGTTAACCTCTACAGTTAGAACTCTATATTACCTGTTAGCTAACCTCTACAGTTAGAACTCTATATTATCTGTTAGTTAACCTCTACAGTTAGAACTCTATATTACCTGTTAGTTAACCTCTACAGTTAGAACTCTATATTACCTGTTAGTTAACCTCTACAGTTAGAACTCTATATTACCTGTTAGTTAACCTCTACAGTTAGAACTCTATATTACCTGTTAGTTAACCTCTTCAGTTAGAACACTATATTACCTGTTAGTTAACCTCTACAGTTAGAACTCTATATTACCTGTTAGTTAACCTCTACAGTTAGAACTCTATATTACCTGTTAGCTAACCTCTACAGTTAGAACTCTATATTACCTGTTAATTAACCTCTACAGTTAGAACACTAAATTACCTGTTAGTTAACCTCTACAGGTAGAACTCTATATTACCTGTTAGCTAACCTCTACAGTTAGAACACTATATTACCTGTTAGTTAACCTCTACAGTTAGAACTCTATATTACCTGTTAGCTAACCTCTACAGTTAGAACACTATATTACCTGTTAGCTAACCTCTACAGTTAGAACACTATATTACCTGTAAGCTAACCTCTACAGTTAGAACACTATATTACCTGTAAGCTAACCTCTACAGTTAGAACACTATATTACCTGTTAGCTAACCTCTACAGTTAGAACACTATATTACCTGTTAGCTAACCTCTACAGTTAGAACACTATATTACCTGTTAGCTAACCTCTACAGTTAGAACACTATATTACCTGTTAGCTAACCTCTACAGTTAGAACACTATATTACCTGTTAGCTAACCTCTANAGAGACTCACCGCCCTGGCTGCTGCTGCAGCCAAGGAGACACTGGAGCGCTCCTGAGGAGCTACAAGGGCCCGCGATTAGCGCGACACCTGGCTCGCTCCCTGCCCTAACTGGACCTCACCATGAGGTTCGGTTCGGAGCGGAGGAGGCGACCGTCCGGTCAGCGGTGCTCACGCCTGTCGCCACGGGAGCGCGCACCGCTCGTCTAGCTGTGTTTCTCAGTAGAACTGTCAACATGTCCGTGAAGCTGGCCCCCCACCCACTTTAAAAAACTAAGCAAATAGGTGGAGTGGTTAGTGCTTCGTTTGTGCTGATTTGTGCCGTTAAAAGTTTCATTTGTGCTGCTATGGTTTTTGAGATTTTACCGGTTTTATTTTCAGGAATGACGTCATCATCTCCCCGCAGTTTGCCCCAAAATGAACCGGCTTCATCTACTTTTTTATGCTTTGATTGTGCTAATTTGTGTTGTTAAAAATTTAGTTTGTACTGCTATGGATTTTAAGATTTTTAAAGGTTACAAAGTACAATAAAACGTAGATGACGTCACCGGTTCATTTTGGAGCGCGCTGGGGGGAGGGTGACCCCTGAATGAACCCTGAATGACCTATAACTTAATCTTAAATATCTCAAAATCCATAGCAGCACAAATTAAACTTTTAACAGCACAAACCAAGCACTAAAAAAGTAGACCAGTCTGGTTCATTTTAGAGCAAGCTGGTGGGATAATGACCTAGGTAGAATTACTCATAAATTAATATTTAATATCTCAAAAACCAAAGCAGCACAAACAAAAATTTTAACGGCACAAATCAGCACAAACGAAGCACTAACCACTCCACCTATTTGCTTAGTTTTTTTAAGTGGGTGGGGGGCCAGCTTCACGGACATACTGTCAACAGCTGTGGCTTCAACAATATTAACACTAAAACCACATTTATCTGTCAATGATTTTATCAGAAGTTAGTTTTCCTTTAACTTCAGTTGTTTTCAGAGACTCACGTTAAATACCAATGCATAAATAACCTAGATAATAACCTAAATAATAAATAGTTTCTTTAGCCAAATATAAATATAATGACTCCTCCTGTTCTACAGCGATTCAGAGTGTAATACAGAGGAGGTGATGAGGGAGGAACACAGTGCTATACTGCACACACTAACAGAATAACAGTTCAGTTTCATTTTGGGACTATAAAATAGTTTAATTAACACTCAGGAATGTCTGCTGTGAACTGCACAGTATTTGTTTTTGCTCTGCAGTTTTTAAACCTTTAAAACAAGAGATTTATGTCAAACTGCAGCTCTTCCTTAGTGTCACTTTATTTTGTGTTAAACACTCAGGAATGTCCATACTGTGCACCTCACAGTGTTTTGTTTAGTACTACAACTTAGTATTTTTTCCAAACCTTTAAACTAGAGTTATTGTTCTGTAAAAGAGTAAATACTGACAGCTCTTCCATGTTGTAGAACACTGCTTTGATTCTGTTTTAAGCAGAAGATGTTTGGCTTTGGAAAACAGTTGTACATTCAAGTCATTTATTACATTTTTTGAGGGCGGGGGGGTATTTATTTGAAATTTTATGGTTTTTATTAATCGTGCAACAGAAAAATAATCGTTAGAATAATCGTCTAATTATCCATTAGAATAGTCGACTATTCGATAAAATAATCGCCCGAATAATCGTTTTAAAAATAATCGGTTTCCCCCAGCCCTAGGAAGCAGTCTTCTGACCAGTGCAATGACCATGGCTAGTCAGATCAGTAAACACTGCTGCAAATCAGAGATTAATTAGCAGGTGACTTTTTGGTAATAAAAAAAACTCTAACCCCCACAAACAATCCCACAGAGAAGTTTGAACTCTGTAAATTACCTGTTAGCTAACCTCTACAGTTAGAACACTATATTACCTGTTAGCTAACCTCTACAGTTAGAACACTATATTACCTGTTAGTTAACCTCTACAGTTAGAACTCTATATTACCTGTTAGTTAACCTCCACAGGTAGAACTCTATATTACCTGTTAGCTAACCTCTACAGTTAGAACACTATATTACCTGTTAGTTAACTTCTACAGTTAGAACACTATATTACCAGTTAGCTAACCTCTACAGTTAAAACTCTATATTACCTGTTAGTTAACCTCTACAGTTAGAACTCTATATTACCTGTTAGCTAACCTCTACAGTTAGAACTCTATATTACCTGTTAGCTAACCTCTACAGTTAGAACTCTATATTACCTGTTAGCTAACCTCTACAGTTAGAACACTATATTACCTGTAAGCTAACCTCTACAGTAAGAACACTATATTACCTGTAAGCTAACCTCTACAGTTAGAACACTATATTACCTGTTAGCTAACCTCTACAGTTAGAACTCTTACCTGTTAGCTAACCTCTACAGTTAGAACACTATATTACCTGTTAGTTAACCTCTACAGTTAGAACACTCTATTACCTGTAAGCTAACCTCTACAGTTAGAACACTATATTACCTGTAAGCTAACCTCTACAGTTAGAACACTATATTACCTGTAAGCTAACCTCTACAGTTAGAACACTATATTACCTGTAAGCTAACCTCTACAGTTAGAACACTATATTACCTGTTAGCTAACCTCTACAGTTAGAACACTATATTACCTGTTAGCTAACCTCTACAGTTAGAACACTATATTACCTGTTAGCTAACCTCTACAGTTAGAACTCTATATTACCAGAAATCTATATTACCTAAGATCAAGAGTTGTTCTAAATATCCAAAAATGAGCCACTAGCTCGTCACTGATCTGCAGCAGTGTCTCTTGCTCTGACTAGCCACGAGTACTTCTCCGGTCAGAAAACAGCTTCCTGTTCATAGACCCTCCTCCTGCTTTGAGTGATGTCACTATTGGGTGTGGTTCACATTAGAATGACCCTTTTAAGCATTTTAATCAGCAGACAAGGCCCTTGAGGTTTGTTTTTATTTCAGGTAATGGCGCTAGCTGCTGCTTAGAAATGTTAGGTGGGCTTATTCACCAACACCGCTGAGGTGAAAGTTCATGTTTTAGATCATTCATTTAGTGGTTCTCAGACTGTCTGATAGAGCTCGCCTCGCCTTCTTCCGCTTATCCGGGTCGCGGGGGCAGCATTCCAAGTCGGGCAGCCCAGGCCACCTTCTCCCCGGCCAAGTCCACCAGCTCCTCAGCTGGACGCCCAGGCGTTCCCAGGACAAACTGAAGATGTATTTTCTCCAGCGTGTCCTGGGTCGACCTGGGGACCTCCTGCCGGCAGGACATACCCAGAACACCTCCCGAGGGAGGCGTCCAGGAGGCATCCTGACCAGATGCTCGAACCACCTCAACTGGCTCCTTTCGATATGGAGGAGCAGCGACTCTACTCCGAGTCTCTCCCGGATGTCCGAGCTCCTCACCCTATCCCTAAGGCTGAGCCCGGACACCCTGCGGAGGAAACTCATTTCAGCCGCTTGTATCCGCGATCTCGTTCTTTCGGTCATTACCCAAAGCTCATGACCAGGTGAGGATTGGGAGGTAGACCGACCGGTAAATCGAGAGCCTTGCTTTCTGGCTCAGCTCCCTCTTCACCACGACAGACCGGTTCAGCGTCCATCACTGCAGACGCTGCCCCAATCCGCCTGTCCATCTCCCTCCTTCCCTCACTGGTCAACAAGACCCCGAGATACTTGAACTCCTCCACTTGAGGCAGGACCTCTCTCCCGACCCGGAGTTGGCAGTCCACCTTTTTCCGACCAAGAACCATGGCCTCAGACTTGGAGGTGCTGATCCTCATCCCAGCCGCTTCACACTCGGCTGTGAACCTCCCCAGCAAGAGCTGTAGGTCAGAGCCTGATGAAGCTAGGAGGACCACATCATCCGCAAAAAGCAGAGACGAGATTCTCCTGTCACCAAACTCAACACCCTCCACACCACGGCTGCTCCTAGAAATCCTGTCCATAAAGGTTCTGAACAGGACCGGTGACAAAGGGCAGCCCTGGAGGAGTCCAACCCTCACTGGGAACAGGTCCGACTTACTGCCGGCTATGAGGACCAGACTCACACTCCTCTGGTACAGGGACTGAATGGCCCTTAACAAAAGACCATCAACCCCGTACTCCTGGAGCGCCCCCCACAGGGTGCCCCTGGGGACACGGTCATAAGCCTTCTCCAAATCCACTAAACACATGTGGATTGGTTGGTCAAACTCCCATGACCCCTCCATCACCCTAGTGAGGGTAAAGAGCTGGTCCACAGTTCCACGACCAGGACCAAAACCACATTGCTCCTCTTCTATCTGAGGTTCAACTATCGACCGGACCCTCCTCTCCAGTATCCTGGAGTAGACCTTCCCAGGGACGCTGAGGAGTGTGATCCCCTATAGTTGGAACACACCCTCTGGTCCCCCTTCTTAAAAATGGGAACCACCACCCCGGTTTGCCACTCCACAGGAACTGCCCCCGATGACCACGCAATGTTGCAGAGACGTGTCAACCACAACAGTCCTACAACATCCATCGCCTTGAGGTACCCAGGTCGGATCTCATCCACCCCCGGGGCTCCGCTGCTGCGTAGTTTTTTGACTACCTCAGCGACTTCTGCCCCAGAGATTGGATAGTCCGTCCCCAGGTCTCCCAGCTCTGGTTCCTCCTCGGAATGCGCGTCGGTGGGATTGAGGAGCTCCTCAAAGTATTCCTTCCACCGTCCGACTATAGCCCCAGTTGACGTCAGCAGCTCCCCGTCCCCACTGTAAACAGTGTGAGCGAGTTGCTGCCTTCCTCCCCTGAGGCGCCGGATGGTTTGCCAGAACCTCTTTGGAGCCGACCGATAGTCTTTTTCCATGGTCTCGCCAAACTCCTCCCACGCCCGAGATTTTGCCTCGGCAACTGCCACCGCTGCACTTCGCTTGGCCCGCCGGTACCTATCAGCTGCCTCTGGAGACCCACAGACCAGCCACGCCCTGTAGGCCTCCTTCTTCAGCCTGACGGCTCCCCTAACCTCTGGTGTCCACCAGCGGGTACGGGGGTTACCGCCACGACTGGCACCGGCTGCCTTGCAGCCACAGCTAGCAACAGCCACCTCAACAATCGCAGAGCGGAACAAGGCCCATTCGGACTCAATGTCCCCCACTGCTCTCGGGACGCGGTCGAAGCTCTGCCGGAGGTGGGAGTTGAAGACCATCTTGACAGGCTCTTCTGCCAGGCGTTCCCAGCAGACCCTCACTATACGTTTGGGTCTACCAGGTCTGCCATCTGATCCAACTCACCACCAGGTGGTGATCAGTTGACAGCTCCGCTCCTCTCTTCACTCGAGTGTCCAAAACATACGGTCTCAGGTCAGATGATACAACTATAAAATCAATCATTGACCTGTAACCTAGGCTGCCCTGGTACCAGGTGTACCAGTGGGCATCCTTATGTTCAAACATGGAGTTCGTTCAACCAAACTCCAACTCGTTCGGCCAAACTGCGACTTGCACAGAAGTCCAAAAACAGAACACCACTCGAGTTCAGATTGGGCGGGCCGTTCCTCCCAATCATGCCCCTCCAGGTCACGCTGATAGAGCTTATTGTTATTTTAGTTTATTGACTAAGACCCATTTACCTGATCAAACAAGGTAGCAGAACTCACCTGTTGTTATTGTTGGTTCCGTGGGCTGTGATTGGCTATCAGAGTCTGGATTTGACGTGCTGTCCGAGGAGGGGGCGGAGTCATCCGATTTCGCCTCTGGGTTTTCTGCTTTAGGGGAAACAGACCATGAAGTAGGATGAACAACAGACCCATTCAGGTCCCTGGCTCTGCAGGTAACTTACCTGTACCTGGGTCTAGGCTCTCCTCTGAGGGAGGTGGAACCCTCTCCTCTGAGGGAGGTGGAACCTTCTCCTCCGCTCCAGTGCCAGCCTTGCTCCCTTTATCAGGCACAGTGCTGTTCTTGGGTTTGGATTGAACCTTGGGTTTAGCAAATTTAGCTTTGTTGAGTAGGTAGTTGACCTCGCGGTCCAGCAGGGCCAGCTTTGACTCAATGTCTTTGGACAGCAGGACTGGCCGCTCATTTGGAGCCCGTTTCTCCTGGTCCGACACGGTCTCGTTCTTCCATATCTGACACAGAAGAACATCAAACACAAACCCAAGAGGGACAAAGTGAGGGGCTACCAGTCACATGTAGCAGGACAAAAACAGAACCTAAACTCTTAGTTTGAGCAACTTAAAAAAGAAACAATATTAAACTGCATTGTGGGAAATGAGGAACACATGAGCCAACATTGTGAAACACTTCAACTGTAAACAAGATTAGACCAGCAGTGTCACAAGAAAGGGAACACTTTAGACTCTGGATTTTATATTCATTCAAAAGGTGAATATGACTTTAAAGATCTGAGCCATATGACTTGATAGAAACTCTCTCATTGGTCCACATCAGCACACGACTCCCTTTAAGCTCTCTCCACTTCCCGAGACATGTCAGAGTCTCTCAGCATCAACACTGAGACAACAGCCCACTGTTTTTCTCGCTACACAGTGGTGCTTCAAGGTCGCCGGCCTCACCTGTACGGGTAAACAAGCCCAGTTCCCGGCCGACCTCCGCTCTCCCCCTCGGGAGCCAGACACCACCCGTCTGCCTCCTCACCAATATGGGGAAGAAAGC
>SSNR01000234.1:360398-370504 GCA_006937965.1 Callopanchax toddi
AGTATTGGAGATATTTTCTCCATATAAAACTTCCAAAACTTATTAGTGAATTTACAGAGGGTGTAGTTAAAATAACTAAATAGTTATTTCAAACGCTACACAAGTAATAAATAATGCATTACAGTTTTGAAGTAACTTGCCCAACACTGCCCCTGAACTAATCGATGTAACCGTTGTTTTTACCGATGAGAGACACACAGGACAGATACGTCGCACATTTAGCCGTCAGTTGTGTCTGATGCACGCTGAAGCTAGCGGTGCAGTCTGATCCCACAGGTCATGATTGATCCACAGGTCCTGCTATTCAAACTTCCACCCTTTTCTCTCATCCATGTCTTGATTATCTGTGTAATGCTGGGCTTACACCTAGACTTTGACAAGATTTTGAAAAGACTAAAAGATTATCAGCTCGCATCTAAAGACTCGGGTTAACAGTCTTTAGTCCTGGACTAGTCTCAGACTAAAGACTTTATAAAGACTGAGTCTTGTAGGAACACTAATCACAAGACTGCAACTAGATTATGTTAGGATTTCATTCCCGCAAAATTCCTCCCATCATGCTCTGTGTGAGATAGTGATACCATATTATGTTGATATTTGAAAGAGAGTATAACTGTTCTGCTGGCAGTTCTATTTTATTTGTGTTTACACAGCGCCATCTAGTGGTGATTTTATTATCAGAGTTTTTCCTGTTGTGACGGAGAATGTCCGGGTTTTGTCTTGTCAATAAAGTTTCCCAAGATGAACGCTGGCTCTCCTCATTTGCTGTTATGGATATAATAACAGTTAAGTCCAGTTCCCAAGTTATTACACCCTGCAGAAGTTAGAAATGGAGGAGAAGCAGCTTTTAGCTACTTTAGCTTTTGCCTCTGCAGTCGTTTGTAGTGAAAAGAAAAAGAAGAGAAAGCGTCAGAATATGAGCACGATCTTGGCTGCATAAACGGGACAGCAAGGTCTTGTTTGTTGGGTTATGACTGACAGGGCTTCCTGGTTCTGCAGTGAGAACGAATCCTATTGGTTCTTGCTTGTTGTACGTCACTCCGACTACAAAAAATATCTAGCAGGTTGGATATGAAAGACTGGAGAAAGACTGGCATAAATCGGGTCGCCGACTGCAGATTATCCCCTTACATCTAACGACCACGACGACGGGAGCGCAGAGACTCCGGTACGATTCCTAAAGACTGGCAGTCTTTAGTCTGCGACCGTGAAAACCGTTAGGTGTAAGCCCAGCATTAGACGTTGATTTGTCAGATCGGAGGGCCCAGACAGATGTTTCTGGGTTCACCATCAGTAAACCCTGGTGGACAGAAGATGTCACGTTGCTCAACCTGGACCTCCACCTCTTGGACTCCATTTCTTTTGTAGTTCTCAAACGGATCTGTTTTTTTAAATTTTTTTATTTACTAAACAGATAATCCTAACAACACAGCGCTAGCCTCTACAGTTTTAGCTGCTAATTGGTCATCGATTTGCAGCAGTCTCTCTCCTGATTGCTAAAGTCAGAGGACTAGCTCCTGTTTCTAAAGACTCCGCCCACTTTGCTTGATGTCACCAGTGGGTGTGGTCCTGACTGTAGATAGATAAACTTCAGAATGACCCTTTTGACATCGTAGCTACTACCAGCCCTCCTACCGTCGTTTCGTTGATGACTTTTTCCAACATGTTCAGCTCGACTTCAGTAAAGATCTGATCGTCTTCTGGAATTAGTCTGGCGCTCCTGTGGGAGGAGGAAGAACTCCATCAGAACCACCAGCCAGACTCTGACTCCTCCCTCCCCCAGCTTCCCAACACTCACCTGAGGAAGAACGAGGACGTGTTGAGCAAGCTGTCGAGGGCGGACAGGCGCTCCGGCCATTTCCGCCGCTCCTCCACCCTGAAGAACATGTCCTTACACAGGATCCTGAGCTGAGACAGCCTCTCTTTTAGCTGCTTGGTGGTGGCGGCGTAGCCCTCTTCATCCATCCACTCTGACGCTTCCCTCAGCTTCGTCGAGATCAGAGACCCCTCCTCCTCGTTCAAAACCTGCTGGTAGTCCGCCTGGAACAGCTTGTCCTGCAGACACAACGCAGCTGTCAAGTCGTCACAGATCATAGGGCCGGGCAATAAAGAAATACGTCTCGAAATAACTTTTCCTCAATAGAGCAATATGAACTAACACGTTGATGAACAGTGGCTGGAATAGAGCCACATCCGGAAAAAGTAGCAGCTAAGGCTAACGGCTATTTGTGCAGCTGGTAGCTGGAAAATGGAGGAAAAAATGAGCGATTTGAAAGACACGTCGTTTAAAAGGAGGGTCCGACCACTTCAGTCTAGAGTCCTCAATTTTAACCCGAGCCCGAAATCGACTGGGGTCAGACGGGTCAGTTCAGCAGCGCGTTCATATAGAAGCGCTCTTAATGTAAGTATTACATTTTTATCAGTTTTTTCATTGTTAACTGGCGACTAAAATAGAACACCTTCATTTCCGGCTTCTGTTGAGAGCGGTCACATGTTTCCTTCTCTCCCTGGTGTGTTACTCCTGCAGCTGGTTTTTGTCTTCTGAGCAACTCCCTCATTCCTTCTAAAGTGTCTGTAAAAATGTCTTACCTGCGTCTCAAAAATAAAAGCTTCCAGGTTGTTGAGCATCTTCTCTCTTTCCTGCTTGGCCAGATCTCGGTCTGTCAGATCCTGCAACCTGCAGATTCAAAGACCCACTTAGTCCATTGAACAGAGACCACTTCATCAGGTAAACCGCTGCGTTACCTCTTTTTGGAAGTGGTGAGGTCATCTGCGGTGGGGTCAGGGAGGTCACTGATGACCAGATTCACCGTAACGTCTTCGGAGATCTTGACCTTTTTCTGGGGTTTCAGCTTCTTATCTGCCTCTGTGTTTCCAGGTCTCTCCCCATCTTTTTCCTCCTGTAGCAGCACAGATATAAAGTTAGAGTTCACTTAAGCTGTTGAAGCACCTGCTTCACCAGGTGGATCTTACCTGAGCCTCAACCTGGGCGCCTGCTTCCTCACTCTTCTCCTGGACTTTCTCTTCAGCTGGACTTGGCTCTGGATTGTTGTTGGTCTCCTTGGTATCTTCGTCCTTCTGGAACTCATTCTTGCCCTCCTTTCCAGATTCTAAAGGCACTTCCTCCTCCTCCTGCTCCTGGACAGAAAATCACCAGGAAGTTTATGGTTTCAGGTGTGCGCTCTGTGTTCCCTGAGTTTAGTTTCACAGGTGAATCCTCTAAAGGTCGTCACCGAGCATCACGTCATCCACATTTAGGCTGAGTCCGGATTCAGGGGCAGGACGCTTCTGAGGACGCATTTCAAGGCCGATAACGTCACGGCGCCGCGACGAATTCGAAGGATACTCATTCATGCATCCTTGTTCCACCCAAATTTTGAGGACGGGTTTGTACATATACATATGTATGTGTACATATACATATGTATGTGTATATATACACATACACATGTTTATGTACACATACACATATATATGTACACATACACATGTATATGTACACATACATACATATATACACATACATATGTATATGTATGTGTATACATCAAAATACAGCATCTCGTTTTGCTGCGATGCTGTACTTTTATAGGCGGTGATGCAGCGCTCTGTCTGCAGTTGGGTACTGGTGGGGACTCGTCTCCTCTGTCCACGCTAAAGGCTGAACACCGGAGATGTCAGCACTGCGCCGCAGGCGCGCCATGGTTTCGGCCAGTCCCTTACAGGACCTGTTCCTGAGCAGGGCGCCACAGAACGCTGTTTGAAAAATCGCGTCCATGACCTTCATTATTCTCACGTATCTTTATTTACTGGCGAGCGAGAGGGAGATCTGATGGAACTTTTTCTCTTAAGTCCCAATTGACGGATTCCGTCCCCACGACGGAGAACTTTAACCCCTGACATATACGCATGTATATGAGGAGACTCTCAGCTCTTAACTTGATGAAAAGTTGATTATTATTTTTATTTTATATCCTCATCCACACAACATCTGTTGATGTGACTAGCCTAGCATTCATTACTCACCTCTCTGACCACAGCCAATCAGAGGGAGGACCTGATTCGCCCGCAAGCCGCTGGTTTCTGACCCGCGCGTCTCCTGACTCTGAGCTGCAGTTCTTTTAGTAAATCCACGTTGTCAGTGTGATATCGTCCTCATCATTAGTCTGATGATCTACCGCTGCTGTTTTAGTTTCACTTCTGGAGCGTCGCTGGTCTCATCCTGCAGAGTTTAGTGGAGTATTTCTCCCCCCCGCCCCGCTCCGTAGCGCGGACAAGTTCGGCGTCGATGTGACCATTAAGATTTATATTTTAGTATCCATGGTTTAACGTGTGTCTGTTGTTGAACCACATGGAGATCTGCAGCGTCACAGAGCATTATTTTTGACCCGCACCGGTTCCAGGTCCTAGAGGCAAATCCCCGGTCGCCCCGGAGCGACCCGGGATCATTTTAGTTGCATCTTTGGGAAATTAGGTCGAATTTGCTGCCAAAATGGTCGCACTCTAGAGCCCTGAGTGCGCAAATATAGGCTATATATTTTTCATATGCTTTACATTGTTTTAACTTTTTTTTGTTTTTGTTTAAACTTCCTGCTGAAGGTGTGGTGGCTTTTAATTAACCGTGGCGGCGCGCCACGATCAATTACATGTAGCGGAAACCCTGAACAAGCACAATGAAATGTATGAAATCAGAATGTGGAAAAAGTGATCCTTAGATGGATGGATGGTGCTGTGTGATGGATGGATGAAGGTCGGATGCTGGTGGACTGAGGAAGTACCTGAACAGGCTCAGTGGCATTGGCAGCAGGTTCAGAGGATCCTCCTCCAAACAGAGTAGAGATCGTGTTTCCCAGCTCTGAAAAACACAAGACAAACGGGTGAGGGAACAGCTATCATGGAGGTCAAAGGTTAAAGAGCATCATGATCAGAATCACTGGTGATGACAGCACTGAGTTACCTGGACCAGGTTACATCAGGATGGCTCTACTCACTCAGAAATCCACACTAAACCTCTACAATCCCACATCCTTAAAGTTCAAGTAGTGTGCTGTGTGTGGAACTTTTCACCCACCAAAAAAACCCAAAAAACTACACTGTGGTTCTGGTCTGACTCGGGTCCAGTCAGAGCTGGACTGGGACTGAAAACCTTCCCTCCCCAGCGTGATCTTACAGGTGATGTTCGGTTTCTGGGCTGTGAGCCGTACGTCACCTGTCACTCACGGCTCCGTACCCATGGCTCTGCAGCGGGAGGAGCAAAATGAAACGAGCCGCTCAGATCACAGGCTGGACGGACGGCTTGTTACGGTCCGGAGCAGAGAGAATGAAATCAGTCCACACCGCAGACATACTTTTCTCACGTGCTGGCTGCGCTCTTTGCTCATGGCATCACGTTTCGGCTGTGTTGTGTCAGTGATTTGGGCGTTTTGGCCGAAAAACAAAAATGCACTTTTGGGTTATTTTCGGTGTCTGAAATTTCAGTGCATCCCTACTAAAAATCAAGGTGTAAACAGCCAAGAAGCTCTAAAAACAGCTCGTCTCAAACACTGATCCAGATGGTTTCAGGTCCAAAACCAGAACAACTGATTACAGTCAAATATTTTAGCTGTAATGTAATGAGCAGCACAGTAAGAGACCTCCAGCAGAACCAGGCTCAGAGTGGGCGGAGCCTAATGCCTTGACATGTTGGGGAGATTTCAAGTACTTTCAAAACCTGAACAATGTGTTAAAATTCCAGAACTTCCAGCACCAATAAGACCCTGTAACTGTAATGTCAGGCGTTTCCAGTAGAAACCTACTGGTTAAAGTCGACTCCTCTTCTTTCTCCTCCATAGTCATCTCAAAAACAGACTCCACCTGGAGACGAGAAGTACAGTTCAAATCAGTGTGTGTGTGTGTGAGAGAGTGTGTGTGTCAGAGAGAGAGAGAGAGAGAGAGTGTGTGAGAGAGAGAGAGAGAGAGCGAGTAGATCAGTAGAGTGTAACTCACCCGATCAAGGAGGAGAACTCCACTTTCATCCATGTTGAAATGAGCTTTGATGCCCTTAGACTCGGCCTCTGTGTGCTTGAGGAAGCTGTCTCCCACTCCAGACAGCCTGACTGTGGTCAGGTTGAAGGAGCCAAACACACTGCAACCACACACACACTGGTTTCTACCACATGACTCACCATTACTGCTAACATCTCAAACTAGGGCTGCTCGTTTATGGCGAAAATAATAATCACCATTATTTTGATTGAAATTGAGATCTCCATTATTTAAGAAGATATTTATTTAACGTTGTTAACAAAAAAATGATTGAACAATCACTGAACAGTGGCTTTTAAATACGGTCAAATATAAATATAAATGTGCACATACAGCAGTCCCTCGCTCTTTCCCGGTTCACCTTTTGCAGCCTCTCAGTTTAGCAGAGTTTCTGGTGCAATTGAAAAATTATTTTTTTTTTAACAGCGCATTGCGTTCTGTATCCTGACTGTTGTCAGTCAGTCTGTGACTGTGTGTGAATGTTGGTGGTGGTCAGAATGGCAGTCTCGCTTCTGTCAGACTGACCCAGGTCAGCTGGGACTACAGACATTAGTCGTAGTTTACCACCACCAGAGAGTGAATGAATAATGCAACTCTTTTTGAGTGTCCTAAAAAGCGCTATATAAAACCGATGTATTATTATTATTATTATTATTATTAATCTTCTCTGTGCAGCACCTGAGTGTCGCAGTGCGTCCTGACTCCTGTCTGGAGAACTCGCGCTGCTGAGTGCCTCCACACTGGAAACAGACCAAGTCGCACCCTTCGATACTTCGATTAATTTATTTATTCTGCCCTTCTGATGGTCTGGTAGTGTTTAAACAAGAGAGAAAAGTGTGAAAATGTTCATGCCTGTCTGAGAAAAGTATCAAGTGTGTAGTGAGGGGTTTTCCAGCCTTAAAACATCTGAAATCATTCTAAAAATATAAAGTTGACTACTTTGTGGATGTGGTCTATTGCGGGTTATTTTTAGAATGTAACTCCTGCGATAAACGAGGAACCACTGTACTGATAAAGACAAGACAGTGATAATGTTTGCAATATAAAAAAAAATGTAAAAAAATGTAAACATCTATGTTTAAGTGAACTTCAGCACCCTGCTGCATAATAATTATGTATATAACAATCAAACATCAAGGCAAGTTGTTCAGTTACACAGTTAGATCAAACTGACTTTGAGATATGTACATTTAACTTAGCTGCCTATAAAAGGTGTGCTCAATTTGCCACACGGAACAGCGTGAGAGTATACCACAAGGGAGGAGCAAATAGTCGGCTCAGTCAGTTTTAATGATCAATTAAAACCCAGATCGTAATTGAGATTAAAAATCGATTAATCGAGCAGCCCTATCTCAAACTAAATGTTTTGTGTTGTTCAACCTGAGGTCAGCCGGACTCAGGAAGCTGAGGTCTCCGTAGTTAATGTTGAAATGGAAGTCATCGTTGTAGCGATTAAATGTGATGACTTTCCTCTGCGGGTAGGGAGCCATCCTCTGAAACAGGATGCGCTTGTTGTGTTTCAGGCTCTTGATGCCGTCCTCCTCCGTTTCCCGGGAGAACTCCACCTGTAAGATTCAAACATCGTGTCGTTAAAGTTAACCTTGGTCCAGGTCTGCACATCAGCCTCTTGATTTTAGCCTTCAAAACATTCAGATATCAATTAAACTCTGTGAAGTCTCTACTAAACCAGAAGAAGTCCTCTGAGTGTAGCAATATTTATGTATGTTCTAACTGTAGAGGTTAACTAACAGGTAATATAGAGTTCTAACTGTAGAGGTTAACTAACAGGTAATATAGAGTTCTAACTGTAGAGGTTAACTAACAGGTAATATAGTGTTCTAACTGTAGAGGTTAACTAACAGGTAATATAGTGTTCTAACTGTAGAGGTTAACTAACAGGTAATATAGAGTTCTAACTGTAGAGGTTAGCTAACAGGTAATATAGTGTTCTAACTGTAGAGGTTAACTAACAGGTAATATAGTGTTCTAACTGTAGAGGTTAGCTAACAGGTAATATAGAGTTCTAACTCATCAGTGGGACTTTTTAGAGCATTGTTGTTTTCAATATCTAGATAACTGCTAGAAGTTTAGAATGACCCTTTAAATCGACACCAAAGTTTAGTAGAAAATGGTATTTTTTAAATAGTTGACTTGGAGACCAGAAAATCAGGTCAGTGATGGCACTGCACTGACCTGGATGGGGAAGATGGCTGCATCTCGGACCAGGAAAGGTTTCACTTTGAAGGCCTTACTGAGGGCAGCAGCCTGGTACACAGCACCCATTGCTGCTGCCTCATCAGCGTTGATGTTCTTCCCCAGTTCCTCTCTGCATACAAACCAAACACAGCGAGTGAGTCAGGAGAACAACTGAATAACGTGGGAGCCCAAACAGTTGCTGCTGTGTTTCCGTTTTTAAAAGTGAGAGAAGTTTGTGGTTTCCACTCACCTCCCCACTGCTTTGAGCAGAATTTCCTGAACCTTGGGGACACGAGTCGAGCCTCCTACCAAAATAATCTGCTCAATCTCCTCCTGTTAGCAGAAACAAATGAGTTACAGCCATAACAGCAACACCGCAAGCAGGAAGTGGTTCTTGTTCACTAACAGAACGAGTCCGAGTCCTGCATGTCAGTGCTGCATGATATGAATGAAACTAATGTGATGGTTAACTAACATGTTCCTGATTCCTCCATCTACTGCATCATCAAGATCATCATATAAGCAAGGGCTGTGTTCAAAATATTCACTCACTCACTTCATGATGTTCACTATGTAGTACCATAGACTTCACTGGCTGCCTGTAAATTCCAGAGGTCATTTCCAGATCCTGGTTCTGGTTTTTAGAGTCCTACATGGACCAGCACCAGCTTCTATCAGTGATCTTCTACATCATATGTGTCAAACACAAGGCCCGCGGGCCACATGTGGCCCGCCACGTCATTTAATGTGGCCCGCGAGAGCTTAAAAGGTCTGAGTATTCAGAAATAAATAGGTAAAAAGCAGATTTTGACCAAAAACTACATTTCCCACAATGCATGTCAATTGTGTTACCCGCGACTTGACGGCTTACCGCCACTACAGGGCAGGGTGCACACAAGCAGTACACTGGTCCTCATGAGAACCGGATTTCGAACGCGCCTTTGTGGACTAGCGCTGCGCGGTCCCGATGGGAGACCCTCGATCTGACGAACTTCACATCCTGTTGCAGCTCAGTGACTGAGTCACATGGCCTCTGAAGCTAGTGTACACACATGGTAGGACCTCCGCTCCGACACACACACACACACACATACACACACACACACACACACACACACACTCACAGCATCTCCAGTGCGCCATTACGCACAGCTCGGCGCGCGCTTTAACACACACACAATCACAGTACGTCCGACCCACGCACGCAGCTCACACATGCCCAGTAGGGGTACAACGGGTCACAATCGATCTGTGATCTGAACAGATCACCCTCTGTGGTTCAGGACACGGTTTGCGATCCAGCTGGCTGCGCTCGCGCGCTTTACTAACTCCTCCCCGACCCGACAGCTCGCGCTCTCAAGCTGCTGATAAATATTTCCCCTCTGAGAAAGACGTTCATTTTGTCATCACATATCCAGTTCTCTCTGTCAGAATCAGTCATTTTAGTTGACCAGAACAAAAGATCACTGGTCGATTGTTGATCCATGATGCGCGTGCACGCGGGGAGCTGCTGATCCTCCACCCCTCCGTCAGCTGCTGATCCTCTTCCCTGATGGCAAACCAGATTAACCAGTTTCTGTCTAAGATAACGTGTTGTTTTGGAATTTTATACGAGCTAATGAACATTAATATTAACGGTGCTCAGTCAGGAGGATCAGAACACCTTGATCGTCACGCCTCCTCACCTGCTGCAGCTGTCTGACTGCAGTGAGGAAGAAACGGGTCATCGCTCTGTCAGACCGGAGAGGTGACTAGTAGAAGGCTTTAATATTTAACTGGTTTAAATATGTTTAAAAGTTTTATTTAAGCATCAGAATGACCTCATGAGTCAAAGGTTGTTTGAAATATTGAGTATTAAGCAGAAAAATGTTGAGCCAACAGCAAAT